>JALRMA010000411.1:600000-1200000 GCA_023638005.1 Forsythia suspensa | reverse complement strand
TTGACACCTTTTACGATATAATTATGCATATATGTTTGTGAAATTTGTAAAAACATGCATAGATTTGTCGTTTGTAAATTAATTGAGGTAGAAAAGAAGAATCAATTTGCTAGTTAAATTGATTGAATTTTTTGTTTTTTCATTTTCGAACAGAAAAGAATAGTTTATTCGTTAATTCAATTGGTTACAACTTTGTACTTATAACGTGTTATAAAATTAGATATAACAATAAAAGAGAATAGAGAAAAATTGTGTATTTTATTATAATAGTAGACAATATAAGTGAGTAGGAAATCAAGACTCTAAACACACACACACACACACACACACATATAAGAAATATTTAAATATGGTAATCAATATTGTTTTTCATATTTTAGAACATGATAACATTTTCAAGATAACACACACACACGATATATATATATATATATATATATATAGACATGCATATGTAAGAAATATTTAAATATGGTAATTAATATTGTTTTTCATATTTTACAACATGATAACATTTTTCAAGACTTTTGTGCAATCCGATTGGTTGAATTATATGTATAATTATATATTTTAAGACTTATGAAATTATTTTTCTTCCCTTGGACAAGAGGAATTTAAAATCTATGGAAAAAAAACAATAATTAATGATTGCATTAACCGGTGGTTCATAGGGATCCCTTTTTTTTTTTTTTTTTTTTTTTTTTTTTTTTTTTTTTGGAATTTGGCTTCTGCAACAGACTTCGTAACGTTCTTTTCGCAATAATCTTATCTCAACTGTAAAGTGCACTTGTTTCCACCTCTATTTGGAGAAGGACTTAATTTTTGAAACATACATTTATTTTTCCTCATAGGGACGATTTCCATAATTTTTGAAAAGACAAAAGGGAGTAATTGTAATAATCACATATTTTGGGAATGTCAATATAATTTCTTATAGTAGTAAAAAGGAAAGAAAAACAATTAGTCAAAAAAAAATTAAGGGATTTGAAATTTTGAACCCAATACTCACTGCTAGATGACTTGTGTTAGGGTACAAAATTTCCTACAATTATTCTCTATAATTATTTTGAAAGTTGGTTTTTTCAACCACAAAGTAACTGGTGGAGAATTCTACTGTTATCACTTTGATGTCCAAATCATCCAGTGAATGGCGTATTTTAAGATTTATTTCAACGTGAGTTCTAAATGTTTATTTAGGGTTGAGCCGTGAGATTTAACACCAAACATACATTTTATGTTCAATTATTTTGATTTGTCACACCGCAGTTGCAAGCACATAATTAATCGAAGCTTAGTTTTTAGATACCATTATTGCTTCTTCTCCGTAAAGAGAAGTTCAAGACCCATGGGCCTTTTCTCTCTACACGACATTGCTCTGTGTAAATGAGAAAATTGCCAATAAGTCATCTCCACATGACTTGTTTCAAATTAGGTCAAAACTATTTTTTTTAAATTGTGATAAAGTCATACTTCACATCAATATTTTATATTAATTCCAAAATAACCCCTTTTAACTATATTTTTCATTGACACAATCTTCCAACTCCACAAACCTCCTCTACCTCCGGCGACAACCGCCTCTACCTCCCATGACAACCTCTTCCACCTCCGGCGACAACCCCGTGAGAAACTTTCAAATAATTATCCTGTCCGTAGTTAGCAGAGCGTTTCATTCCAGATTGGTATATAACACCTGGTTGGATATTATTGTTATCGTTATTGTTAGTTCCTGATGTTTTCCTTGCATCTTCATCATCTGAATGTTCTTCAAGCTCAATTTGAAGTTCTTTCACTTATTTCTGCAATTCCATCACATAATCAATTGCATCTCCAAGTATAGAAGCTCTATCCAACTGCAAAACAATAAAAACTATGGCGTGTTTGGTAGGAAGGATTAAATTGCACTTAATACGTTTTGCTGTCTCATCCTGTCCAGCATTACATACCTTAGAAATTTTAGGGACTAAGGCTCGAAGAGAATAGAGCCTATCATTAAACTTCTTTCTTCTCTTCCTCTCCCATGAGGTTTTTTGATTGAGGTCCCTTTCCTGCTCGCTACCATACTTTCTCGCTTCATCATCATCATCATTCGGATCAGAATCAACCGCCTCCACCTCCACCTCTACCTCCACCTCCGGCGACCTCCAGTGACAACCGCTTCCACCTCCCATGAGTGCTTCTACCACTTTTTAGGCGGTTTTTGGTGAAGATTTTGGATCAATTTCAGCTTGGGGACCCGAATGTTGTTAATGTGATGTTAACGTAGGAATATTGTTATTAATGTCTTTGTTTTAATCTTAATTCTTAATGTCTTAACAGCTTAGCATTGATCTATCCGTCTTTGCAAGAGAGGTGACCAATATGATTATCCTGGGTTGAGTATTTGGGTTGAGTATTTTAGTAGTTATGTAAACAATGATCATTTTCCAATTATATAAACAATGATGTAACATCTGTTGTTGATACTGTATTATAGAATAGCAATTTGATATTGTATTATACAAAACAGTATCACAACAGAAATGGGCATAGAATGCTGTAAATATGAGCTTAAATACTCTACTATCTTATGTAAATAGGAGCTTGAATGCTCCACCATCTAATTGCTGTAAATAGGAGCTTGAATGTTCTATCATCTAATGTTTAGTCATGGTATGTTATTTGATACTATATTATACAAAACAGTATCACAGAAAACAGTATCACAATATAAATGGACATAAAATTATTGTAAATAGGAGCTTGAATGTTTCATCATCTAATGTTTGAATGTCTTAGTTTTAATCCATGATACTGTTTTAATGTCTTAGTTTTAATCTTTGATACTGTTTAATTATGGCAATGTTTATTAGGTTGAAATTTTGTCATAATATTTCACTATCATTTGAAACATGTTTTAATCCATGATACTGTTTTAATCTTGTGATACTGTTTGAATATATATATGTGATCTTTGATACTGTTTAATTATAGCAATGTTTGAACTTGTGATATTGTTTGAATGTCTTAGTTTTAATCTATGATACTATTTTAATCCATGATACTGTTTTGTTTAGGTAATTAGTATATTTTGATACCGTTTTAATCCATGATATCTTGTTTTAATCTCGTGATATCTTGTTTGAATATATATATGTGATCTTTGATCTTTGTTTAATTATGGCAATGTTTGAACATGTGATATTGTTTGAATGTCTTATTTTAAATCTATGATCTTCGTTTTAATCCATGATCTTGCTTTTATTTAGGTAATTAGTATATTTTGATACCGTTTTAATCCATGATACTATTTTTATCCCGTGATATTGTTTGAATCTATGTGATCTTTGATATTGTTTAATTATGTCAATGTTTAGGGATGGCAATGGGCGGGTAATTTTGGCCGCCCGCCTGGCTTCACGACCACACGAATTCAGGGTGGGTGGGTCGGCCGTTGGACCCGCCAACCGCCCCGTGAATTTTTTTTTTTTTTGTTAAACTGAAAAATAATTAAAAAAATATATATACAATTTTTTTAAATATTTGTACCAAGCAAAACAAAAAAATTATAAGATTTGGGTTGTGGTGTAGTGGTTAAGGTTAGTAGTTTATAAGTTTTAACTCGAGTTTGATTCTTCTTTAGTCCATTTTTAGTGAAAATCATAATTTCTACTATATTTTATGATTTTTTTTAAAAAAAAAAATTTTTTTTTAGGGGCGGGTCACGGGCGGCGGGCGGACCCGCCCCGGCAGATTTTTTCGCTTCAAACCCGCCCCTATTGCTTCGTGGGGGCGGGCGTGGGCGGTTCGGTCGGTGGTTTTTGCCATCCTTATCAATGTTTGAACATGTGATACTGTTTGAATGTCTTAGTTTTAATCTATGCTAATGTTTTGTTTAGGTAATGTGCATTAATATAAATTGATATTGTTTTAATCCATGTTTTAATCTATGATACAGCTTTGTATAATACAGTATCAAACAAAACATATGACTAATTAAACAGTATCAAAGATAAAAGCATGATATCATAGTTATGTGTGTTGTTTGATACTGTATTATATAAAACAGTATTACAAAAAACAGTATCACAATAGAAATGATCATAGAATTTGCACACGTGCTCAGAATATTTATTATAATATATTTTCGGAATGGTCTCGACTAGATGGTCAAGACCACCGCTTTACTAAATCGCCTATGATGGATTTTACCCATTTGAAGTCGTCTCTTTAGCTTAAAATGACAATCTTTAGAGCTCTTCCAAGGTATCTGAGTCCCTTAAAAGCAAACACATACTTCAGAGCAATGCTAAAATGAAGAAAGAAGAACTGCCAATCATTCTCAAGTTAATGGAAAGTCATGCAAAGGGTTCTCATCTAAAACTATAAACAATGTTTCTAATTTTCCCTTGAATTTGAATATGTTTGAGATTCAATTAGGACATAGATTCTCATTGGATAGATAAGTATAAATTTATAAGGTGTTTAATGGTAGATAGAAGAATTAATCAGTAGAGAATAAACAAGAGAATACTATTGTTCTTAAAATGTTTCATTAGTAGTACAAAATCATAGGTTTAACAGTATGACAAAAAACAGTATCACAACAAAACAAGATTATCACAAAAAAAAAGATTATCATCGCAAAACAGTATCACCACAAAACAGTATCACCACTTACAATTAACGTTTTTTTACAATTAAGGGTATATTGGTCTTTTAGCTCTAAAATATGACTTTAATTGAATTAAGTTTTGAGCATATGACTTTAGAGTCCATAAGTGTCCAAACAGTGACCGGCCCTGAATTTACCCAATATTCAATGTTGAAAATATTTAAGGGAATTCACACCGGTCACCTTAATTGATTTGTGGACTCCAAAGTCATACAACTCAAAAAGCTTTCATTTTAAGGCACATAGCCAAGCAAAAACACATTTATGCCACTGTAATCATAAAAAATTAAAAACTAACATTTCCTATATAACCTCTCTCTTTCTTTATCTTTTTTATATTTAAATCCACTATTTTATATTTATTTTGCATTATATTAGAATATTTGCAATCATTCGCTATTTCATATTTATTTCACAATACATTAAAAGCCTTGCCTAAATTTTTGTATACTGTTTAATGAAATTGTATATTGTATACTGTCATCTTTATACGATACTGAACAATAAACAATATCATAACTCATTAACACGAGAAAAATCATTAATAATTTTGTGCGATATAAAATATATGGGAAAAAAATATATCTCTATCAAATTCAAAATAGTATCACTTAGTTGTTTCACACAAAAGATATCCATAACAGTAACATTCCGTTCAAATATTAGGTCAATGGTTCCTTATGAGTCTCCTTATAGTGATTACCCAACTTTCCAAACCTTTAACATCGTATCATCTGCTCTTGGTCAACCTTTGATCTGATTCGTCTCTTTTTAACCCTTCTAGGTGGTCTATTCGTAAGTTGAGACAAATGCCAATGTAGATGTACACAAAATAATAATATAACCAAAAGAATTATATAATAGTATCTTAAAAATATGTGAAAGAAAATTATATTAGAACAACAACATACTCCACTAAAAACCTAATTGAACACATGAACAATGATACTAATATTGTATATTCTTACACATAAAATAGTATTAAATAAAAAAAAAGGGGGCTCAATGAATACAAACATGTAAACTTATAATAATATCACCAACATAATCATATAATGACATCATAATTGATGATCGTGTGTTTTGAGTGTGTTATAAAGGTAAAATTGTAGAGAGAATTTTTATATCTTAGTTATGCTTGACTAAATTGATTCTCATCCTCTCTGACAAAGAAGGTCATATATTTATAGATAAATGTGCCATTTAGGCGACATGGAAATGATTTTCCAAATATTCGGTCTCGTGAGCTTTCAAATACTTGGCCGATTAAAGGGAATGTCTACTTCGATCACCACGTTACATGGTTGATATTAAAAACATATTGACTTGCGGTCGTGCATGGCCGGTTCTGAAATTTCGGGGTCTGAGGCGGAGTCTAAAAATTAGGCCCCAATGGACTCCCAAATTTCATTATACATTCAAAATCCACAAGGCTGTTACAGAACTAATTGCAAACTTAAAACTAGAAAAAAAATGACAAACAAAATATATTATACAAAAAATTTATATTATAATCAAATAACAAGGCTGAAAAAATTATAAACTGTCACTTAAATACAACTCGTTTAGTAGTTTTAGAAACAAACATATTAATCAAATATGAGTAATCTGATTGTTTAACCATTTCTTATTCAATTGATATCATAGCCAATCCATTCAATTTTTCTTGTGACATAGTTGATCGGAGATAAGTTTTGATCAGCTCCAACTTCAAAAAACTCATTTTCGCCGATGCAATCAGAATCGTATGGTTAACAAAATTTTGTAAGTAATACAGGTATTTGGAAAACAACAATCCAATGTCTTCAAATAGTGTAGCACATCGCTTGCTTTCTTTGTCTCACTTGATAAATAGCTCTTCAAAACTGTCAATTCCGCACATAAATCATCTCCATTAATTTCCGAACGTCCATTATATTTTAAATACTGCTCAAGATTCTTACAACACTTCAACAAACTGACACAAGATGCACGATATAACATCTCCAAACTAAACAAAAATCCAAATGTCTCTTCAAGTTGTTTAAATTGTTCAAATCGTGTCTGAAGCGAAGATCGAGCTTGATCAAAGATAAAAAGAAAGTAATCAACTCTAAAAGATTCTTCTACTGATTGATTTACCTCATCACTGCCACTTTCATCAAACTACTTTTTTCTTCGAATGACACATTTTTCTCGAAATACTACTTCAATTCCCATTTCACCTGCTTTTGTTTTCGCTTCATCCATGGCAATAGCAAACTCATTTTCTCTATAATTATTGAGAAACGTTACAAGTCCTTGTAAGAGGTTGATAGCACCATCCACATCCATGTTTTAGATTTGAAGAAATTTACTCACAATATTAACTACATATATCAACCTGTACCAAATTACCATTCCAAGCAAGAACTCAAAAATTTCAAGTTCATATGTCGTTAAGGACTCAACTTCACTCTTTGTTCTAGCATCTTCACTAATGTCTGCCAAGTCAAGTAAAGTATCTCTTATTTGTGTAGTTTGCTTTTTTAAAGATTTGACACTTTCAACATGACTTTTCCAACGTGTTTGTGATAATGGCTTCACCGTCAGACCTTCTACCTTATCTTTGAAAATTTTCCATCATTAAGGAGAAGAAGCAAACAATGTGTAAATCCATTGTATCACTCCAAAGAAGGACATAGCTTTAAGACAACAATTCATCATATCACATAACGCTAGATTAAGACTATTACAATCACATAGAGTATAAAAATCTCTGGGATTAATTTCAAGTAATCTTTTTTGTACACATTTGTGCCTCTCGCTCATGTTAGCTCCGTTGTCATACCCCCCGCCCTTTAATATCATCAATATCAAGCTCAAGATTGGTTAAAATATTTTGAAGCTCGAGAGAAAGTCTAAGTCCTGACATATCATCTACTTTCAAAAACTCAAGCCAATATTCTTCTACCGTTAGTGAATTTGCCAAATCATTCACACATTGTATGACTAACGACATTTTCTCATTGTGACTCGTATCTGGAGTACAATCAAGTATAACTAAGAAATTTTTTGCATGTCTAGAGAATTGAACTTCTTACATCTTCTGCCAACACCGTATCAATTCATTTTGAAATTTATCGAGATATGTATAATGAATCTCACGTGCTTTAGCACGTCGAATGTGCTCTTGCATTACTGTATCAAACTCATCAACCATTTCTACCATTTGCAAAAAGAGACCATTGCTCTCAAGATAAAGCTGTTCATCATCTCCTTGAAATGCTAAGCTGTTCTTTGCTAGTTTTTTCACAATAGCAATTATCATTGTTAACACTTCTCTCTAATGTTTTATTTATTCATCAATCACCAATTGCATACTTCTATCAATTGTATTTTTTTGTTTGATGTCTGTTTTCCAAATCAATCCAACTGTACATGCAACGTATATGCTGTTCATTTCTTTCATGACTTTTAATAGACCGCTGCTGATTATGCCAATCTTTGTATCCATCATTACCCATTTGGCCTATTTTATTCATCGTAGATGGTGTTTTAAACAACTTGTAGATGGTGTTTTAAACAAATAGCCATTTTCTATCAATAGTCTACCTATTTGGTAGTAATCGCATATATTGTGAACAATCAAAATGCCTATACGCACCATCTTTGGGAAAAAAGATGCAATGGACTCTTTTTGGACCATTCAACTAAATAATTCCTCATTTTTTGATCAATGTTTTTCAATTCTCGGGATCTTGAAATTAAAAGAAAAGCCACCGTCTTCATTTAAATTTAAATGTCGAACATCATGTTCAACATTCTCGATTAGTTCTTCCACGCTCTATTGTTCGTTAATCACAAAAGTTTTCACTTGTTTCTTCACTCTCATTTTTTTTTCGATTAAAATACTTATTCATATCTCCTACTTGACTTTGAACTAATGCCATTTTATTTTCTTTTCCTTTTCTATTTTGAGCTCCGGACTCACATTTAGGAGGCATGACTAGCTTAAAAAATAATAAAATATTTCAATAATCTCAAAATTAAAGACGACAAGGCCACAATTATATAAGCCGACAATGACACAATCACATATAAGCTAGCAAGGTTTCAATTATTTCTAATAAGTCAATAAATAAGCGAGGATAGCCATTGCTTACTTGAGAGTGAGATTTGAGTGGCAATTATGAAAAGACATAATGTGAAAAACCAACTTCTTCTTCTTAGAGGTTTTAAACCTAAAATTAAGTCAAAGTTTGAGATGAAATCAACTTCAATCCCAATTCATAATATTCATAGCATAAATAAACAATCATATTCACTATTTATAAATTGACCCAATAAATTGACTTCAATTACAATTTATAATATACAGTAAATTTTTATTGAGCATGACTCTAAATCTCATCATGGGATGAGAATCCAAGCTTTACCAAAATTCCTTGTAGAAACAAATTTGAATCTTTGATAAACCGCAAACTCCTAGACTACTAGTTGACTTTCGGATGGTAAATTCCCATACACCGCCATCAAAAGGAGAGAATGAATCTAACATACAAGTGTAAAACTAAAGAAGTGATCAAGTATGATTTTGAAAAACAATCCAAAATATAAGTGTAAACACTAAATAAATAATCAAGTCATAAACTGCATTGACATATTGCCGATCATATGGAGCAAGCAAACATAAGAAGTTGCCATTCCGGGCCTCCAACACTAAATTCTAAGATTTTACCAAAATTTGAACCTGAATTTTTGTAAATTGTAATAAACTAATTTTAGTTCTTTCCAAAGACAATATCAGAAAAACTGAAAAAGAATAACCATTGAAAAATTATTCTAAACACGACGCAGATTTGACCCAATAACTCGAAAATATTCAGAATTTCAAGCTTCAATGAACATTAAGTCATTACCCAATAGCCATTAACAAAGATTAAGAAACTAAAAAAAAGTACTTGCTGACCGAGCCAAGACGAGAATAAAGAGACGGGTGAGGGAGATAATATTCTTCTGGGTTCTGGTGAGCTATGATTCGAGATAGAGGGAGAGATACAGTTTATGCATGATTGCATTTCCTGTTTGTGTGTGAGAAGTGAGAACTGGACATAGATGAACGGAGAAGGATTGAAGGAAGGAGAGGCCGTGATTGAATAGTAGAATAGAGCTTCAAATTCAATTTCAATTGTTGTTGGGCTGGGTTTGTGGGCTTCATATATTTTTTTGGGTAAATTCAGGGCCGGTCACTGTTTTGGCACTTATGGGCTCTAAAGTCATATGCTCAAAACTTAATTCAACTAAAGTCATATTTTAGATCTAAAAGACCAACATACCCTTAATTGTAAAAACGCTAATTGTGATAATCGCTTTTTTGTGATCTTTGCTTTTTTTGTGATCTTGTTTTGTTGTGATCTTTGTTTTTTGTGATCTTGTTTTGTTGTGATCTCGTTTTTTATTTTGCGATACAAAAGTGTTCTAAACCTTATCTTATTTGGTTAGAAAATATTTTCTTTTCACACTTATGTTGGGAAAAAACAAAGATATTAACTTTTTTTGTGGCTACTACTTGAGTGATAATATGATTTGGTTTATAGTTTTATACGAGTTCATTTTCAACAACAAAGATATAAAGATGAGTATACTTTGCTTTATTTTTTCTCTATGCACGGGGAGAACAAAATTTAACGAGGATCTGCACGCTATGCAAGTTGAAATACTCATCTTGGAATTGGTGAGTCGATAGACATTTTTCCGGCCTTTCTTTTAAGACAATTACTCTACCCACTTCTTTTTTCGTTTAGATCGGGAGAAGAGGAAGATAAATGATGGGTTATCTGCATGATGACATGTGGATCACATTTTTTTTGTTTCGGAGAACAAAGCAAAAGCGTGATGATCTTAAATCCTTGGTTATGTTCTTTTGTATTTCTTGAGAGGAATGTACACCAATTCTTTCCACTTTTCTTATGTTATATTCTATTTAGATTTTAGCAAAATGTTGATATACAATGGTTTTTTTTTTAACCAACTACTAGTTTGCATATATTGTGATAATCGTTTTTTGTGATATTGTTAAACCTATGATTCTTGTAGTGAACCTTTATGATTCTTGTAGTGATAATGAAGAATTAGGATCTGATCAATCAAGAACTGGGAGTGTTAATGAAAAAAGATCAAGTTCAAAGGATGTTCAACAAGAGAAAGATGAATGGTGGATTCAATAAAGATATATTTATCCGTGATATTGTTTTGAAAAAAAAAATTAAAGATTGTCATTTTAAGCTAAAAAGACGATTTCAAACGGGTAAAATCCATCATAGGCAGTAGCAAAAGCTACTGGTCTTGACCGTTTCGTCGAGACCATTCCGAAAACATATTATAATAAAAATTCTGAGTACGTGTGCAAATTCTATGTTCATTTCTATTGTGATACTATTTTTTGTGATACTATTTTACATAATACAGTATCAAACAACACACATGACTATGATACCATGCTTTTATCTTTGATACTTCGTTTAATTAGTCATGTGTGTTGTTGTGTTGTTTGATCTTGTATTATGCAAAATAATATAATGGATTAGAACATGGATTAAAACAATTATAAAAATTACTAATGCACATTACCTAAACAAAACAAAGATCATAGATTAAAATCGTATCATAGACAAAACTAAGACATTCAAACAAGATTATCACAAGTTCAAACCTTGGCATAATTAGACAAGATCAAAGAATAAAAGTACGGTATCATAAATAAAACTCATTCCACATAGAATAAAACAAAGATCATAGATTAAAATAGTATCAAAATATACTAATGAACATTACCTAAATAAAACAATTATCATAGATTAAAACCAATACATTCAAACAGTATCATAGGATTAATACATATGCCTACATAGTTTTAGACGACTTCCCATTAACTTGAGAATGATTGGCAGTTCTTCTTTCTTCATCTTGGCATTGCTCTGAAGTATGTGTTTGCTTTTAAGGGACTCAGATACCTTGGAAGAGCTTTAATTTGCAGCAAAAGGATGTACATTAATATGTGATACTGTTTTAGAGGATTTGTGATACTGTTTTGAGAAAAAAAAATTAAAGATTGTCATTTTAAGTTAAAGAGACGACTTCAAATGGGTAAAATCCATCATAAGCGTGGCAAAAAGCAACCGGTCTTGACCGTCTCGTCGAGACCCATTACGAAAACATATTATAATAAAAATTTTGAGCACGTGTGCAAATTCTATGATAATTTCTATTGTGATCTCGCTTTTTTGTGATCTCGTTCATAACTATGATTTCATGTTTTTATCTTTGATACTGTTTAATTAGTCATATGTTTTGTTTGATATTGTATTATACAAAATAGTATCATAGATTACATGGATTAAAACAGTATCAAATTATATTAATGCACATTACCTAACACAAAATATTATCATGGATTAAAACTAAGACATTCAAACAAGATCACGAGTTTCAAACATTGCCATAATTGAACAAGATCATAGATTAAAACAAGATCAAACACGTTTATAATTCTATATAATTTCGCTTATGATACTTTTTTGTGATCTTGCTTTCTAACACAATATCAAACAACATACATGACTAACAACACAAAGAAATAATCTAAGGGCTATCAAAGATTCATCCTTACGTAAATTAAAACTACTATTAACAAAGAACAAATCATGGCCACAAATAAATATACTTCCTAAACATTAACTTATACGCTCATCCCATATTTTTTCATTGTCCTCACATTTTGTTCAAATGGCAACGCCAAGAGCATTTTTTAAGAGAGACAAAACATCTTCCAGAGGAAGAGAACTAACTACACTATCCGACAAGGATGAAGGACTACCAACATTCAAAGAATTAACAGCTTGGAATAGCTAGTAGTCGATGAATATTTCTAAAAGTTTCACTAAATTTACAACCTGCTCACAAAGCGCACCCATTCTCGTGGTACCACAGCTCCACCTCCACCTCCACCTCCACCTCCACCTCCACCTCCACTTCCACCGAATTGAAGTTACCACCGATCCACCTCCTTGAAATTGAAGTTACCATTGCTCCACCTCCACTTCCACCTCCGCCTCTGCCGAAATTGAAGTTACCCATTCTCGTGGTATCATTGATCTACCCTCCATTCTCGTGGTATCATTGATCTACCCTCCATTCTCGTGGTACTACTACACACGATCGTCGGAATTGAAGTTACCACTGATCCACCTCCGTCGAAATTGAAGTTACCATTGCTCAACCTCCACTTCCACCTCCGCCTCCGCCAAAATTGAAGTTACCCGGTCTCGTGGTATCATTGATCTACCCTCCATTCTCGTGGTACCACTTTACATAGTCATTTGGAATTGAAGTTATAATTTTCGATTACAAGCTCTGCAGAAGAGGTTTGTAGAGATATAAAAAGGCACCATGAAAAAAATGGATCGAGGGTATTTTGGAATTAATTTAAAATATTGCTTAAAGTATGACTTAATCACAATTTAAAAAATATCTTGACCTAATTTGAAACAAGTTATGTGTAAGTGACTTATAGGCAATTTTCTCATTTTTTTGTTTACAAGGTTTATTTTGGTTTTGGCCTTTGGCCAGACTTGACTGTGCTTAAATTTTTTTTTTTTTTAATAAATGGACCCCTTTGGTTTTGGGCCTGAGGTAGTTGCCTCACCCGCATCTGCCCAAAACCAGGCGTGCAGTCGTGACACAATATTGTCTATGAACCCCCTCATATCGTTAGTCCCAATTATGTTGATCGAAAAATATACCCATCATCATTAGACCCCCACTCTTGAGTCCATAATCCTTATGACTTAAGTAAAAGTCAACAACATGAATCACATACGTCGATGGAAAAATTAACATCAATAGGTCAACGATTGTACAATAGTTTAATACCCTCTTTTTTTTAGGTGACACGTCATACTTGACCGATGTGATTGTCTTGACTGAGCACCTGACCTTAGGACCTACATTTCTTCACCTCATTTGTTCTTGCGTATGTGAAAATTTATTGCGCTGCAATTTCCCGTACCCGTAAATCTCAAAACGTCATAAAAATGTGAAGCGGGTTTCTAAAAAACACGCGTCATGATTATTGAACTATGGCGTCTTTTCAAATTTCTAAAAGAACGTTTCAGATTTCATCCCGCCTTTTGTCTTTTTACTTTTTCCCTTCTCCCTTCTTCATCTTCTTACCTTACGTAATTTTTCTCTGGTATTTATGAAACTTTATTCTTTCTTGTCTAAACTTCTTTTGTACGAACGTGATTGTTTTGGACAGTTCTTTGGAAGAACAAACTTCAATTGCCATTTTACAAATCGAGTTTTCTTTTGATTCCATGGTCTCCATTGAGTCAATTGGGCAGCCAGATATTGGAGATCTAGAGGTGAATAGTTTTACACCTTCGAACAGCTCTCAAATCTCCAGCTTCAAAACAACCAGTAAGTTTTTGCCCACAACTGTGATTTTTGCCTTTCTAAAGTTTTTTCTTCATTTCTTCTTTTTTCTTTATATACCGTTCTCATATCATAGTAAAGTGAAATTTCTGACCCAAAAAAATTGGTTAGGCGTCAGTCTAGGGTAGAACCTCTTAGTTGTGTGCCTTCACAACTCCGGGTCATTGATGGTCTTTTGTCAACTCCCACTCTTAAAACAATCCATCGTCATCTTAGCACATACAATGAAGTCACTCGATGCGTATAATGGATAACTTCTTTTTAAGTCACACCATACGTGACGAAGCTTGGGACTAGCCGAGTATTTGCACTGTTGGTCAATCGACGAGATGGCTATTTACCAAGATAGCCTTAAAGAGGGTCTTAGATTTTCTCTTCATTCATTTTTAGTCTAATTCTTTTGTTCTTATAATTTGGCTCCTCGCCAACTTTTTCCAATGCCCTTAGAATATTAAATTATTACATTCTAGTCTATTTAAAACATAATCTCGTATCTTTTGTCATCATATTTTCCATCCTTTTAAGATGAAACTTCTAAACCATTACAACATTTTCGAATACCCAATTGTCATTCCTTAAACAGTGGTTGGAAAAATAGATATTTTTGTAAGTCCAATTGATGGTATGTTCCATTTTCCTACCGAGTGGGATGTCTCTCTGCTTGACGATTTTAACAAAACACTTATCATTTCTGAGCAAAAATTGACTAACTAATAATTTTGCAATTAATTGAGCCTTTTGACCAAGCTATGAATGATGTTTTGGTTGATGATTGCTTTGGTTTCGGTGGCGTCGGTCATCCATATGGTAGGTTTGTCCATACTTTGTTTTTTTTTCAAAACACTTTTATCAACACTAAGTAAATTTATCTTTTCTTTAGGCATGTCCTCCGATCAATTCGGTGAATACTTTTGAAGGGCATGCTCGAAGGAATGAGTAGTCTCAACAAAAGAAAAAAAGTTCATTCTTCCATCAAGAACTTGATGCACCTTTGCCCCATTCCATCAATCGCCCACTCTGATTCTGAAAAAATTATCCTCGTCTTCCATCGCTCGACTCCCATTCATCCGGTCGCCAAACTTCTCATAATTCTCATTCTCCCGGTCATACCCCTTTATGCGCCTCCGTTGGCTGATTGAAAAAGTGACTGACGACTGCTAGATATTATGGCAAGTTATTTAGACTGGAAGGTGGTCGAGGCTAGCAAAGATAAGTCTCCTAAGAGGGAGAGATCAATCATGGTGGACGAACGTTGGGTAAGGACTTTTCAATCTTCGTATTATCTTTGAATCCTTACTTGAGTTTTATTTTTAAGTATCAACTTTAAAAAAATATATGCTACATAACTTTTTCCTTCGTGATTCATCTTTTCTCAAAATTCATGATCAGTCAGAGAAAGTAGAACATATTGGTCGTATTCTTCAGGATAAAAGTGAGGCTCTATAAGAAATTAGAAAGATAATATTTGAGATGGAAACCATGGCCGAAGAGAGAGAGAGAGAGAGAGAGAGAGTCGAATCAATGGTTTGGTGAGAGTCGTAGAGGAGCATAAAGAATTCTTGAAACAGCGAGACGAGAAAATTCAGGAGTTAGAAGAAGCTCTTGCTTGATTCACTTTAGAGCTGGTTGATGCAACTATTGAAGAGTATAAGAAGAGTTACGAGTGTATGACGACCGTAGGTATGGTTTACAGACGCGGTCGAGAGATGACATTCAGGAAAAAGTCGTGAATGGTCCGACTTAGATGTGACGGTGCTCCTTTATGCCCGTAGTCGATGATGATGATGACGACAATGAAGAAAAAGGCTAAAAGAGTATGATATTTGAATCATTCCGATATTGCAACTTCTTTTAAGTAAGATGAAAATTGATGATACAATTATCTCCGATTGGTCTAGGGGGTGTAGAGGTGGTTTATCCTCACCCAAAGATCTCTTTGTCTTCTCTTGTTTCTTACAAAATACATGTTGACTTGTTTTGCACGGGTGGAAAGGTGGTTTATCCTCGCCGAACCCGACATACTTATTTTCCTTTTTTAACTTTCCTTTCATATATCTTCGTAGTTTTGAGTATCTCTTCTTTTTATTAATGCCTTGTTATGATTGTTGGACCATTTAACCTTGGTCATGGTTTGTGATTTGAGTATCTCGACCTTGGTCGGGATATTTTGCTGGGCTTAAATGCCCTTAGTCAATTTTTAACCCCTTTCGTTGAGACTATATCGTCATCGGGTCAAGCATTGTAATATATTTTTGTTTTATGCCTAGTTTTATTAAAATTAGGAAAAACTTTTGAGAGAGCAACTTAACTGTGGTCGAGAAGTTC
This sequence comes from Forsythia suspensa, assembly GCA_023638005.1. Taxonomy (NCBI): domain Eukaryota; kingdom Viridiplantae; phylum Streptophyta; class Magnoliopsida; order Lamiales; family Oleaceae; genus Forsythia; species Forsythia suspensa. The sequence goes on along the minus strand of JALRMA010000411.1, from coordinate 1,183,568 downwards.
ACCATGGCCATTTAACCTTAGAAAAAAATGTTTTTCTCTTTGTTTGACCGTAGTCAAAAGGTTTACTAGACATTACAACATCATTTACCCAGCCCAAATCTGGAAACACTTGGATGTTCTTGGTTGGGAAGGATCAAGGGCCGCACCTAGTTGAATCGATTTGGTGATCGATCACCTTAGCATTCTCATCATCTTTGTAAAGTAGTCGATTGTCAATACCAAGAATTTTGTCTATTGACTAGCCATAGGAATTGTCCTAGCAAATCGATCTTCCAACGATAGAAATGGCAGATCCTAAATACGGTCGTTTGATTCTCGACCGATATATGTATCTTGATTAGCATGCCACCGACATGCATCATATTTTTGTACTAGATCTTTCGCATCTACTTTCATGGTCGGCCAATAGTATCCTTGACGGAGGGCTTTAAATGTTAGCATATTTGCACCTCGATGATTCTTGCACATTCTCGAGTGTATTTTTGTGAGAACGTAAAATCCTTGATTAGCTTCCGATACATTTAAGATATGGCATTGAAATTTCATTCTTGAAGAGATGATTATTGATTATTGTGAATATAGTCGCTCTTATCCTCAATCTTTTACTTCAACCGGATGTGTAGTCGGAGAACCACAGCTTAAATATATCTTCAACGTGTCCATCCATGTGGTCACCTCGATAACATCACATACTTTAGTCACGGATACCAAACTTGGTTGTAATAATGTTTGTATTGACATTGTACCGAATGATTTTTGGGATTCGCAGAAGCCAGTGGATACAATGCACCAGCTTGTGTATTGTTCCTGCAAGCGACCTTTTTGATTTCAAACTCATGAAATCATTGTTGTAGATATCTGATTTTCATCAAATATGCAGCCATACCACTGCTTCTTATCTCAAATTCTAACTCTACTTGCCCGACCAACAATTGGGAGTCACTATTCACTAGAATCGACTGGGCTCTAATAATTAAAGCTAATTGGAGGCTGTTTATGACTGCTTGATTCTCAATGTCGTTATTGGTAGCTGAAATTCAAACCTTAATGAATATTGCATATCTTCTCCGATAGGCCCTCTCAATATGATTACAGCTTGATCCCTCTTTATTAGAAGACACATCTACAAACAATACCCATGATGAATCTTTTCCAGGGACGTCTTTAGGTGATAGCTTTGCTATAAAATCTACAAGGGCATGTGCCTTTATTACCCACACGGGTTTGAATTCTAGATCATACTCTCAAAGCTCTCTTGCCCATTTCATTAATCAACTAGATGTCTCCAACCGATATAAAATTTATTTCAGTGGGTGACTTGTCATAACCTCGATTGAGTAAGCCTAAAAAGTATGGTCTTAGCTTTCTTGTAATTATTATAAGAGCCAGAACGAGTTGCTTTGCCAAATTGTACCGAGTTTCAACATCTTTTAGAACGTAGCTTATATAATAGACCGATCATTCTATTCTTTCATTGACTCTTATAGGTACCGTGCTCACCACGTGTTGAGATACAACTAAGTACATCCATAAGGTTTCTCCAATTGTCGGCCGTCTCAAAATTTGCGAGTGTTGGAACAACTTCAATTCTACCAATAAATTTTCACATTCGAGACTCCATTCAAAGTCATTACTTTGCTTTATAGCTCGAAAGAATGGGTGGAACCTAGCTTGCCACTCGAGACATGAATCGATTTAAGACTCGTAATCCTATCGGTGAGGACTTTTTTCTTGCTTGCTGGGCATGTCATATTAAGGATTTCTCAAAATTTTTTGGGGTTGGCCTCTATTCCTCTTTGGGTAACCATGAACCCTAAGAATTTACAATCGATTGTGCCAAATGTACATTTTTTGGGGTTAAACTTAAGTCTATTTTATCTGGTTGTCTGGAATATTTCTCTCAAATCATCTACATGGTCATCATCTTGTTCACTATATACCACCATGTCATCCACGGAGGCTTCTATCTTATAGCCGACCAAATTTCCAAATACTTTGTTAACCATGCATTGATATGTGGCTCTGACCTTCTTTAACCCAAAGGGCATGGCCATGTAACAATATGTTCCGAAATTGGTTATGAAGATAGTTTTCTCTCTATCTTCGGGCGCCATGGAGACCTGATGATACCCTGAAAACACTTCCAAGAAGCTAAACCTTTTCTTACCAACAATAGAATCTATCAATGCATCGATTCTAGGCAAAGGAAAACAATCCTTGGGATATGCTTTGTTTAGATCGGTGATGTTGATACAAATCTTTCACTTCCAATTTTCCTTTTTCACTAACACCACATTTGCCAACCATTCGGGATATTCAACCTCCCTTATATACCCTGCCTTTAATAGTTTTTCTAACTCTTCTTTTTGGCTTGCTGTCTCTCAGGTGCAAACTGTCTTTTCCGTTGTTTAACAGGCTTGTACCCGGTCATAGTGTTAAGTTGATGTTGGTCGACTGATAGGTCAATTCATTCTAGGTCGACCGACTTCCATGCAAATACATCGATGTTTTCCCGAAGTATGTCTATGAGATTTTTTCTTTCCTTCTTATTCAATGATTTCTGATTTGAACCATTCTCTTCTCTACTAGTTCAACTATCTCAACTTCATCTACCAAAATGGTAAAGTCAGGATCGTCATTTTTCTATCGTCAAGACCTCCGAACTCGGAATAGTTCGAACACTATCGACATAGCATAGTTAACACTATCGACATAGCATAGTTAACACTATCGACATAGCATATTCTGGGAGTTAATTGGTCTCTTCGAATGACTCTAATACCCCAACTCATTGGAAACTTCATAGCTTGGTGTTGGGTAGATATGATAACCTCCACTGCATTGATGATCGACCGACCATAAATAGAATTGTAAGCCATAGGCATTTGTACTACTAAAAAAAGAGTCACAAGCATTACGCAGGTGGGGTGTTTTCCCGATACAATTGGGAGGTCTATTATTCACTCACATATCACCGTCCCTAACCCTTGCAATGGAGTATTAACGGGTTTTAACTAATCGATCGATATCTTCAATGCTATGAATGCCTCCCAACTTAACACGTTAGCAACACTCTCGCTAGAGGTGGGCACGATTTGGTCCATCTGGTTCCAAAGAGAACTGAACCAAACCAAGAACTAATGAGTATCTTGTAAATGGAACCATCGATTCTAATTTTAATTATGGAACCAAACCATTCGGTTTGATTTAGTTATGTAGTTAAATTTTTACAATTCCAAAAACTATTTTCACTCTTTTAATCTTTGAAACAACACAATAATTTAACAAATTATAATTTTCAAACTTTAATCCATTAACCAAAGAACAAGATATCGAGTTTTGAACACAAGGTTCCATCTTAATAAAAAATAGCAATTCTAGTCCAAATTTAAAAATACAAAAATAAGTTGTCTAATAAAAATTATTCACCCACATAAACGAATGGTTTGGTTTTTCAGTTCTGGGCCTAGAATCTGTAACCGAACCATAACTAGTAGGTTCTCACTTCTAATACCCACTACTCACTTCGGGTGGGTACTTTTGTCCACTCCTACTACCAGTGTTAACTAGAACTCGCTTATCATCAAAGTTTGTTTATTGCCTGTGATTATGAGAGCATCGTCATGGAGGAATGACACTCCTGCTAGGTCTTCGTCATCGAAGGTGATTGATTGGAAGAACCTGCTTGAAACTCTAATTGAATGTACATGTAACGATCGTGCATAAGTATAACCTTTCCTGGCATTCCTTGAATCTCCTTTTGCGGCCGATCCTCTAACTATAATATGTATCACTATCATTCTTTGTTTTCTCCTATCCTCCTTGTCTAGTTGCTTACCCTTGTCTTCGTGGTTCTTTACGAATTATTTTAACTGTCAATTGGTTATCAGTATGCTGACTTTACTTTTCAAATTTCTACACTTGTTGGTAGTGTGACCATGATCTTTATGAAAATTACAGATGCGATTAGTCATGAATGGAATGACCAGACCTCAATTTTTTGACCATTGTACGTCTCTTAAGTTACCCATTTTCTGAAATATGACAGATAATGGAGCTGTTAATTCGATATGGGATATTGTGTTTACAACCTTGACCATTGGCCGACATTGGTATTCGGTCAATTGTCGATTGTTGGTGGGCATACTCGTAGTGGATTTCTCATATCTCCTCTTTCGATTACTTCTCTCGTGCCCCTCACGGCCGTTATGTGTCGCTCTTATCACTTATTTTTTATCTATATATTCTTTGCCCCGCCTAAACATTTGGTCATAGATTTCGGTGGTTGTTTAGAAAGGCTAGCCTTAAAGGTGTGATTTTTCTATCCGCTGAGCAACGTTATTACAACTGACGACAACTACAAATCCTTGATTCCCAGAGTCGCCTTGTTGAATTGTGATACATATTTGCATAACGACTTTCCTTTCTTTTGAGTCATTTACATAAGTTCCATGACCGTCTTCTTTTTCCTGGCACTATTAGAAAAATAAATCGCAAACATGTTTGCAAAGTCGGAGAACGAAGTTATTGACCGACGAGGCAACATATCGAACCATTTTTTGGGATCTTTCCATAATGTCATGGAGAATGCTCAGTAGGCTATAGCATCTGGCCAACCGTGTAACCTTACCTGGTCTTGGAAGGTACGTATATGATCAATAGGATCAGTCATGTCGTGAAACTCATTGATCAGCTCTTTGAATTTAGGCGGCAAAGGGACATTCATCAATTCTTCAGTAAACAGAACCTTCTTGATAGATATTGGTCGTCCTTTATTCTTTCTTTGGGTGATTGTTTCATCTATTTTATGGTTAAATGGGCTCTCCAGATTCACTGGCATAGTGTGATGATTAGAAGAAGTCATCTCCGGTGGCTCCGTGATTTCAACCGGTGGAGTCTCAACCTCTAGTGGTGGACGAGCGGTTACTCTCTACAGCATAGTCAGAATAGTAGACATCTGGTCTTGTAGTGCCATGAATTGCTGAAGAGTAGAAAACTCTGGCGGAGAATGCTCTCGTTCCACCATCTCTTGAAGGATAGTAGTTGGCTAATTAACCCTTGGTCTACTACTGGACATGACTTCTGGTTTTTTCTACTAAAAGATTGAATGGACTTCTCTCTTATTATCGTGCTATCTTGATTCAAGAGAACTTCATAATCTTTCTTGAAAAGAAATTCCTACAGACGACAACAATTGATGATCGCGTGTGTTTGAGTGTATTATAAATGTAAAGTTGTAGAAAGAATTTTTGTATCTTAGTTATGTTGACTGAATTGATTTTGTCCTATTCACAATGCCGGTCACATATTTATAGATAATGTGCCATTCAGCTGACATGGCAATGATTTCTCAAATACTCAGTCGCGCGAATCTTTAAATAATTGACCGATTAAAGAGAATGCCCACTTCGATCACCACGTTACGTGGTCGATATTAGGAACATATTGACTTGGATCGTGACACTATTTTTTATGATACCCGGTCATATCGTGCGGTCCTCAATATCTCGATATACAAATATGCCCAGCATTAATAACAATACCTGAAATAAATTATATTAGAAACATCAACGTACTATATAAAAATACTTGTTTTGAGTTATGGTTCATTTTTAAATAATCATATTTTGCGTCTAAAAATATGCACGATACTGTTTTATTAAGATATTGTGCTACCTATGATATTTTTCCTCTATGATACTGTATATTGTATATTGTTATGCTTTTAGAAAAAAAAAACGAGGGTAAGAATTTGCATCTAACTACTAAGTAGAAAAAGAATTATTTTAATTATATTGATACTGTGTATACTATTACATATAAAATAGTATCAAATAAAAAAAATATGAGAGACTCAATGGATACAAACATGTACACAAATAATAATATCATTAACAGAATCATATAATAACATCGTAATAGTACGTGAAAGAAATTTATATTAGAACAACAACGTATTCCATAAAAAAATACTTGTTTCGAGTTATAGTTGATTGTTAAACAATCATATTTTGCCTCCAAGAATATTCATGATATTGTTTTATTAAGTTATTGTGCTACCTATGATATTGTTCTTCTATGAAATTATATATTGTATACTGTTATACATAAAAAAAGGAGGGTAAGAATTTGCATCTAACTATTAACTATAATTTTTTAATGATATCGATATCGGTATTGTATATTGTATATTGTTATACATAAATCAAGATCAAATCGAAAAACATGGGCTAAATAGATACAAACATGCATACAAATAATAATATCACTATCAAAATCATATAATAAAAACAAATTCAACAGGAAAAAAAAGAAAAAAAAAAATTATTGCAACCTAGCGGTTCAATGGATTGTCAAAATATCAAATTTAAAAAGACAACTTATTTTTGACTTTGGATTAAGGAAAACAATAGAATTTCTTGAAGAAAACATGCATAGTGGAAATTCTTTCAAATCAACTGATCAATCGATTTCTTGATACTAGAAAGAAAGAGACGATGAATTTATTGAGAATTATTGCAAAGAATTCATAAAAAGAGAATTGAACAACTTCCTCAAGAAAATTGGACTTTAATATAGATATAACACATTAAATGGATTCAAATAACCCAAAGAAGGTGAGGTGCCATCGAAATCGATACAATTTTTGGATATTTTAAATTTAATTTTCGTAAAATTCAAATTTCTTTTCTCTTTATTACAAATGAGAATGAAGGAAAATGAAAAAAAATTTAATGACTCTTCTCTTCTTCTTGTATTTCATCCGAGTAAAAATTACAATGAAGGCAAATTTTTAAATAGTCGCATTAAAAACAGAAAACAACAATTGGTTTTTGTGGCATGTGATGCTATAACATAAAAGCTAACAAACTGAATTGGTTGGAACAATAAGCGACTAGAGCTAGTGCGTGTAATGTATGCAATATCTTCAATATTCCCTTCAAGATGGAGTGTAGATGTTAATCAAACCCATCTTGTTGGTTAGCTCTTTAAAATGTTCAGTATGTAAAGCCTTAATAAAAAAATCTCGGCTAGTTGATTTATTGAAGAGATGTGTAATGTTTTGATGACTCTATCTTGATTATTCTCTCGAACTAGGTGGCAATCAATTTTAATGTGTTTAGTACGCTTCATGGAATCTTGAATTTGTTTGCAATGTGAAGGGTCACTGGTTATCACAATATAGCAATCTTTGTTTTGGTATGTGGCACGCCAATTTCCTTCAACAGAGATAGCAACCAGGTGAGCTCACAACTAGCATTGGCCATGGATCTATAATCAGCTGAGGATCTGGAAATGGTTTGTTGTTTCTTGGACTTCCAAGAGATTAAGGAATTTCCAAGAAAAACAAAAACCAGAAATGGACCTCCTAGTGCTAAACATATAGCCCAATCTGCATCAGAAAAAACTGTCATCTAGACCATTTGACATATGGCTTCTGCATAAGCCTTGAGGTGCACTTGAGAACTTAAGGGATAAAACTATCCTTTTACTTATTGTAAAAATCGTTGAGCTGCCTTCAAGTGGGAAAGTCTTGGATGACTTAGAGACTGACTAAGTCTACTGACGGAGTGTGAAATATCAGGTCTAGTTATGGTAAAATAAAAGAGCTTTCCAATCATTCTTCTATATACAATGGGATATTTAAGTAACTCTCCATCTTCCTGATTAAGTTTCAAGTTAGCCTCCATAGGGTTACTTACATATCTAAAACCCAAGAATCCCACACTACTGAGTAATTATAATGCATAAGACCTTTGAGAAATTGAAATCCCTTCTGAGACCTTGCTTTTTATAATCCAAGGAAGTACCTCAAAGTGCCAATATCTTTAAGTTTGAATCGAGTATGAAATGAAATTTTGAATGCCTTAATTGTCTTCTCATCATTGCCTGCTAGTATAATATCATCAACATATACAAGTAATAGAATAAAGCAAGTAGACTTATGTTGTATGAAGAAAAAAATGATTAATGGCAGATTGTATGAATTTTTCTTCGAGTAAGGCTTGAGAAAACTTGGCATACCATTGCCTAGAAGCTTGTTTTAAACCATACAAGGATTTGTGTAATTTGCATACTAGATTGTGAGGTAAAGTATCCTCCTTAGGACTATATCCCTGAGGAATAGTCATATAAACATCCTTAATTAAATCTCTATGGAGAAATGCATTGTTGACATCAAGTTGATGTAACAACCAAGCATGCATAGAAGCCAAAGCTAAGACAAGTTAGACATTTATGAGTTTAGCTACTGGAGCATATGTGTCTATGTAATCAACCTGTTCTTGTTGAGTGTGGCCTTTAGCTACAAGCCATGATTTGTGTCTCTCAATTGATCCGTCAGAATGAAGTTTAAGTTTATAGATCCATTTATAGCTAACAACATGGTGGCCAAGAGGGAGAGAAACTATGGACCAAGTCTTGTTAAGGGCTAGTGCTTCTAGTTCAGAATTCATGGCTTGTTGCCATTGGGAATGAGTATTGGCTTGAGAATAAGTAGGTTCGTACATGGTTGTGATGGAAAAGGTTGTAGCTTTGAAATGTGGATGAAGTCCTTTATAACCAATAACATGAGATAAAGGATGAGATGTGGAGCTTTAAGCAAAGGTAATTGTAATGATAATCCTTCAAGTAGGAAGGCCTTTTGATAATTCTTGTGGATCTGGTATGTGTTGGAGGTTTTTGTGGAGTAACATGAGAGTCTAAAATGACAAAAGGAGTGTTTGATACATTTGAGTCAGTGGCAAGGTTATTTGGAGTTTGAATATTAGGTAAAGGAAGATTGGACCGATTGTCGAGAATGATAGTGGTAGCACAATTTGAGAAAAAAAAATGTCCTCAATATCTCCATTAGTGCTTTGATTACAGTAAGAGAATATCATCTCATGAAATACCACATCCTGGGAGTTAAAGATCTGTCGAGTTTGCAAATCAAGCAAAGTATAAGCTTTCATGCCCTGGGGTAGCCAATGAACAAACAAGCTCTTGATCTGGCAGTGAATTTTGTTCTAGCACTGAGGAAAGTGGATCCATAAGCTAAACCACCAAAGGTTTTCATATGGAAATATGAAGGAACTTTATTATGCAAAACTTCAAATGGGGATTTCTAAGATAAAACAGGTGATGGAAAACCTATTGATGATGTGAACTGCATATTTAACACACTCACCCCGATATTTCATAGGCAACTTGGACTGGAAGATGAGACTTTTAGCAACATTCAACAAGTGCTGATGTTTTCTCTCAATTACTGAGTTCTGCTCATTTAGACTGGTAAAAAGAGGTGAGGCTGAGCTTTGGTGCATTATCAGATCTAACCTCTCTAATAGTTATTCTATATTGTGTTACAATCAGGTTAAAGAATTGATGGATGCATTTATGTACTTCTGATTTATCGTGCAACTAATAGATCCATTTAAATCTTGTGTAATAATCCACTATAGTTAAAAAGTATTTAAAACCATCATGTGTAAAAGTAGAAAAGGTCCCCACACATCAACATGTATTAACTCAAAGACAGCATCGACAATTTGTTTTGGGATACAAAGGATAATCTCATTTGTTTAGCAAAGTGACAAATAGGGTAATGGAAATCCTCACAAACTGTATTAGACACTGGTAAATGTTTGGTTAACTGATTCAACACTTTTCCCTAAAGGATGCCCCAATATGTAGTACCATATGGTGTCTGAATTTATACTATAAACAACCACCTTATTGTTGGAGATGACTCTGTCTTCATAACTCTCATTGCTTAGATAATAGAAGTTGCCAAACCTTTTAGCAGTCCCAATCAACAGTCTCTGTGTAGTGTCCCGAATTAGGCACTTGTCATCAGAGAACATCAAAAGATATTTGTTATCCTTTGTTTAAGGAGCTAACATGCACTAAATTATATCTGAAACTTCGAACATAAAGGACTTTCTTAAGGATAAGAGATTTATGCACACAAACAATTCCTGACATTTAAATCAGGGTCAAGAGTAGTAAAAATGCTCAAGTCATGGCATACATGATGAGTAGGACCAGAGTCTATAATCCAAGAATGTTTAGAGACAAGAGTGTGTATACCAGTGAAGTTGGAGACTGGGGGTTGATGATATGAAAATGTGTTTGTTCCTTGAAGTTGGGATCTTAATAATGCTATAATCTGTTGACATTGAGATGGTGTAAGGACATGCATTGCGTTTTTAGTTTGCAAATGATCAATGATAATTGCAAAATTAGCAGTTGTTCTTTCAAGACCAGCACCAATTTGATTAATGACAAGCTTGGAAGGGTTACTCTGTCCAGTGTGATAGTTTTTGAACTTGTGACTAGGAGAAAATCCATGAAGCTTGTAGCAATCGTTTGTAGTATGGCCTAGCTTGCAACAATGTGTGTATATATATATGCTTGCTCTGTTTTCCTTTGTGAGTGATGTAATTGCTGGCAGATATTCCAATGGCAACAGTATTTGAATTGGGGGTATTAGATGTAGGTGTTGGCATGTAGGAACTTAAACCTTTGTACCTTTCCTCTTGAATGATTAATGAAAACACCTTTTTGATAGGAGACAAATGATCTAACATTAGAATTTGAGCTCGAGCTTGTGAGTAAGAATCATTCAGGCCCATTAAGAATTGCAATACATATATTCTTGTTGCTGAAAATCCATAAGGGATCTCAGACCACCACAGGTGCAGGATGAGATAGGTTTATATTCTCTCAATTTTTCCCAAAGAGTTTTAAGAGATCCATCAACAAAGCAGATTTTATTCTTAGCAACAAAGGCCACATATATTGCACGAAACCAGGAGTTATAATTGTTGCCTATTAATGGTGAAGAGACAAGATTTAAACTAGGGTGATCTCCATTGCTTAGAAAATATGGATTACAAGGATCATCAGAGATGGATCGTTCTTCAACTTTTAGTTGATTAAACCGATTTCTAGTGTTGGTTGGAGTAGTATTATTTCGATTCGCATTTGCAGCACCAACTTGAGAACCCCTCCTCGAGCCATGGAGAAGGCGACTGAGATTCACAGCAGAGCTATTCTGCTCTTTCTCATACCATGTTACAAAGAAAAATTGGCGCAAATGGTCCCTAACATTTGCTTTCAGTGCGGAAATGGTCCATAACATATTTTTTGGCACATAAGTCCATAACCTATATGTTTTGGTGTGTAATTCGTTCTTATTTAATGAATAAGACAAATATGCCCTTATTTTTAATTAGAAAAAATTTCAATTGGATTCTCAATCTTTACAAAAAGTACAAATGAGTTCGATACTTTTATTTTTAATAAAAAATTAAAGAAAACTAACAAATTAATAATATACAAAATTATTTTGTATATTTTACTTAACGATTATAAAAATAACTAAAACTTAAGCTCATAATTATTTAAAAATTTGTAATTTAAAATTATTTTATTAATATTAAGTAATCATATTAATTAAAATTTAAACTTTTATTTTATCGCATACAACATAACGTGTAAATTAATTTTTATTAGTATTTTAATGTTAAAAAATATAATAAAGATTGGTTCAATGTCATAAAATTATATACGCTATTTTATTTATTTAACTTAATTTTTATTCAAAATTTTCACATCACATAGCAATTACATATACTTAAAGCGCAATAATTTTATATTTTCTCTTTTAAAAATTTAATTGACACGATTATAATGACATATTTAAAATAATAAATTAAATATTATTTAATAAATGTCTTTTGACCTTTTGTAAAGGTTAGAAATCTAATTGTAATTCTTTATTAATTAAAACTAAGAGTATATTTGTCTTTTTATCAAATAAGGATCAATTAAGTATCAAAATACATAGGTTAGGGACTTATGTGTCAAAAAAACAAAGATTATGGACCATTTTTGCAATGAGGGCAAATGTTAGGGACCATTTGTGCCAATTTTCCTATTACAAATGAGAATGAAGGAAAAATGAAAAAGAGCTTAATAAATCTTCTCCTCTTCTTTATTTCACATGAGTAAACATTACAATGAAGGCAGCTTAAATAGTTGCATTAAAACAAAAAAGCAACAACCGGTTTTTTGAGACATCTCAAAACCTCATTTTACTGTGCTCTAGTACGCCTCTCCGGTTCTTATCTTTTGAAGCTTTGAAAAGTAGACTAATAATGCAAAATTCTAGACAATATTCTAAAAATTTACCAAAGTGACTTATCAAATATAAGGACTTTAAAGTTCAAGTTTGGAACCTTTATTGTATTTTCAAATATTTATTGTTAACTTGACTCAATAATAAGTTTAATGTCCTCTAATTTCTCATGCGCGAAAAAAAAAAAACAAACAAACAAATGGTCAGGAAAACTTATGAAATTTTAACCAATTACTCATAACTTATCATTCTAATACATAATGAAATTTCAGAACTTTATGAAAATGTTAAGGTCCCCAAAAGAAGGTGCAAAGAAAAACAGAAACTAGACAGTTTTTTAGTACTCAAGTTTAAATCCGATTTTTTTAGTACTCAAGTTTAAATCCGATTTTTTCTAATCAAACGAACATGAAAAATTCTAATATTTTTAGAGAAAAAAATAATGTATTAACCCATATCCAAAATTCAAAATTTAATAAATTTCAGTAAGGTCTCCAAATTAACTTACAAAACATAAAAGGCGATTCCCAAGCAAAAATCGACCATCGTTACCAAACCTTGCATATTTGCTCTATAGAAATTCAAAAGAGGTGATTCTAAGTCTCAAAGGACCAAAATTGATAGTCCATCAACCTCATCAAATTTTATCCCAAAACCTATAGTATACAATATTGGACGTCCGTTTGAAACTGGACCTACTTAATGAAAATTCTGGACATAACTCTTTCCGGTTATCATTTAATCATTTAAACATTCTCTAATACTCAAAAAATTTGAAACTTCATTACATAGAATCCCAAGCAAGTTTATGACAAATAACAACTGATATTCTTAACATAAAGGGTTAATTACACTAATAGTCCACATTCTTTCAAGTTTGTAACAATATCATCTCCGCTCAACTTTTTTAGCGTATATCATCCCCATCTTCCCATTTATTCGTATAAGTGGTCCCCAAATAATTTTTTTTTGACAATTTTTCCATGAATTAAATAAATTAAAATGATAGAAAAAAAAAATACAATGAAAAAATTACAATTGGGCTCCTAATCTTTTTAAAGTAAAATAAATCCTAAACTTTTTTATTTTCTTACATTTTTTACTTAAAATAATAAAAATATGTTATCAAGTCCCAAAATTTCTAATTATGTTCTTCGAAATGACATTTAGAGTCTTTACTGATTTCGTCCAATGATCCGTTAATTAACAAAAAAATTATACACGTGATCTATTATTCAAAATAAGTTAAAAAGACCCAAAAAGGATCATTTTCCTTCCCCACCCCAGCCACCTCATCCACCATAGAAATTGGAGAGTCCCTGGTTGCCAAAGACAAACCACTGTGGTTTGGGCTGGCGGCAACTAGAAAGGAGAAATCCTCCTCGGTTGCGCAAGAACCAGGGAGCTGGTGATGATAATAATTTCCATTGTTTATTCTTCATCTCATTCTTATTCAGACTGTGTAAATGTCTCCAATTGCATAAAATTACAGTCTTTATACTTTGTTTTCTGCATAAAATATCTTTTGTATCTCTATTTTGAACTATTATTGGCTTCTGCTATTCAATTTCTCAATCATCTGTTGAAGATCTTTTCAAAAACAAAAAAAAATCAAAATAAAGTATTGATTCAATAAATTCGAAAAACATGCAAATAATCAGCGTATAATCAAATTCAATCGCCCAAGTGGAAGCCAAAATAATAAAAAATGGCAAAATCAAACATTTACTCAATTTCACTCACTGATATTGTCTGGTAGAAGGGCAAGATGACACATGGGAGGGGGAGTGTGTTTTTAGAGAGAGAGAGAGAGAGAGAGAGAGAGAGACCATGTGTTTGAGTGTTGGTGGGGTAGGGTGGAAGATGATCCTTTTTTTGTTTTGTTTTTTTTTTTCAAAATTATTTTGACTAATATAATATAATAAACTATTTTGTCTTTGTTAAATTAGTCAAATGTAGATCACGAGTATAATTTTTTTTGTCAATTAACGGACTACTAGATGAAATCTATGGAGACTCCAAATATCATTTCGGTGAACATAATTAGAAGTTTTGAGATTTGATGGCACATTTTTATTATTTTAAGTCAAAATATGTAAAAATAAAAAAATAAAAAGATTTAGGATTTATTTGTACTTTAGAAAAGGTTAGGAGCCCAATTGTAATTTTTCATTGTTTCTTCTTTTTTCTATCATTTTAATTCATTTAAGTCAGGGGCAAAATTGTCAAAAAAATCATTTGGGGACCATCTGTACGAATAAATAGAAGGATGATGATGATATCTAAAAAATTGAATGAGGATGATATTGTCACAAACTTGAAAGAATGGGGACCATTAGTATAATTAACCCTAACACAAATTATCTCATAATAAAAATTTCAGAATTTAAAACATCATTACAAAACTGCCATTTGTTTATCTTCTTGACAAAATCTTTTTACCTGGCTTATTTCCCTCATCATTAAGTCTCCATCCAACCCTACAATCAATTTATGAAGCGGAGAATGATGAGTTTGAGAAAAATTCAATAGGAATATCAACATAATATAATGCAAATCAAATCCCAATTCATATATTGACAATCATGGATAAATCTATACACTATTCTCATTTTTTCTTGTACTCAAGCGCGAAAACCCATCATTCCTTTTAGGTTTAATCCCGAATGAATAAAATCAAAATTCTTTCTTTCTTTCTTGTGGGTTAACCATAAAATTGAACCCCTCTTTCTTTCTTGTAAAATCACACAGATTTTGCTTCTAAAATCATATATTCAAAGCACATATTCTCATGCATCTACATTTTCACATAACATCAACATGTAAATGGAATTTTTAAGAATCAACTTTGCATAAAAAGTATTCCTAACTTGTTTTCTTGATTAATAGGGAAGAAAACTTTAAATGAACTTGAAAATTTCTCTTGTTTTTTTCTTCTTCTTTTTTCTTCATTTTCCTTCTTCTTCCATTTCTTTTCTTTGAAATTGGTTTATTTGTGTGTTATGTGGGGGAGAGAAAGGAAAAATTGAAGATTTTTGGTTCATTCTATCTTCTTGCATGCATATCAAGGAACTTAACCATTTGGAATATGATAACCTTTTGATATGGTACAATTACCATCAATTTAAAACATCCTACAAATCTTGCCATTTATAGAAAATAATTATAATTAATTAAATTAAAAATTGTAAAATATATTTCTAGTGAGCTTGGGTCGTTTATTATTAATAGACTTCGTTTGGATTTTGGACGAACATGTGGCCACAAACACTCGCTAAACATTTTACTTAGCTTGAAAATTTTTCTAAATTTTAGGGTGTTACATCTTCTCGCATGATACCTTACGATGGAAACAATGAGAGGTATTTGGTTTTGATCTCTTATTCTTTCTCTCAAGTGGTCTCGTCCACTCTATGATTTCGCTATTGAACTTTGACTGACGGCACTCTTAGTTTCTCAAAACATGAACTTTTCTGTCTAAAATACGGATTGGAGGTCTCCTTATAAGTTAGGTCCTTCTGTATTTTCAAAGACTGGTAGTCTACCACGTGTCTGGGGTCATGAACATATTTTCTTATCATAGACACATGAAAGACATTATGCAATGTTGAGATTTCTGGAGGTAAATAGAGATAATAAGCAACATTACCGATTCTCTCAAGTATTTCAAAAGGTCTGATGAATCTAGATCTTGATTTTCCTTTCTTACAGAAACGGAGAACGCCTTTCATTTGTGCTACTTTGAGAATTTTTTTTTTCACCAACTTCAAATTCCAAAACTTTTCTCCTTTTATCTGCATAACTTTTTCTTCGGTCCTTAGCATATTTTATTCGGGCTCTTATTGTATTGATAGCTTGAACTGTTCGTTCAATAATTTCAGGGTCTAACACTCTTTTTTCTCCAACTTCGTCCTAATGTACTAGAGATCTACATTTCCTACCATAAAGTGACTCATAAGGGGCCATCTCTATTGTGGCTTGAAAGCTTTTGTCGTAAGAAAATCCACCATTGGCAAGTGAGACTTCCAGTTGCCGCCTAAGTCCAAACACATGCCCGAAGCATGTTTTCTAAAATATGAATAGTTCGCTCGGACTGTCCATCTGTTTGATGATAAGTAGTACTGAAGTTAAGCTTGGTGCCTTAAGGTCGTTTTGAAAACTCTTTCAAAATTTTGATGTGAACATCAAATCCTATCTCGACACTATTGATAAGGGACTTCCAAACAACACAACTTCTCTAAGGTATAGTTGCGCTTAATTGATCCATGTTGAAAGTCATCTTTACCAAGAAGAAGTGGGCATACTTGGTCAATCGGTCCACTGTTACCCAAATGACATTGTGACCTCTTGCTAAGTTTGGAAAACCTACTTGAAGTCCATGTTTTTGTGTTCCTACTTCCATTCTGGTATTTCTAATGGATTCAACCGCCCGTGGCCTTTGATGTTCTTCTTTGACTTGTTGACAAACTAAATAATTCTTTACAAATGACCCTATACCACTTTTCATGTTTCTCCATCAAAAGGTGTCTCAAAGGTCACGATACATCTTCATTCTTCTAGGATGTCTTGTAAATGGTTGAGTGAGCTTCATCCAAAAAATTTATCTCTCAAATTCTCATCCTTTGGTATATATAATCTTCATTTGAACATGAGTGCACCGTCTGTATTCAAACTAAAATCTTTGCATTTATCTGTACCAACTTTAGTCTTGATCTTTTCCAGAAAAAGGTACTTATCTTAATCCTCTCAAATTCGATCTCTAAGAGTGGGTTGAATCATTAAGGGGCACTATTCTTGTAGCAACTTGACTTGATGGTGTTAAAACTTTAATTTCTCGAAGTCCCTTACTAGTTGTTCTTGCATTGTGATTACCGATGTCAATTGTGTTATCGTCTTTTTACTTAAGACGTCAACCACGACATTGGCTTTACCTAGATTATAATGAATCTCATAGTCGTAGTCCTTTACTAACTCCAACTATCTTCGTTGTCTCATATTTAACTCATTCTAGGTAAAGAAATACTTGAGACTCTTATGGTCCATATAAATATCACACTTGCCAACATACATGTAGTGACGCCATATCTTTAAGGCGTGAACTACTGTAGCCAATTCTAGATCGTGCGTTGGATAATTTTGTTCATACTATTTTAGTTGCCTCGAAGCATAGGAGATCACTTTTCCATGCTGCATAAGCATACATCCCAAACCCAGTTTGGATGTATCACTGTAAATGAAAAAATCTTTTGATCTTTTTGGTACTGACAGTACTAGAGTTGTGACTAAATATTGCTTAAGTTCTCGAAAGCTTCGTTCACATTTGTCATTCCACTGAAACTTTACTCCTTTCTTGGTTAACTGAGTCATCAATCTAGTAATTTTAGAGAAACCTTCTATAAATTTTCGGTGATAACTGGATAACCCTAAGAAATGGCGCACTTCTCTAGCATTGGTTGGTCGGTTCCAATTTGTTACCGCTTCCACTTTGGCTAGGTCGACTTCAATTCCTTGGGCCGTAACTATATCCCCAAGAAAACCTACTTGGTCTAGCCAAAATTTGTACTTCTTGAATTTTTCGTACAAGTTTTCCTTTCTTAATATCTCCAACACTATTTTGAGGAGTTCTTCATGTTGTTCACGATGCTAAGAGTATACCAAGATATTATCGATGAAAACTATGATGAAATTGTACAAGTAGTCATAAAATACTCTATTCATTAGGTCCAATGAACACTCACTGGGGCATTAGTTAAGCCAAAAGGCATGACCACAAACTCGTAATGCCCGTAATAGGTCCAAAAAGTTGTTTTCGGTATGTCGCTAGCCTTAATATTCAATTGATGGTACCCGGATCTCAAGTCAATCTTAGAAAATACTTTTGATCATTTCATTTGATCAAACAAATTTTCAATTCTCAGAAGATGGTACTTATTCTTTATCGTCAACTGATTTAATTCCCAATAGTCGATGCACATTCTCATCAATCTATCATTCTTCTTCACAAAAGAGAATGGTGCACCCCATGGTGATACACTTGGTTTGATAAAACCTATATCCAACAATTCTTGACATTGAAACTTTAGTTCTTGTAATTCCTTTGGGGCCATTCTATAAGGTGCTTTAGATATCGGTGCCGCTCCGAGAACTAAATCAATCGTGAACTCTAATGGCGGAATTGCTGGTAGATTTTCAAGAAAAACGTCGACAAACTCCTATATCACTTTTTAATCTTCTACAGTTACCTCTGGTTGTGATTTACGTGAGACACTGAAAGATTTTTCTTCACCTGACATTTACGTCCCTGAGAAACAAAAATTATTTTCTTCTGGTTTCTGAAGTACTACCTCATTTTGATGGCATTGGATAGACGCATGGTTGCGTCCCCAACTAATCCTTGCCTAGGATTATGTCAAAGTCTCTCATTTATAAGATATACAAATCTGCTTCTAGTACTTTCTCTTCAATATCTATCTTATCTAATTTAGCTAGTTGATTCGTAAAAATCGACTTACTTGAAGGGATGCTAACTTCTAGTGTACTAGCCAATTTGTCACACACAAGTCTAGCCTTATTGGTAAAAGATGAAGAGATAAAAGAATGAGTTGCTCCGCATTAAAAAAAAAGTACGTGGCGTGAAAATGTGACAATAGAAGGGTACTTGCTATCACGCCGATTCTCATCTCGCCTTTTGCTAAGTAAGGCGAACACTCGCACTTTCCCATTCTTATTCTTGTTCTTATCTCTATCTTTTTCCTTTCCATCTCTTCCTTTGGCAATTTTGGACAATTCATGCTCATGTGCCCCAGTTTGCCACACCGGTAGCATAATTTCTCCCAAACAACCACTATTCTAAGTAAGTCTTGTTATATTTTGGACAGGGTAGAGCGGAGGCTCCTAGCTTGACATTGTTGGATATTGTATTCGTCTTCTTTTCTTGCCATTTCCTATTCCTTTGTAATGTCCACTCCACTTTCTCTTCTTAGAAATATTTTTATTTTGAGGAGAAGACTGATCTAAACTGGTTGTACAGTACCAAACTGTCTTGGCCTGAGCTAGCATTTCTTGATAAGAAGTCAAGTTATGGGACAAGAGAATTAAGCTTATATCTATGTTCGATCATTGCTCAAACCTTTTGTTCTTTTTAGCTTTAGTATCAAAAAGGTAATGATGATACTTTGATAACTGTTCAAATTTTAGCTCATATTAGCAAAATGTCTCGATGTCGATATGGTTTGGGTTTTCTTTCAATATTTCTTCTGGATTATACTACCCATATGTAGTCCAAACGGTGTAAGAGTATGCCAAATGTGATCGATAGTCTCGACGTTACCAATTCTATTCCCATAACTCATCGCCTTTCGCCATAAATAAATGAATTTCTCAGTGTGTTGAGGTAGGGATAGGTCTGAATCAAAGTTCTCATAGGCTTGTTTCGTTAAATCTCGTGGTCCTAGGTGACGCGGTAAACATGTAGAATTTCTGGCGGTATACCTCATTCTTGCCATTATGTCTTAAGTCCAGTCCAAACAAAAATTAAGAAACTTTCAAGCAAAATATATAGCATTTTCTTGATTGCAAAAATAATTTTATGCAAACTTGACTTCAAAAAAATTAATGCTAGAAGACTTCAAACAATTAATCTTTGTCTCAGGTAAAATCACACCTGAGGGTCTGAGAATGGTGGCCATCATATAAAATAGGATAGCCACAGGGAACATTTACATTTTCAACTTTTCTCAATTACCTATAAAATACATACTTTTATGTAATCATGTAACATATTTCGATAAATCATTAAATCTCGTACATTTAATTAAATACACATTAAGAGAAAAAAATTGTTTTTAATTATGAATAGTGTTCACTCGAGTGGATAGAGGCCTGATGTTGACTTGTTTCGCTTTTTATTGGTCTTTAAACTTGTCTTAGTCTACAGAACTGATTTAAAACTCTGGGCTCTAATACCAAGTTATGACGTCCTAAAACCTTCTCTCTGAGGCTCTAGTATGTCTCTCATATTCTTATCTTTTAAGGCTCGAAAATGGACTAATAATACGTAATTGTAGATGTTATTCTAAAAGTTAACCAAAGTGATTTATCAACTATAAGGACTTTAAAGTTGTAGTTTAGAACCTTTTTGGATTTTCAAAATTTCTTGTTAACTTGATTCAATAATAAGTTTATTTCCTCATGATTTCTCATCGTGAAACAAACAATGAACGGTCACAAAAACTTATGAAATTTTAACCAAATACTCATAACTTATCCTCTATACATACTTGAATTTCGAATTTTATGGAAAGGATAAGATCTCCAAAAGAGGGTGAAAATACATGAAAAATAGAAACTTGATGCTTTTAGTACTCAAGTTTAAGTCCGATTTTCCCTAATCAAACGACCTTGAAAAATTCTAATTTTTCTAGGTACAAAATATAATATAATGTATTAACTCATATCTAAAATTTACAATTTAAAAATTTTCGTAACTTCTCCAAATTAACCTCCAAATTATAAAAGACTATCGTGTTCTACAGACATCCAAAAGAGGTGATTCTAAGTCTCAAAGGACCGAAATTGACATGACATCAACCCTACCAAATTTCATCCCAAAATATAAAGTACATCATTCTAGACATCTATTTGAAATTGGACCTGCTTGTTGAAAATCTGGACAGAACTCTTTTCGGTCATCATTTAATCATTTAAACATTCTCTAATACTCTAAAAATTAGAAATGTGATTACATAGAGTCCCAATCAAGTTTATGAAAAATAAAATGGGATAATTGCATATTTGTTCCCAATCTTTCAAAAATATTGGGATATACTCTAACTTTTAAAAATAGCACCAAATATCCTCAACGTTGGAAAAACTTGGCATGGTATGTCTTTTATGACGAAATTGTCATTCTTTTAAATAAACAAAAAAAAAAGAAAAAAAAAAAAAAATGATTGAAAACTAACCAAATGTACCAAAAAAAGTAAGAAATGTAACAAAAAAAATAAAAAGTAACAAAGATAACAAAAAATAAAAAGTAACAAAGATGTCATCTTCTTTATCAAATCTCAAAATCCAAAATCCACAACCATCCCCAAAACCCAAAATCCACCTAAAATCATTAATGATTATTGATATTTGATGACACTCAGTATCTAACAATATAAACGACTATTTAATCTAGGCCAAGAATAAAACAAATGACCTCAAATTTGTGCACAACACAAAAAGAAGTTCTATACAAGCGTAAACGCGTAAATATTGATTACCAATGCATTCATGGATCCAAATTTTGAAGTTATGTGCCTGCCTAGGTCTTTTTTTCTCGGGATAAGTACACTAGTGTTGGCAATTTGTTTCCTTTAATATCAACTACATTGGGGTTCCATCCATCTAATAAAATCAAAACCGTAACAATAAGTTTAATTTCTCTATCTCTTACTTTAGGAAAAGAAAGAAGAAAATCAAGTCGTTATAATGTAAAACTTACCCGAACAATGAATTGATGATCCTTCTTTGTGACCTTAGATTTCCACCCTCCGAATCATTTATGTTGATCCTTTATTTCTTTTGAAATGCAAACTTTCTCCACTATCGAATCTATTCGCTATTCATATCTTCGTATAATTTTTGAAAACCAACTCTTAATAATTGCTAATGATTTTGGGTGGATTTTGGATTTTGGGGATAGTAGTGGATTTTGGATTTTGAGGTTTGATAAAGAAGATGACCTCTTTGTTACTTTTTTATTTTTTTGGGTAACGCTTTTACTTTTTATTTTTTGGTACATTTGATTAGTTTTCAATCATTTTTTCCTTTTTCTTGTTTTTTTGTTTTTTTAAATTTAAAGTGAAGAGCAATTTCATCATAAAGGACCTACCATGCTAAGTTTTTCAAATGTTGGGGATGTCTGTGCTATTTTTAAAAGTTAGGGGTATATTTCAATGTTTTTGAAAGGTTGGAGACCAAATATACAATTATCCCAATAAAATTAACATTCTTAAGAAAAATTATCATATAACATAAAAATTTCAATTTTAAAACATCATTACGTAACTGTCATTTGTTTATCTTTTTGACAAATTTTTTCTCATAGCTTATTTCCTTCATCATCAAGTCTCCATCCAACACTACAATCAATCTATGAAGGGGAGAATGGTGAGATTAGAAAAACTTAGTAGAAATATCAACATAATATAATGCAAATCAAATCCCAATTCACATGTTGACGATCATGCCTAAATGTATACACTCATTTTTCTAGTGTACTCAAGGGCGAAACCCCGCTATTCTTTCTCTTTATAGTTTTAATCTCGAAGAAATAAAATCAAATTTCTTTCTTTCTTGTGGTTGACCATAAGGATTGAATCCCATCTTTCTTTCTTGTAAAATCACACGATTTTACTTCTAAAACCAGATATTCAAAGCACATATTCTCATGCATATAAATTTATGCATAATATCAACATATAAACGGATTTTAAGTATCAACTTTGTAAAAAAAGTATTCCTACATTGTTTTCTTGATTAATATGGATGAAAACTTTGAATGAAGTTGAAAATTTCTCTTGTTCTTTCTTCTTCTTCATTTTATTCTCTTTGAAATTGGTTTATTTGTGTATTATGAGGGGAGGGAAATTGAGGATTTTTGAGTTCTTTATATTTTCTTGCATGTACATCAAGGAACTTACCTATTTAGAATTTGGTAAGTCTTTAATATGGTGCAATTATCATCAATTTAAAACATCTTACAAATCTCGCCCTTTATAGAAAATAATTACAATTAATTAAATAATTTAATTAATTAATTAATTAAATTTAAAAATTGTATAATATTTCTAAAGTTGGGTCATTTTATTATTAATAGACCTCGTTTGGATTTTGGATGACATGTCACAAACACCCGCTATTAATTTTACTTAGCTCAAAATTTCTTAAAAATTTTTGAGGTGTTATAGTTTTTGTGGCACGTGATGCCATAACATAATAGCTAACAAATGAATTGGTTGGAACAAAAAGCATGTACAAGTAGTGTGTATAATGCATGTAATACAGGAGTGGATCCAAGATATGACATCGGGTTGGGCTGGGGAGGGAAAACCTTTTAAGAGGCGCCCAAATTTATTTATTTTCATTTTAAAAATCACAATTATTTAAACCCATGTTTATAAAAATCTAATCACAAATTGTCAATTCAAAAATTCGATTCATAAATAATAATAGGGATAATTGCATCAAAGGTTCCCAACCTTTCAAAATCATTAGAGATATGCCTATAACCTAAAAAAATAGCACCATACATCCCCAACGTTTGAAGAAATAAGCATCATAGGTTCCTCTTGACGGTTTCCATCCATTTTCTCCGTTAAACCTCAAAATTGGACTCCACACGCTTTCTCTCTCCAAATAAAGCGATTGAAATTACAGGGGTATTAATGTCATTCCATTATATACTAACAACATTGCACCTCACCCACCTTTTTCCCCACCTCCACCCCACCCCCACCCCACCCCCCCCACTCCCACTTTAGTGGTAGATCGAGAAACTGGTGACGTTAGCTGTGATCTTCTACACATTTGTGTAGTGCCAGTGGAAGTTGTTCTGGCAGAGATTTTCGGAGGTGATGTCCAATGAGCTCTTGGCAACTGTGTCGATATGGCCACGGCTTACGTGTGCGGTGCAAAGAAGACAATTTTGAGACAACTTTCTTCTCCAAAGCATCCAAGAAACCATGAAATCAGTACTTCTAACCCCCAATTCCTCCCTCAAATCCACCACCGCAATAGAACTCAACCAATTAGAAACTCGGGACAACTATTATTTTCCCGAGATGCCATAAAAATTGAGTTATAATCGTGAAATCTGCATTGCCAAGATCAATTCCACTCTTGATTTGAAGTCACAAAACAATAACAAAAGCTCACTCACTAAATTTTATCCTCAAAATCGATGATTCCAAGAAGCCCGCTTTTTTCAACAGAACATCAATTCTTTTATCGACCCCTAAATCGAGTGTTTTCGGCTCGATCCTTTATTGCTTCCCACCGCTTAATTCCACCGCAAGAACGAATTTCCAAGAAAAGATTAAGAGAAGAAAGAGATTTGGGATATGGAGTTTTCATGATGAGGTTGATTTTGGGTTTCGTCATGGTTTTTGCTATGTAATATGGGTTTTCATGTATGGTTTATGGGTTTTAAGCCTGATATGGGGTTCTTAGACTCTTTTGCACACCAATTTTGCATTTTTCTCAATCTTCATTGTCGAGTCGCTTAGTTAATTTTTCACTAACCTCTCTCACCAATTGTGATGAAATAGACTCTTCTTGCACTTCAGGTGCACTACATGATCCTTTTTCAGGTGAATTCCGAAGGGGTAGGGATCAAAGCGCAAGATGGAGATGGGAGTGGAGGTGGAATTGCAAGGGAAAGAAGGGTACAATGTTGATAATTAACCCTGCAATTTCAATCGCTTCATTTGGAGAGAGAAAGCGCGTGGAATCCAAATGTGAGGTTTAACGGAGAAAATGGATGAAAACACAAAGAGGGACCTATGATACCTATTTCTTCAAATGCTGGAGATGTGTGGTGCTATTTTTTTAGGTTAGGGTATATCCCCAACGATTTTGAAAGGTTGGGGACCTTTGATGCAATTATCCCATAATAATATACAAATTCAAATTTTCAATTACAAATTAAATCATAAACCCCAATTCACAAATAACAAATACAATTACAAAAGTGTAAGTTAGCCATCTCGCACCTTCAAACAATTTTAGAGACTACCAAACAATTAAGATTGAGATTTGATTTTTTTTTTTTTTTTATTTTAATCAACCTTTGGCATTCTTGTCGGTTGCGGGTGAAAGATTAAGATTGAGATTTGACTTATGAGAGATGAACGACTTTTGAACGAGTGAAGTGAACGACGAAGGAAAAGAGTCCAGCGAGGGTTTCAAAATTTGGAAAATTTGTCGACAATCAGTCTCTGGTTTGAGCTAAATAAAAATAATACCAAATTCATGAATATATTCAATAATTAAAGTATCTTCCCATTTTTGTACACAAACTCGCTTTTACGATTTCTCATTGATTATTCCCCACAACATTTTCTTCTTTATTAATCCTTTTGACCAAGAGGAAAATAAATAAAAATATGATTAATCCAATCAACTTGGCATAAATTCATTTATCCACGGACCTAATAAATTATTTGGGCTTTGGGCTTATGTTTGGATGTGGGCTATGTCTATTATATTAATTATATTAATTGTTTCAAAAAAATTTGGGTTGGGGTTTAAAAAAATGTCTTTAAATTTTTTTTGGGCCAGATAACTCAAGCCCACCCGCACTCGGGTCGGATCCGTCTCCGATGTAATATCTTCAATACTCTTGTTTCACCCAAATGTAAACCAGATTTCGAAAAAGAAATGAATTTACAAATAATATGATGATGAATTTTGATATATTACATACACATCAGTGTAAGCTTCTTCAATTCAAACTCACATGGAAATACATGTTAATTTTAGACAAAGTTGTATGCTCGTAAACGAGCAAAGCTTGGCTCACACAAAAAAGAAGACACGCTAGACAAGGAGAATAGTCAATTAGCCATGCACCAATGAATCAACTTCTCATTTATCCACTATTTCAATTAACGCCCAGGGCTTGATAATAATACTCCTATATATAAAGATCGTTTCATTTCTACTAATGTATTTTACAAATAAATTTAACTAATAATTACGATCTTTAATTTCAATTAATCTAACGGTCTAGATGTATTAAAACATTTAGTGGAATGTGTTTGAATGTGAGTATAAGAATTTTGAAGGTTCTAATACATCTAAACCATTAGATTAACTTAAATTAAAGGTCGTAATTATGTGTTAAATTTATTTGTCAAATACATTGATAGGAGGAATGGTTTACACACACACATGAATTACATATAGAGAGAGAAAGAGCAGTTAGAAGAGAGGACAACCCATATGATATGCCTAAATTTATGTTATAAGGGTAATTGTGGGATTTATTTGAATTTTCCTGAATTTATTATTTTAAAAAAAATGAAAAGTGCAACGTAACCACAATTTTAAGAACTGTTTTGACATAAGATGAAAAATTCTCATATGAATGACTTAAAAAGGCAATTTCTCCAAAATATTAAATAAGATTTGAGTCATACTGTTTAGTATATGGACCGAACAAAATTGTATAGAAAAATAAATAATATTTTATTAGTTTAGTTCCGTACGTTCCAAATATGCGTTGGATGTGAGTGCTTTGTACGTGGAAGTTCTTGTTGCAAAGGGCTTAGATTCTGAACTAGGACAAGCTCTATTGGTTGTGTTACATCTGAATTCTTCCAGATTTGGACTCAAAATTACTTGTGTATAAGGGGCTTAGACCTTGGAGATCACCATCCTTTTATGTAGTGGTCCACGCAGAACCAATTTGCGACCTTATTTAGGAGTGTCAAAACAATTAGGCCGCCTGCATCAGTGGTAAGGAGTCTACTGGGGTGAGCCGGCTGACCTAGAACTGGCCGCTCGATACAATCAGAGCTCTCTACGTTGGCCAGCTCAGGGGCCTATTTGTTATGGTAGGACTAAAATAGTGATTTTGATGTCACGCGTTTCTCGAAACAATGATTCAATTAATGAAATGTGATAAGAGGTCGATGAGATTCAATATTTCAAATCAATAATGGATTTTGATTGATACTTTTTATTTTTCGAGTCTGGATAGAGATCATAGATGTTAAATATCCTTTTTTTTACTTGTAATTATTTGACTCTCAAACTCAAGAGCCAATGAACATTTTACTTGAAAATGTAATACTCGTACAAGTGAATCATGTGTTAAGAACCAAACTTGAACAGGTGACACCATGGGATATATAAGATGAAAAACTAAGCTATTTTGTTAGGGAATATTACACCCACTACTTATCAATCTTAAAATAATTCTAAACCTAACGATTTAACAAATTTATTTTAAAAATACTAGATAATTAATATTATATTAATTAATAAAATAATGAATTAATTATTTTCACGATAAGTCATTCATCTTTATAATATATCGACTTTAGTCCATGTACTTTCTCTTTCATTTCAATTTCATCCTCTTTTATTTGCAATTCAAGTCTTTCAACTTTTAGATGTTTGCAAGTTGATCCCCATATTTATACTTTTATATCAATTTAGTCCTTTATAGTATCACTATTTGATACAGATGTCACAAATGATATTTTGTAACACTGAATGTGTTATTGAATATATTATAGATTATATTATGTTATTTTACAAAGCACATGTTACATGAATTGGTATTATGTATCACTAATGTTACATATGTTAAAAATGATGAAATCATGAGTTTTATTTGTTAAATTTGGTATTGTGTTACATATCTATATCATAATCGATATTATACAAAGATCAATAGATTTTAGAGTCCAATATGCATATTAATAATGAACTTGTTGAAGTTTAGAATTGGTTTTGCAGTTGTAACATTTTCTGCTTAGTACTCATGATCCGATTGTGTATCATCGTTCGATACAGATGTTACAAATGATATTTTGTATAATCGAATATGTTATGATTATATTATATTATTTTACACAACACATATTATATGAATTGATATTCTATATTATCGATATTTTATATCTCAATTTGTAATACATATTATTACAAAATATCATTTGTAACATTTGTATTAAACATTGATACACACTATTATTTGTAACATCTCAGTATCAAATAGTGATACTATAAATGACTAAATTGACATAAAAGTATAAATATAGGATCAACTTGCAAAATTCAAAAGTTGAAGGACTTGGATTGTAAATAAAAGAGGATGAAATTGAAATGAAAGAGGAAGTACATGGACTAAAGTGGAGATATTATATAGATGAAGGACTTATCAGAAAAATAATTAAAGACTCAAGCAAAAATTTACATATTCGCTTACCATATATTATTTAATATAATAAATTAAAATAATAGTTTGTAAAAAAATAGTAATTTTAAAATAAATGAAACAAAAAGGACTTTTTGAAATTATTTTTAAAAAGTAACTTGTTTATCTAAAAACCCCATTTTGTTATAGAAAGATTGGGACAACAGGTTGGGGCGCATAATGATTTATTCTTCTCATTTTAGCCGTTTCTTGTTAATGGGTCTTATGACTCCCTCACGTGTGTCTTTAAATTTATTTAAAAGTATTTTTTAAATATTATCTCACATCCAGAGAAATGTAAATTGTAGCTTTCATTATGCAATGTTCTATTTGTACTCATTAAAAAAAAAAAAAAATCTATGGTATATTTTGATTTCCAAATTTGACAAGATACAACCAACATTGTCATAGACTCGGGTAGATATTTATTTTTTGTGTAGCACTTAACTTTTTTATATATTTTATTGACATGTGTAATTAAACGTCACATTATTTTTGAACTTATTGCGGAATCGAAAGTGGTTATGTAGTGTGTTTAAAAAGTAGAAAGAATAAATATGATAATTTTACTTGAAAAAGAAACTGAAAAACGATTTTAGGTCTATTTATTCTCCTCTTTAACTCCTACTACCACATGGCTTCATAGAGTTAAAATTGTATTATAAAAATGTTGAAATATTAATGAAAATCCATCTTTCGAAAACTGAGATATATATGATTAGTTTGACTTAATTTTGGGGGAAAAAAAATTAGAATGTGTGTTTATTGATGTAAACATAAATATGAACATTTTTATGGTTAAAAGGTATCGGTTAATTGTAGGTTTAATATTCACTGATATAAGTTTCTTGTTTAAAATATGTGCCTTAAAGAGCATTGAACATTTGGTTTATGGATTGTTGTATATGATGAATTTGCAAGGCTAACCCATTGTAATGCAATGTTTAGCTTTGATAAATTTGTCCTCATCAATGTCTCACAAGTTCATGGCATTAAGAAATAGGGAAGTTGACAATATAAAAATATAAAAATTTGAAATTTTACTTTAATATTTAATTAAAAGTTAATTTATACTTTTTTTCACCACAATAGGTGTGAAAATTTTGAGTTATTTGTATTTAAAGTATTTTAGACACGTAGTCTACATGGAACGATTCGAGTCCACCAAAGTTGGCCCATGTTAGTCATTTTCTATTGCTAAGTCTAACCAACTACATTCTTTTGGCATATTGGTGGTTTGAATGTCAATTTCTAGTGGTTGACGTTTTATGTTATAAATTTAAAGATAAAAGTTTTTTCGTTGATATTTATAGACTGGTCTAATAGCATATAAATATAAACAGTTATTATCTACAATAGCATATGAATATGAATAGAAAAAATTACTATTATCTACAATAGCATATATATGGACATTATAAAGAGTTACTCTAACGAGGAAAACCTTTTAGATTTTAAACCTACCCGCCAACCAATATTACAGTGGAGAGAGGGGTAGCTCATAGCTTCTTACTCAAAGCTCGAAATTATTTGTTTTCATAGTTTTATTTAGATCTTATATTTGTGATAGACCTCTTTAGTGAGGTCTATAATCTCATGTACATGGTCATCTTGAGGTTTCCTTTCATAATTTATCCCCTTTTATTCATTAAATTGTATTGCATCATGTGGTCTCAAAAATTTATCTACAATTTATCCTCTTGTGTTGGGGCTTATAATTGCTTTTGATGGAAACTATATGGTGGAGTTTTTTGATGAATTTGCTTTGTACCTATAAATAAAATTCAATTAAGGAAACATAAAGGCACAAGACGAAGGACACAAATGTTGTGTATCATTATTTTTTATTTTAACCATTTTCACAATATGATATTGTAGAATTTTCTAAGGTTGGGTTTAAAGGTGATTTGTAACAATATTCACCGTTATTATATTTAATGGTATTTAAATTAATATATTGTGATTATCGTATATATGTTTAATTACTTGGACTCGACCATATAAGAAAAGATTCAAAAAGCATACTTATTGTAAAGTTTCAATTAGACTTTATCATCTCGTTAATTTTCTTTATCAAAGATTGCAACTACATAAAATACAAATTTTAAATGACAGAAAAAATAATATATCTCCTCTCAATAGGTCATAGGATTCTATTTTTTTTTTTTTTTTATCGAAATGTAAATGTATATAGATTAAAAGAAATGTACAAGTTCACATAACATAGCCGCTGAAAACAAGCAATAGGCAAACGCCCTGAAAATAGCCTAGTCTAAGAAAACCAAAGATCTAAAGCTAAACAAATATACCAGGCATCCTCGGGAAAACGAGAGAAGTATAAAAAACAAAATAACCTAGGGTACAAACTCGAATTAGATCAAAACATTAGGATACAAAGAAAACATTACTTTGCTCGCAATTTTTTTTTTTTTTCCTTGACACTAATCACTTATTTTGTGAATAGCCTCAATACATAATTCAAACAATATCAATCTAAAATAGCCTAAGCCAAAATCTCCAACTTAAATTGTCTTTTTTTGAAACATTAGTCCAAGAATTCTAAACTCCAACATAAAATTGTTTAGATTTAATTAAAATTTAGTTTAATTCAAGTTTCAATCCAAATTATGTTTGGTGTAACAAGCAAATTATTTATTTTAAATTTATTATAAGTAAACTTTTTAATTTAAGACAAGCATGCTTATATCTAAAAGCAATAAGACTAGCTTGCTTTTACAATTTATGTTTTAGAAAAAAATGTCAAGAAATAGTTTACAATTAACCAAAAAGGTATTATTATTTTGAAAGAAAATTGATGTTTATCTATTGATTAATACATGATAGTCCCAATTTTATGAATTAAAATCTCAAAATATATATATCTCGCCTGCAAATTGTTTTCTCTATTAGCATATGAAGTTAATTAAGAAGGATTATAGTATATCATGCTATGATGCATTTAAAAATTTAGAACACTTTAATTTGGCCCCTTTAATTCTTGAAAAGTTACCAATATCAATTCTATATCAAATTGTATCTTGTGTGTGTAGATGTATTAATGATCAATACTCTATATTATTGACGTAATTTGGTACGTCAAATTGAACATGACAACTAAGATTGTATTTCATGCAATGTATTAGATTATATAAAAAATCTATTTAAAAAAAATTAAGATCGGGTTGGCCCAATGGACTGAGTTGGGCCAGCATATTTCTAGTCCGCACAAAACTGGGTCTGGCCGGGCCAGTTTAGTTTCAAGTGTGGCCCTACTCTGACGGGCGGTGGCATCGATTATTGATAATAAAGACTTTTCAAATTTTGACCATCTCTTATCTCTAAGGGTGATACATATTGGGATGTCTAATCCAAGCCTAAACAAAGGTTTGACAGCAACTTGCACTAAGCCAACATGTAAATACTTGTAATTTTGTCTATGACTTAGGATTGTTTCTCTTGAGAATAATCTTAAAGTATCGTAATTTTATTTAATTGATATAGATTGCTCACCGATAGCATAATCCGCTTTGAAATCCTCTTTGGACGCTTGAAAATGAACAAACTCCAATTAAGGAAGTTCCGAGAACAAAATTAAGAGAAATCACCGAGTTGCCGATGGAAGTGTGCAAGTTCAATTTACCCATTCATCTTCAACCGCTCTTTTTTGTTATTCTCGCCCGAACAATTCCAAACCTTCAAACAAGCTGAAAAACAACCCTATGAAAGATTCGAATGTGTTGATTTTTCTCCTAATATCCCAAAAACTCATTATTCTGAAGAAGACGATGATTTGACCCATCATGGTTCTGAATCTCATACTCTTTCAGACATGAGATCTCAAAGAAATCAATTAAATGTTATCTCTTCAACAATCGATGGAAGATGTGAATTCAAAAAGGACAAGAATCCAATTATTAGATCTTTTAGAAAAACTTTGAAAAGACTTCATTCAAAAAAAGAACTAAAAAATCTTTGGGATGAATTTTATTCTTATCCTGAAGATGTTAGTTTCTTCGAATGGGCTTATAACAAAACTTTTAAAAAGAAACCAACAATCAATACTATTCATACCAAATCAAAAACTTGGAAAACTCCCTTGGGAAATACTTTCCAATCCGTCCATCCTCCTTTTGAAGAAATTCTTGTTCCTAAAGGAGATTGTCAAAGTTCTTACCTCTCCTCTTAAACAAATTTCTGACAAAACAGAAAGTGAAACTCGACAATAAAAGATATAAAAAATATTCAACAACAAAATAATTATACAAATATCCTTCTCCATTCTGTCGCTACTCAACTGAATCAATTAGATCAGCCAATTAAATTAGAGAAATCTGACCAAAGCGAACCAAAAATAAAGGGTAAAGAAAAGATACTTAGTACTAACACTCTTTTCAAACCCAATTCTGAGAAAGCTCAATTTGGTACTACTCCCTTAGATGTCTTAAGTGAAATTATCAAACAACTTCAACAGAAAGAATCAACTAGTAAAATTAATGTCATTGATTCTATTAATGAAATTCAAGAACAATTTGAAAATTTAGAAATAAACAAACTTAAATCACATAACCTCCCCACCTATTATTCAAGACCAACCTTTCATGACATGCTCAGTGAAGAACCAAAACAACCTCAAAAGTCTTATACTGGCCTTGAAATTTCATCATGGAATATTGATGGAATGACATAACAGCAAATTCTTCAAACAGTCCTAAAATGTCAATCGCTACTAATGCCTATACCGCTAGAGGTATCTCTCGACAAAATGTCACGCAAATTTAACTTGTGGTTTTACCGCCAATTAAAACATTGGTGGTTTAACTATCTCACTCAAGAAGCGAGACAAAGTTTATAATGCAACAAAACTCGAGGAAGATAGCCCTTCGACTCCAACCAAGTAAGATGCTCTCCTTACTCTTTTTATACAATAATCAAACATTTTGTAGGGGAACCCATCGCTTTATGGAAAAATCTTCAACTCCTTATGAACCTTACTTGTCCAAAATTACAAGACTTTAGATGGTATAAGGATGTTTTCCTTCAAAAGGTTATGTTACGAGAAGATCAGAATCGGCCTTCCTCGGAAAGAAATGTTTATTGCAGGCCTTCCCAAACCTTTTGTTGAAAGAGTTCGTGGTGCTATCAAAGATGAATTTTTAATGTTACCATATGAAGATCTTACCTATGGTCAAATCATTGGATTCATCAATATTGAAGGACTTGCCCTTTGCAATGACTTAAAACTCAAAGCAAAACTCAAGTCCGATAAAATGGAACGAAGAAGAAAACTCGGTTCTTTTTGTGAACAATATGGGTATGAACGTATCCAACCTCCTTCCAGAAATCTTAAAAAGCCCCAGAAGATTTACAAAAATAAAAATTTTTACAAAAAAGCCTTTTCACCAGATTACTACAAAAAATAGAAAAAACCAAATAGGTTTTATAAGTATAATAAATACAAAAGAAAACGTAATGACTTCAAAAAGGATAAATCCTTTAAAAATCCCCCTATTCGTGATTCTTCAAATACAACTTGTTGGAAATGTCAAAAGAAAGGATATTATGCTAACAAATGTCCTTTGAAGAAAAATATCAATAACCTCCAAATTAATAATGAATTAAAAATCCAGCTTTTAAACCTTATCAATTCCTCTGATTCTTCGGAATCTGAAGATATCATCTATAATCTTCAAGAAGATTAGGATTACAGCTATGATTCTTCCTCATCTCAATCCTCAAGTTCCAAAAAAATCTGCAATTGTAAAGATAATTTCATTTGTGAAACTAATTCAATTAATGTTTTAACTTCAGAAAAGAAATTAATTCAAGAAATTATCAATCAAATTCAAGATCTTGAACTTAAACAAAAATTTAATCTTCTTATTGAGCCCGAAGAAGAAAAGCCTCCTCAAATACATTATAATTTAAAAGATGTTTTTGATAGGTGCAAAAAACCCAATAAACTTTCTTCTAGCCAAGACTTACGTGGCGAGGTAAATCAAATGAAAAGTCAAATATCTCAACTTGAGATAGCAACTGATTGATTTCAAGTTCGAAGTTTCCATAATCAAAGCTTATTATCCTTCTCTTGATAAAGGAAAAGGAAAAGCAAAGCTTCAATCTTCTTCACCTTCAACCTCTTCTTCTGAAGATGAGAAAAGTTCTCCAACTCCTTTTCAAATACACACTCCTCTTGATGAAGATAATTCAATGAATGTCATTAGTAAAATTCGCTTACAAAAATGGTATACTAATGCAACAATTATAATTAATAAAGAATATAAAATCAAAACTCAAGTTCTTCTTGATTCTGGTGCCAACCAAAATTGTATTAGAGAAGGTCTCGTCCCTACCAAATATTTTGAGAAAACCACTGAAAACCTTTATGGTGCTAGTGGTAAAAGTCTTAATATCAATTACAAACTAACAAAAGCTATCTTTATCAAGAGATATTCTTTGAATTCACCAATCTCCCTTCAATAAGAAATATTAATCTTATCAAAGAACATTCAATTACAAAAATCATTAATAATATTAATCTCAAAAAACAACACATTAAATATCTAAAAGAAGATATTAAGTTTTCAAGGATGATAGAACAATTAGAAAATCAGCAAATAAAAGATCAAATTGCTAAAATTGACAAAGTCATTAGGACAGAAGTTTGTTCCACCATTCCTAATGCCTTTTGGAATAGGAAGAAACATATCGTTACTCTCTCTTATATCTTCAATTTTAGTGAAAAACAAATACCAACATAAGCAAGACCAATTCAAATAAACAAAGAGCTCTTAGATGTCTGCACATAAGAAATCAAAGATCTTGTTGAAAAGAGTTTAATTAGGCCAAGTAAATCCCCCTGGAATTGTGCTGCCTTTTATGTCAATAATCATGGTAAAATCGAAAGAGGTGTCCCCAGGCTTGTTATCAACTATAAACCTCTCAACCAAGTCTTACAATGGATTAGGTATCCAATGCCTCAAAAGAAAGACTTTTTAAATCGTCTCCTCAATGCTGTTATCTTTTCAAAATTTGATCACAAATTGGGTTTTTGGCAAATCCAAATAGATGAGAAAGATAGATACAAAACAGCATTCAATGTCCCTTTCGGCCAATATGAATGGAATGTTATGCCATTCAGCCTAAAAACACCCCTTCGAATTCCAAAAATTATGAACGACATTTTAATCCTTATCAAAACTTTTCAATAGTCTACATAGATGATGTCCTTAGCTATTCTGATAGCATAGAACAACATCTTAAGCATCTGCAAATCTTCCTTTCTATTGCTAGAAAAAATGGTCTAGCTTTGTCTAAAAAGAAAATTGTTCTATGTCAAACTAAGATTAAGTTTTTAGGCCATGAGATTTTTAGAGGAACAATCACCCCATAAGATGAAGTTTTGAGTTTGCTTCTAAATTTCCTGACCAAATTCTTGACAAAACAAGTCTCCAAAGGTTTTTAGGATGTGTCAATTACATTTCTGACTTTATTCCAAATATTAGACAGATGTGTGAACCGCTTTACCAAAGGCTCCGAAAATCTCCTCCATCATGGTCAGACAAATATACCGAAGTAGTCAAGTTTGTCAAACAGAGTGTCAAATCTCTTCCCTACCTTAATATAGTTAACCCAAAAGCCTCCCTTATTATTGAAACCAATGCCTCATATATCGGTTACGGAGAAATTAAAACAATCATTTGACCATCAAAAGGAACAACTTGTTCGCTTTCATTCGGGCATTTGACTTGGTCCACAAAAGAACTATTCAACCTTCAAAAAGGAGTGCCTTTCAATTATTTTATGTATTTCAAAATTTCAAGATGATTTGATTAATAAAACTTTTCTTGTTAGAACAGATTGCAAAGCTTCCAAAGATGTTTTACAAAATGATGTTAAAAATCTTGTTTCAAAACAAATTTTTGCCAGATGGCAAGCTATTCTTTCTTGTTTCGATTTTTCAATTGAGTTTATCAGAGGTGAGAATAATTCACTGCCAAATTTCTTAACTCAAGAATTCTTGCATGAGACAAATGTTAAAGAAATCAATCATCAGCAACAAGGGAAGAACCTCTGAGGAATATCTCATCGAATGTTCTAGTTCAAAATCAAACACTCAAGCGATGTCTTCGTCTCAAAAATGCTAAGGTGCCTCGGTCTCCTCGAATCCTTTCACGATTTTTGGAACTCTTCCTTCACAAACAAAAATTCCTGCAAATTACAAAAATGCCCTTAAACCTGATACCATCACAGGATCAGGCAAACTCCCAGAAATTAACAATCAAAAATTTCAATATTTTTCTAAAGGAACAATTCTTCATGTCGCCAAATTCGAAGACGAATAGGCAAAATACGCTTCTCTTGACGACTGTCTTTCAAGAATTTTTCCTCTTTTCCTCAAAAATGACGACCCTTTCAATTTTGTTGATCGAAAATACCAAGTTTTAAATGAGTTTTACTTCATACCTCAGAACATCCACCAATCAAGAATGTGGTATGAGTTTATTCTCAAAGTTACAAAATCTGCGATTATTTCCCATACGGACAATACACCAAACACTCACTGGGTTGATTTCTCAAAAATTAAAATCCTTAGGGTTTTAACTCTTTCTGATTAGAATCAAGAACCCTGGGTATCAAAAATATTTTCCCTCAAGAATGGTCAAAAATCTTCTTTCTCCTACCAAGATTACATGAACGCCTGGTTTAATGTCCTTTACTTTCGGCCCTCAAGTCATTCCTGGTTCATTCTCTTTGATCAAAACTGTCCAAAAGTCTTTCCGAAATGGTTTCAATCATGGTGGCTCTATTTTGGAGCTAGTGAAGAAATCCTTTCAAATCGTATTTCAAGGATTTAATCTTTTCAAAATAAAGGTCTTAACCTCACCCCACATGAGAAACTTCTTTTCCAATATTGCAAAACATTCAAAGTGGCATGGATATTTTGTTGGAATTTTCAAATTTACCCAACATCTGTTGATGCCTTCTCTTACAAACGAATTGTCCGGCATTGTAAAATCAAATGGTGGAAAAAGTTCAATGATTCAAATGC
This sequence comes from Forsythia suspensa, assembly GCA_023638005.1. Lineage (NCBI taxonomy): Eukaryota > Viridiplantae > Streptophyta > Magnoliopsida > Lamiales > Oleaceae > Forsythia > Forsythia suspensa. The sequence continues at coordinate 1,146,422 of JALRMA010000411.1, read as the reverse complement.
TTGTTCAAAAGCAGTCTAGTCTTGGATTGACCAACATATCAAAGCTCAGGCAGGAACTTGTTCTTCTCAAAATGACTTCCTTGCCGAAAAATCAAAAATCATGGCTCAGCTTGCTCAATGTTCCGATCTAGAATTATTTGCAGTTTTAGCTCATAAGGCTGCTTCAATGGCAAAAGCTGAATCAAGTAAAGGATCTATTGCTGCATCTGAAGTAGGGTCCAATCCTGATTTTGAACAAGAAAATGAGGACGACTGCCTCGGAGTAGATTTCTTTGAAATATAACCTTATCCTTTCATCATTATTCTGTAGAAATGTAGAGAAAAAGCGAGGATCCGGTTTAATTTCAAAGATCTCTATGTTTCTCAATCATGATCAAAGGCGCCAATCACCTTTCCAAAAGCAAATAGTGACAAAGAATTAGCAACAGTACAATGGCCGACAAACTTTTCCAAAAGCAAATAGTAACAACAATCAGCAACAGTGCAATGGCCGACAGCTTTTCAAAAGTGACACAGTAATCTGCAATTATCAGCCTCCTTTTCCAAAAAGCAAAGATTCATTCTCCAAGCATCCAAGGCACATGAAATCTATATAAGGAGATGTATTCTTTCTCAGATATAAGCGTGAGCGCTTTTTCAATTATATTTTCAAGAAGTATATTTTATAGAGCTTTCATATTATCTTGTAAGTATGAAGAGTATTTCAATGTATTTCTCAATATTTCTTTCAAGTTATATTATCAATTAGTGTTTTCAATTATCATGGATGTTTCAAGTCTCATTTCATGTCCAATTGAATATTTTTACAATTATGTTTCTCAAATTGATGATCATGATTTCTTAGATCGTTTATCATTTTTTATTTTTGTTCCACAACTCCAAAATCGTTATCCTTGCGTTCAAAATAGATCCCTCAAAGATACTATTATAAACAATCAAATTGAATATCTTCGTTACCAACATTTTTTTTTGTCTCATTTCCTGATTCAATGTTTCCAAACAAGGCAAAATATATTCTTGAAATGTGTGATCCCCTACTTCAAATTTTCCATGCTTCCCGGTCCAAATTAGTATCGAGCCAAGTTCAAGCCGTAATCAACCAAGCGAGAAACCTTCTTCTAGTCAATAAGTCCTCTAAGTTGGAAAAGCGTTGGAGTACTCTGAAGTCTCTGAAGCGTTGGTCAGCCAAGGGTAGAGTCCCGTTTTGATGGTCCCGTTGAGATTGAGTATTACATCAAGCCAACCAAGATATATATATATATATTATCTTATTAAAAAATATTATTAATCACTTATTGATTACTATTCGTATTTACCTAAATAAAATAACAACAACATCTCTAGCACAATATCTCTATTTACCTAGATTTTTTAGAACGTGTGTATGATGAAATTGCAAGGTTTTTGTTCTTAGGTTTGACAAATCTGATCACAAGTTCATGACATTAAAAGAAAGAGTGAAGTTTTGACAAAATACTAATGCAACCATTTTACTTTAATATTTAATAATCGAGACATCTAAATGGTCAAATAATTGATTCTTACTACATGCTAAATATCTTACTTTTATGCAATTCACAATGGTCAAGAACAAGAAGCAATCTACATTTTACTTTGAAGGTGTAATAAATGAATCATGTGTTAGGAACCAAACAATTGAACGAGAGATATTTTGTTATAAAAAGAGTGGAAGATGTGGAGATGAACAATATGCAATTCACTTTCATCTTATTACAATTGAGAAGAGGTTTTTATCTATAACTCAAAACCTACAATTTTTTCTTCATTATTGAAGAGTTTATCACTAAATATATACTTTTTTATAGTGCTAAGGGGAGAAGAGATTAAAACGAATAAATAGAAGTTGGATAGTCCATTTTTTATTTATTTTGTATTTAAAAATAGAATAGAATAGAGTTGAATATGATTATCATATATATTTTGATACTAAATTTATGAAAAGAGTAATTGAGTTTTGATAGTTTTGTGTTCCGTCAATAAAATAAAAAGTTTAGGGGTTGCTTTCCATGTTTCCGCTTCGATTCCCTAATGGGCCAGGACGGGGTGAGGGCAAGGTTGATGTAATTTGATATCCCTACATACGACAACAATATAAAAAATAATTCTCAAATATTTTATATTGTATTATCTAGGCCCGAAGACATAAGACAAAGACAAAATGTAACACGACACAAAAAAAAAAAAATGATGTTTCTAAAAAGAAATTAAGAATAGAGACAATGAAAATTTGTATTAAAAGAAGAGTAATTTGTACTCTTGGTCCCCAACCTTTAAATCTATAACAAATCTACTATTAACCTTTTTTTTAGTACCGGACATCCCCAACCTTTGAAGTGATTGCAGATCAGGTCCCCAATCACGCCTCGCTAAAATCTGCCGTTATGTCACTAGCGTGTATCCCACGCGTTTTTATCCATCAACCAATGCGTCCGATTTTAATACACACACATTCCTAGCTTATATAGATTTTAATTCCTCACAAATTTACTTTTGTGTTTTCTCACACTTACACTTCGAGTACTAAAATCCCTCAAACTGCCATAACCAAAGAACTCTTCACCTTTCTTGAATCTACATTGGGCAAAGGCACAATCTTTGCCTGTGAAATCTTCACATAGTACAATAACTGGGAGTCCATAGGCCATGGAAGGGTTCAGTTCGACACCCCAAAAGCCAAGAATCAAGCTTTATTACTCTCCTAACAAAAGAAACTCTTTTTTAGAGGGTCCCACCTCTCTCTTTTTCTGGCTTTTGATGACATCATCAGCAGGCCATTGGAGCCAAGAAATAGGGTTGGAGATGGTACGATGGTTGTTCATTTTGCTGGGATGATGATCACAGGGGATCATTTCGGGATTTTGGAGTCTTGGGATGGTGTGAAGTTGTTTTACAAATCTAGTAAAAATGTTTTGAATGTAATGAATGATTGTAATGATAATGTCATGTTTTGAATGAATGTGATGAATCAGAATCTGAATGGAATTGTTGGTTTGACCAATGAGATGTAGTGAGAAGAAGAGTATATACACATAATCGTGAAACAAACGTTTGGCAAATAAGATCCCCAACCTTTACATATTATTGCATAATTCATCCTCAATCTTTACGAATAGTTGCATTATCTGTCTCCAACATAGAAGAATTTTTGCAATTGACGTCCTCAACATTTAAATTGTTGTTGCAAAATAGGTCATCAATGTTCACTAGTAATAGCATACCACGTACCATACATGTTTGGATTGGATGTTAAAGAAATACATTGACGAAATAACTTGATTTGCAAAAACCAACATTCTTGAAAACATTCCACTAAACACAATAATTACAATGGGTTTACAAATTTGGCCACAGCTCTTAATGACATTAACCTGAGACCATGAAATCCAAACTGGAATAATCTCAATTACAACTAAGTATCCAAAAATAACTCATTTGAGATTTTCTTTCTTCAACCAACACCTTACAATTTGTTATTGCTTATTGTTCCATCTTTTCTCCTTCCAGACACTTGATATGTGTTTCTAGCTTATTCATCTCGCCTTCCAGGTCTCTAATTAACATGTGCTTCTAACTAATTTATCTTTGTTTCATCTATTCGTCTAGAATTCAACAACCCGGTTATCACTTGCTTTGCCCGATCACAAATATGAGGATCATACCAGGCAAATCAACCACAATGATTTTTCTACACAAAAATTTAGGATTTCAAGTGCTTAAATCATGAGAAATTCAAGGTATGAAGCACTATTATTACCTCACAGACAAAAAATCTTCTACCTGAGTTTGCATCCGTCCATGATGTCTTCAGATTCATGCGATTTCCACATCTACATATCCTCAATTCCATATTTGAGAGTGAAAGAAGAAGAAGAAGAACACATGAGCAAATTTATGATGAATTAAAATCCACAAGCTAAGAATGTGTGTGTGTGTGTGTGTGTGTGTGTGTGTATAAATATATGGTGAATGGACCAATTTGCCCTTAAGTTCTCGCACGCATTGGTTGATGGATAAAAACACTATACACGCTAGTGACATAACGACAGATTTTAACGGAAACAAGATGATTGTGGACCGATTTGCAATTACTTCAAAGGTTGGGATGTCTAGTACTAAAAAGAGTCAAGGTAATTGTTACATATTTGAAAGATTCGATACCAAAATTGCAAATTACTCTTAAAAAGAATTTAATTTATTTTCTTAACTTCATTATTTAAGTTGAATAAAATCAATTTAACATAAGGTTTAAGACTAAAACAGTTTTTTGTATATAAAAAGTGTTTTGTTAAAATGTTCTATTTAATACCATTTTTGGTGAAGTCCATTAATAGGTGAGGTTTAAAGCCTACACGCCTAAATGAGGGTATGACTTATCCCTACAATAGAATAGAAAGAGTTATTAGGTTTTAAGTCTACCCGTAGCTCCCACCTTGTGTACAATATTAGCTTATAGTGCATTAAAGAACAATATACATTATTTACTTCCATAGTACAATTTGGATTTTCTATTTGCTAAGAGACCTCTTTAGTGAAGTCTATAACCTCACGTATGATTGCAATGATTGCAACTACACAAATTTTTGTGACAAAGAAAATAATATGTACACGGTGAAGGGGATGAATCAACTTGTCTCTCTTCTCAATAGGTCATAGGTTGTCATATTTTGTAGAATAGGCCACGTGACTACACAAGAATATCATATTTATAATATATTAAGTATGTCTTAAAGTCTATTGACCTAAAACCCTTAACAATAGAGAGTTTTTCAATAGGCAATATACATATATACTAGTTTTGGCTACGTGCGTTGCAAGTATGTGAAAAATATAGTGAAAAATTTTAGGTTGAAATGATAGAACATTTCATACAATTATTCCTAAAATAAAATAAAAAATGAAAATGGGTCAATGCCCATGTGTAAAAAAAATAAAAATAAAAAATAAATCAAATTATAATGTTGTCGACAACAAAAAAAAATTCAAATTCAATGTTGTCAAGTAACTTGACAACATTATAAAAAAAAAAAAAAAAAAAAAAAAAAAATCAAATTTGCTTATAAGATAAAATAAAAAAAGATTAATGAAAAAATTGAATGAAAAGGTGTAAAATAAAAACAAATAAGAAAAAATAAACTAAAAAAAAATTGTCAAAAGATTAGAAAAGACAAAAAATAAAAAAATAAAATGCTTTATGAGTGGCCTTCGCTTCATCGCCGAGTTGCTTCGGCAATGAACGATTACTAAAAATTTATTTATTTATTTATTTATTGTGGGCTTTTCCATTCGCTTTTGCTTTTTCTAATTTTTCACTTGACAAGATTTTTATTACGTGAAGTTCGTAAATTAACTTAATATCAATGAACACGGTAGAGAATCCCAAGATGTCACAAAGCGTGGGTGTGGATTTATACATTACATGAAATTCTTGAATCCTCTTTTGGCCTTTTTTAACAATAAACATCCCAACTTTCTTTCAATTTTTGGGTTATTTTTATATACTATGTGCATTACCAAATCTCGATAATTAACTCTTAAAAACAACCATGTTAACAACCAATTATGGTTGCCAAATTGCTAGGCAACCAAGACCAAGTCAAGAGTCGAGTTTCTCGACAACCGCCTTCGATGCCGAGTGTTTGGGAAATTTCAACTCGGGTGCAGAATCAATTTTAATACATTAAAACATGATAATTAATATGATAAGGGATAGAAACTCTTTTATACTTTCAGAAAAATTATTGGTACAGGAATTCATTAGTCATTTATTAAGCTTGAAAGAACTAACATAAATGTTTAAATGCACGAAACTGGGTATGTTACCATGTGCAAAACCTCATCCTTTAGCAATTCAATCTTTAGAAAAATCAATTATATTGATGTCCTGTCAGAATAAGTACCCACAAATACTAATAAAAGTTAAAGCAGTCCCTTCAGAAAACTTGGTCTCATCTCCTACAACATACAATTGAGATCTCTATACATGATGAACACTGATTTCATCATATTTTACCTCTTTAATTCCTTATTTTTCCCCTCTTCATCCACCTCAGATTTTCCATTTTCATTATCAATTTCTTTGGCATTTCCTCCCTTGATTTCCTCCTCCACTTTGGCATTTTCTTTTCCCACTTCAGAATTTTCCTTTTATTTCACATTTTCATCTACCCCAGATTCTCCATTTCCATTACCTTTCACTTTGGTATTTCCTCCCTCGTTTTCTTCCACTTTTACCTCTTCCAAACTTTCCCTTTCTTTTACATTTCCATCCAGCCAGATTCCTTGGTTAAACTATCCTTCTCTTCAACAAAATTTTCTGCAACTTTCTTGGAATTGGAATTCTTGCTTTCACTTTTGGTAACTCGGCAATGAACAAGATTTTTTTTTTTTTTGGTGGACTTTTAGCCAATTTTTTTTTTCCTTTTTTTTCTTTTCCACATTGTTTATAAATTCTTTTCATTGAGTTACTTGACATCCAGGTTGTCGAGTTACTCTTACTACCTTTGGTGGATTAAGGATAAGTTTTTCCATTTTTTCTGAGCTACAACTTTTACAAGAATTAAATATCTTTTTAGCAAAATCTCTAGGTAAATCTTGGAACCGCCTGATGCAAAATTGAAGAAGCCTGTTAAAAATTAGAAAATAGAGAAATGGTCAGCTTTTTTGGAAACAGGAACTGAGTTTCTCATATTTACAATGGAACTTCTTGTTTCACAACTTGAGTTAAGATATTTGAGATTTGATATACTCATGGGAAGCAACGTAAAAACATGACACAAACTGCCGGTTCTTCATGATATAATAGTTTTCAACATATTGGGGATGATAACATTAATAGTTCCAGTAACTCTGCATGTTCTTCATGGTTAGAAATAAAATACCCAATGCTTAATCTTCCATGGCCTTTGCACTTTTCTCTTATACATCATTTGCCGACTTCAATTTATTTTTAAGCAATTTCATCTTTTGAGTAGACTCTTAACCTTCAATGAAGCTTTATTTTCATCTTCTTGGGCACAAGCTAGATTCTCCTATGTCAATCTTAGCTTTGACTTAAGCCCTACTTCAATCAGGTAAAAAAAATCCAGCACTATTAAAGAAATATAAACAATCATAAGAGCGCAAATAAGTTAAATTGTGAAACCTTAATTGCATATTATTGTTCCAAATAGTGGCAGATCTAGGACTCTAGTCAACTATCATCAGGATTTAAATGGAAATACTAAGAAGACAAGATGGCTAAATTTCAAGTTTCAAATGGAAACGGTGGCTGAATTCTAAACTCTAATGGAAAAGTATGGAAACAATAAGAAGATGGCTAAATTTCGAGTTTCAAATAGAAACAGTGGCTTGAGAAAAGGTAGAGAGAAGGTAGAGAAAGGACTCAAGTGGGTAATAAAACAAATGAAAGTTGTAAAACGACGGCGTGTTGGAGGAAAGAATGAACAGTAAAAAATTTAAGGTTCTTATATTATTGTAAGGATATATATATATATATACTAGTCTTAGTCACGTGCTTTGTAATGCATTGAAAAATGTAGGAAAAATTTTAAGTTTTAAATATAATTGAAATGACAAAAAATATATATAAAATTAAAATATTTAAACAAATTTGAAAAATATAAAAAAAAAATAGAGAGAGAATTGTGTGCAATTTGCTTATAAGAAAAAAAAAATTAAATAGTAAAAAATTAAATGAAAATCTATTTGCTACTAAATTCTAAAAAAAAAAAAAACATAAAAATAATAAATAAAAGTCCAAATACGCTCAATAAACACACACCCAAATAAAAAAAAACAAAAATTTTTTAAATTAAGTTAAAATAGGCTAAAAAGCCCATTTTAATTGTTTGGGGTGTGTGTTTGTTAAATACACACCCAAATATATATAAAAAAAAAAATTAAAATCAAAAGAGTCAAAATGGGCTTTGAGCCTATTTTAAAAGCATTGTATATGGGTGAGTTTGGTAAAAGCATTGTTGGGTGGTGTGTGTTTGTCGATTAGCTCAACAAACACACACCCAAATCTTTAAAAAAAAAAAAATTAAAAAGTTAAATTGGACCATTTTGCACACAAATATATATAAAAAAAATTAAGAAAAATCAAAATGGTCCCATTTTGATTGTTGGTTCGACAAACCCATACCCAAATAAAAAAATAATAAAAAAAAATTAAATGCTCGACATTTTTTAAAAAAAATACATAAATACAATTTCTCATTTGTTCATATTCTTTTCTTTTTTTTTTTTTGTCGAACTCCAGTTAACAAAAAGTCGAGTTATCTGACAAACTTTTTTATTTTTTTCTTTATTGTATTTTTTTTAAAATTACTCGACAAAACCAAAGGAAAATCTTAAAAAATAATAATAGCATAGTCAACAAAACTGATTTTATAAAGATTTAATGCAATTTGTAGGACAAAACGGTGAGAGAGTGGAATGGCCAATGCCAAAAAAAAAAAAAAAAAAAAAAAAAAGTTGGGGTAGATTAGTTACAAATTTGAAAGGTTTGGACCAAATGCGCAAATTAAAAAAATGAAAAAATGTCAAATTCGATTGGACGTGGTCGAATAACTCGACAAAACCCCCAAAAAAAAAAAAAAATTCACTTTGTCGAGTAACTCGACAAAAATCTAAAAAGGAAAAAAAATTTCTTACTCGAGTCACTCGACAACAAAAAAAAAAGTGAAAAAATGATCAAAATGTACTTTGTTGAGTAACTCGACAAACGACAAAAAAAAAAGTAAAAATTGCTTTAGGCATTAATCTTATTTTTAAAAAAAGAATTGTTTGTCGAGTATGTCCGCTGCACATACGTGGAAAATGTATTAAAAATTGTAAGTTTTAAATATAATTGAAAACAAAAAAAAAATATATGAAATTAAAATATTTAAACAAATTTGAAAACTGTAAAATATTAATAGAGAACTGTGTACAATTTGCTTATAAGAAAAAATTAAATAAAATAGTAAAAAATTAAATAAAAATATATTTGCAACTAAACTTTAAAAAAAAAAAGACATAGTAAAAAAGTAATAAATAAAGGTCCAAATGCGCTCGACAAACAAACACCAAAAAAAAAAAAAAAAAAAAAAAGAAAGAAAGAAAAAATTCGAGTTAAGTTTAATTGTTTGTGGTGTGTGTTTGTTAAATACACACCCAAATATATATTAAAAAAATTTAAAATGCCAAAATGAGCCCATTTTGTTTGATCAACTCGACAAACTCAAATCCAAATATTAAAAACTAAAAACAAAAAAAAAAATTAATAAGGTAAAAGCATTGTTTGGGTGGTGTGTGTTTGTCGAGCTCAAATTGGACTATTTTGCACCCAATTGTATATATAAAAAAAAAATTAAGAAAGATCAAAATGGTCCCATTTTGATTGTTGGCTCAACACACACACCAAAATAAAAAAATAATAAAAAAAAATTAAATGCTCGACATTTTTTTAAAAAAATACATAAATATAATTTCTCATTTGTTTATATTCTTTTTTTATTTTTATTTTTTTTTGTCGAACTCCAGTTAACAAATAGTTGAGTTATCTGACAAGCTTTTTTATTTTTTTTTATTGTATTTTATTTAGAGTTACTCGACAAAACCAAAGCCAAATCTATAACAAAAAAATAGCATAGTCAACAAAAGCTAATTTAATAAAAATTTAAACTAAATTTGTAGGTCAAAATGGTAAGAGTGGGATGGCCAATGCCCAAAAAAAAAAAGTTGAGGTAGATTAGTTACAAATTTGAAAGATTTGGACCAAAAGCGCAAATTAAAAAAATGAAAAAATTTCAAATTTAAATTGACCGTGTTGAGTAACTCGACAAAATCCCCCAAAAATATAAAAAAAATCGGCTTTGTCGAGTAACTCGACAAAAACCCAAAAAAGGAAAAAAAAAAATTCTTTTGTGAGTAAGTCGACCAAAAAAAAACAAAAAAGTAAAAAAAGGGTCAAAATGTACTTTATTGAGTAACTTGACAAACGACCCAAAAAAAGTCAAAAATTGTTTTACTTTGCTTAATCTTATTTTTAAAAAAAAAAAAAGAATTGTTTGACGAGTACGTACTTTGCACGTACGTGAAAAATGTATGAAAAAATTGTAAGTTTTAAATATAATTGAAATGACAAAAACAATATATGAAATTGAAATATTTAAACAAATTTGAAAAATGTAAAAAAATTTATAGAGATTTGTGTATAATTTGCTTATAAGAAAGAATAAAATTAAATAGTAAAAATTAAATGAAAATATATTTGCTACTAAACTCTAAACAAAAAAAAAAATCATACCAAAAATTAATAAATAAAGGTCCAAATGCGCTCGATAAACACACACCCAAATAAAAACAAAAATACAAAAAAAATTAAGTTAAGTTACAATGGGCTAAAAAGTTCATTTTAATTGTTTAGTGTGTTTGTTAAATACACACCCAAATATATATATAAAAAAATTAAATTAAAAATGTCAAAATGGGCTTTGATCCAATTTTGTTTGATTGTTGGTGGGGGTTTGAGCTTGTCCAGTTGCACGACAAACTCAAGCCTAAATATTAAAAATTAAAAATTAAAAAGGTAAAAGTATTATTGGGTGGTGTGTGTTCTCGACAAACACACACCCAAATATTAAAAAAAAAAAAAAATTAAAAAGTCAAATTGGGCCATTTTGCACCCAAATATATATATATATATATATATATATAAATTAAGAAAGATCAAAATGGTCCCATTTTGATTGTTGGCTTAACAAACACATAACCAAATAAAAAATTAATTATAAAAAATTAATTGCTCGACATTTTAAAAAAAAATACATAAATATAATTTTTCATTTGTTCATATTCTTTTTTTTTTTATTTTGGTCAAATTCAATTAACAAATAGTCGAGTTATCTTACAAATTTTTTATTTTTTTTTTATTGTATTTTTTTAGAATTACTCGACAAAACCAAAGCCAAATCTTTAAAAAAAAAATAGCAAAGTCAACAAAAGCTATTTTATAAAAATTTCATGCAAATTTGTAGGACAAATGGGTGAGAGTGGGATGGCCAATACCAAAAAAAAAAAAAGTTATGGTAGATTAGTTACAAATTTGAAAGGCTTGGACCAAAAGCGAAATTAAAAAATAAAAAATGTCAAATTCAAATTGAAATTTGTGTCGATTAAACTCGACAAAACCCAAAAAAAAAAAAAAATCGGCTTAGTCAAGTAACTCGACAAAATTCAAAAAGGGAAAAAAAATTTCTTTGTCGAGTGACTCGACCCAAAAAAACTAAAAATGTGAAAAAATAATAAAAATGTACTTTGTTGAGTAACTCGACAAACGATCCAAAAAAAAAAAAGTAAAAATTGCTTTACTTTACTTAGGCATTAATCTTATTTAAAAAAAAATATTGTTTGTCGAGCACGTCCGTTGCACGTCACGTGGAAAATAAATTAAAAATTATAAGTTATAAATATAATTGAAATGACAAAAAAAATATAAAATTAAAATATTTAAACAAATTTAAAAAATGTAAAAAATTTATAGAGAACTGTGTACATTTTGCTTATAAAAAAAATAAAATAAAATAGTAAAAAATTAAATGAAAATATATTTGCTACTAAAATCTGGAAAAAAAAACATAGCAAAAAAAATAATAAATAAAAGTCCAAATGCGCTCGATAAACACACACCACAAAAAAAAAGTTTAAATTAAGTTAAGTTAAAATGGGCTAAAAAGTCCATTTTAATTGTTTGGGGCGTGTGTTTATTAAATACACACTCAAATATTTTGTTTGATTGTTTGGGGGGTTTGAGTTTGGCGAGTTGCATAACAAATTCAAACCAATATATTAAAAATATATATATATATATAAAAAGGTACAAGTATTGTTGGGTGGTGTGTGTTTGTTGAGTAGCTCAACAAACACACACCCAAATATAAAAAATAAAAAATTAAAAATTTAAAAAATTCAAATTGGACCATTTTGCACCCAAAATATATATAAAATAAATTAAAAAGGTAAAATGGACCCATTTTGATTGTTGGCTTGACAAACACACACCTAAATAATAAAAAATTAAATGCTCGACATTATTTTTAAAAATACATAAATATAATTTCTCATCTGTTTATATTCTTTCTTTTTTTTTTCGAACTCCGCTTAACAAATAGTCGAGTTATCGATAAACTTTTTATTTTTTTTCTTTATTGTATTTTTTTTAGAGTTACTCGGCAAAACCAAAGCCAAATCTATAAAAAAAAAAAAATAGGAAAGTCAACAAAAGCTGGTTTTATAAAAATTTAATGCAAATTTGTAGGACTAAAGGGTGAGAGTGGGATGGCCAATGCCCAAAAAAAAGTTGGGATAGATTAGTTACAAATTTGAAAGATTTGGACCAAAAGCGCAAATTAAAAAAATGAACAAATGTCAAATTTAAATTAATGTGTCGAGTAACTCGACAAAACCCAAAAAAAATTGAAAAAAAATTCGACTTTGTTGAGTAACTCGACAAAACCCAAAAAAGAAAAAAAATTTCTTTGTCAAGTTAGTCGACCCAAAAAAAAATAAAAAAATGAAAAAAATTGTCAAAATGTACTTTGTTGAGTAACTCTACAAATGACCCAAAAAAAAAAAAAGTCAAAAATTGCTTTACTTTGCTTAATCTTATTTTAAACAAAAAGAATTGTTTGTCGAGTACGTCCGTTGCACGTACGTGGAAAATGTATGAAAAAATTGTGAGTTTTAAATATAATTAAGATGACAAAAATATATATGAAATTAAAATATTTAAACAAATTTAAAAAATGTAAAAATTTATAGAGAATTGTGTATAATTTGTTTATAAGAAAGAATAAAATTAAATAGTAAAAATTAAATAAAAATATATTTGCCGATAAGCTCTAAAAAAAAAAACATACAAAAAAAATAATAAATAAAGGTCTTAATGCGCTTGATAAACACACACCCAAATAAAAACAAAATACAAAAACAGTTAAGTTAAGTTACAATAGGTGAAAAGTCCATTTTAATTGTTTGAGGTGTATGTTTGTTAAATACACACCCAAATATATGAAAAAAAAATTAAAAATGTCAAAATGGGATGAATCCCATTTTGTTTGATTGTTGGTGGGGTTTGAGCTTGTCGAGTTGCACGACAAACTCAAACATAAATATTTAAATAAAAAAAAATTAGAAAGGTGAAAGCATTATTGGGGTGGAGTGTGTTTGTCGAGTAGTTCGACAAACTCACACCCAAATATTAAAAATAAAAAATTTTAAAAGTCACATTGGGCCATTTTGCACCCAAATATATATATAAAAAAAAATTAAGAAAGAACAAAATGATCCCATTTTGAATGTTGGCTTAACAAACACATACCCAAATAAAAAATTAACTATAAAAAAATTAATTGCTGGACATTTTTTTAAAAAAATATATAAATATAATTTCTCATTTGTTCATATTCTTCTTTTTTTTTTTGTCGAACTCAGGTTAACAAACAATCGAGTTATCGACAAACTTTTTTTTTTTTTTTTATTGTAATTTTTTAGAGTTACTCAATAAAACCAAAGCCAAATCTTTAAAAAAATAGCAAAGTCAACAAAAGCTGATTTTATAAAATTTAATGCAAATTTGTAAGACAAATGGGTGAAAGTGGATGGCCAATGCCAAAAAAAAAGTTAGGGTAGATTAATTTCAAATTTTGAAAGGTTTGGACCAAAAGCGCAAATTAAAAAAAATGAAAAATGTCAAATTCAAATTGGGGTGTCGTGTAACTCGACAAAATCCAAATAAAATCAAAAAATTCGGCTTAGTCAACTAACTCGACAAAAATTCAAAAAAGGAAAAAAAAATTTCTTTGTCGAGTAACTCGACCAAAAATAAATAAAAAAGTGAAAAATGATTAAAATGTACTTTGTTGAGTAACTCGACAAACGACCAAAAAAAAAGGTAAAAAATTGCTTTACTTTGCTTAGGCATTAATCTTATTTTAAAAAAAGAATTGTTTGTCGAAAGCACGTTAGTTACAGTAACGTCACGTGGAAAATGTATGAAAAAATTGTAAGTTTTAAATTTAATTGAAATGACAAAAAAAAAAAATATGAAATTAAAATATTTAAACAAATTTGAAAAATGTAAAAAATTTATAGGGAACTGTGTACAATTTGCTTATAAAAAAATAAAATAAAATAGTAAAAAATTAAATGAAAATATATTTGCTACTAAAATCTAGAAAAGAAAACATAGCAAAAAAAATAATAAATAAATGTCCAAATGCGCTCAATAAACACACACCACCAAAAAAAAAAAAAAAAAAAAATTTAAGTTAAGGTAAATTGGACTAAAAAGCCCAATTTAATTGTTTGGGGTGTGTGTTTATTAAATACACACTCAAATATTTTGTTTGATTGTTTGGGGGGTTTGAGTTTGTCGAGTTGCTCGACAAACTCAAACCCATACATTAAAAAAAAAAAAGCAATACAAGTATTGTTGGGTGGTGTGTGTTTGTGGACTAGCTCGACAAGCGCACACCCAAATTTTTAAAAAAAAAAATTTTAAAAATTCAAATTGGACCATTTTCTACCCAAAAATATATATAAAAAATTAAGAAAAATCAAAATGGTCCCATTTTGATTGTTGGCTCGACAAACACACACACCAAAATAATAAAAAAATTAAATGCTCGACATTATTTTAAAAAATACATAAATATAATTTCTCATTTTTTATATTCTTTTTTTTTGTCGAACTCCGCTTAACAAACAATCGAGTTATCGACAAACTTTTTATTTTTTTTTATTGTATTTTTTTTTTAGAGTTACTCGGCAAAATCAAAGCCAAATCTATAAAAAAAATAAAATAGGAAAGTCAACAAAAGTCGATTTTATAAAAATTTAATGTAAATTTTTAGGACAAAAGGGTGAGAGTGGGATGGCTAATGCCCAAAAAAAGTTGGGGTAGATTAGTTACAAATTTGAAAGATTTGGACCAAAAGCACAAATTAAAAAATTGAAAAATGTCAAATTTAAATTGGGTTGTGTCGAGTAACTCGACAAAACCCAAAAAAAAAAATGAAAAAATTCGGCTTTGTCGAGTAACTCGACAAAAATCCAAAAAAAAGGAAAAAACAATTTCTTTGTCAAGTTAGTCGACCAAAAAAAAAATAAAAAAATGAAAAAATGGTCAAAATGTACTTTATTGAGTAACTCTACAAACGACCCAAAAAAAAGAAGTCAAAAATGGCTTTACTTTGCTTAATCTTATTTTTAAAAAAGAATTGTTTGTCGAGTACGTCCGTTGCACGTACGTGGAAAATGTATGAAAAAATTGTAAGTTTTAAATATAATTGAGATGACCAAAAAATATACTGAAATTAAAATATTTAAACAAATTTGAAAAATGTAAAAAATTTATAGAGAATTGTGTATAATTTGCTTATAAGAAAGAATAAAATTAAATAGTAAAAATTAAATGAAAATATGTTTGCTACTAAGCTCTAAAAAAAACATACAGAAAAAATAATAAATAAAGATCCTAATGCGCTCGATAAACACACACCCAAATAAAAACAAAAATACAAAAACAGTTAAGTTAAGTTACAATGGGCTAAAAAGTCAATTTTAATTGTTTGGGGTGTGTGTTTGTTAAATACACACCCAAATATATAAAAAAAAAATTAAAATGTCAAAATATCCCATTTTGTTTGATTGTTGGTGGAGTTTGAGCTTGTCGAATTGCATGACAAACTCAAATCTAAATATTTAAATAAAAAAAATTAAAAAGGTGAAAGCATTATTGGGTGGAGTGTGTTTGTCGAGTAGCTCGACAAACTCACACCCAAATATTAAAAAAAAAAAAATTAAAAAAGTCACATTGGGCCATTTTGTACCCAAATATATATATAAAAAAAAATTAAGAAAGAACAAAATGGTCCCATTTTGATTGTTGGCTTGACAAACACATACCCAAATAAAAAATTAATTACAAAAAAATTAATTGTTGGACATTATTTTAAAAAAATACATAAATATAATTTCTCATTTGTTCATATTCTTTTTTTTTTGTCGAACTCCAATTAACAAACAGTCGAATTATCTGACAAACTTTTTTATTTTTTTCTTTATTGTATTTTTTTTAGAGTTATTCAACAAAACCAAAGCCAAATCTTTAAAACAAAAAAAGCAAAGTCTACAAAAGCTGATTTTATAAAAATTTAATGCAAATTTGTAAGACAAATGGGTGAAAGTGGATGGCCAATGCCCAAAAAAAAAAGATGGGATAGATTAGTTACAAATTTGAAAGGTTTGAACCAAAAGCGCAAATTAAAAAAATTAAAAAATGTCAAATTCAAATTGGGCTGTGTCGAGTAACTCGACAAAAACCCAAAAAAAAAAATGAAAAAATTCGACTTAGTCAAGTAACTCGACAAAAATTCAAAAAAAGGGAAAAAAAATTTCTTTGTCGAGTAACTCAACCAAAAAAAATAAAAATGTGAAAAAATGATAAAAATGTACTTTGTTGAGTAACTCGACAAATGACCAAAAAAAAAAAAAGAAGTAAAAAATTGCTTTACTTTGCTTAGGTATTAATCTTATTTAAAAAAAAAAAAGAATTATTTGTCGAGCACGTCCGTTGCACATACGTGGAAAATGTATGAAAAAATTGTAAGTTTTAAATATAATTGAAATGACAAAAAAAAAACATGAAATTAAAATAATTTAAAATATTTGAAAAATGTAAAAAATTTATAGAGAACTGTGTACAATTTGCTTATAAGAAAAAATAAAATAAATTAGTAAAGAATTAAATGAAAATATATTTGCTACTAAACTTTGAAGAAAAAAAAACATAGCAAAAAATAATAAATAAAGGTCCAAATGCGCTCGATAAACACACACCAAAAAAAAAATTTAAGTTAATTAAAATGGGCTAAAAAGCATATTTTAATTGTTTGGGAGTGTGTATTTAATAAATACACACCCAAATATATATAAAAAAAAATTAAAATGTCAAAATGGGCTTTGAGCCCATTTTGTTTGATTGTTTGGGGGGTTTGAATTTGTCGAGTTGCACGACAAACTCAAACCCAAATATTAAAAAAATAAAAATAAAAAATAAAATGATGTTATGAAACTAGAAAAGTAGAGAGAAAAAAAGAAGAGAAGAGAATAGAGAGAGTCAAATCTCAAGTCTATCTATTTACTATAACAATGACCCTTATTTATAGGGTTCCAAAGGGAGTTACAACCCCGAGAATATACTTTCTTAAAGTAAGTAGATAACTATATTGACATCTAGATACAACTAAATAGTCATTCATCATTATCTATAATTTTACAACACTCTCCCTTGAATGACTTATTACACAATAACTGTTTCGTTATTTGGCAAAAACTCAATGGGACAAAAATACCAATAGAAATAAAAAATTTATCAAAAATTGGAGTACTCAAATATTGCCTCATTAAAACCTTGTCAGAAAAATTCAGTGGGACAAAACCTGAGCGAAGGAAAAAGAGTACAGCTACTCCAACTGATTTCAACCAATGGAAAAAACTTGTATCGAGCTATCCATATCTTGTGCGCCAATGTCTTCAATGCCACCATCTTTTCAAAACTTGTATAAAACAATTACGTGAAATGTGCTCCATGTTATAACCTACAAAGAATATCATCTTCATACACTATCTCCGGTTGCTGATCGTAATCGGCATGATGGTCTCGATGCAATTATATTAAAACTAGATCTTGTAGTTGTTCCCTTCAGGGGTCTCATTTACAATTTATAATACACGGGAGTATAACCATAGGGTTATGATGAAGGTAAATATTTTGTAGGTTATAGACATTCATAACTATAAGAATTATAACACTTCTAATTGGATATCATTTACACAAAGAATATGCCTCATTAAAACCTTACTAGGAAAAAACCATGTGGGAAAAAATCATAGTAAAGAAAAAGAGTACATAATTCTTTTAATACGCCATGGAAATTGCCTCATTAAAAACCTTACCAGGAAAACCCAATAGGACAAAACCTCAGTCAAGGAAAAGAGTACAATGCATATTTACTCCCCTCGTTATAATATTAGTTCAGATCTGTACTTTGATCGATTGAGTTCTCGAAAAGTTGAACTATATGTTTCAGGCATATTAAATCCTCTAGGAATTTATATACATTGTTTTATTAGTCATGCCGGATGAGTTGGTTATAACAATATTCATTATATGCATATATGTCATGCATTGATGAGACTAATAAGATATCAACTTATGATTGCTTTACATAAGTCTTTATGAATTTAAAAGTCGCGTGCATTACATGTTACGACTTCATTTTTTCATTTCTTTTTCGCATAAATATACACCTTTAGGTGCTCCGACTATAGGTCCGTAAACTTGTGTTTCTCTAGTCGATTCAATTTACTTGGATTGCATCCTTTTATTTAGCCAATTAATTCTTTGATGATTTCTTTCAATATCCTCGCTACCTTTTATAATATAAAGCGCTTTATATACAAAAGTGTTGTTAACAACATTTATTTTTAATCCATTTCTTTCTCATAACGACATAATTTAACGAGATCTTTTCGTTTTATTATTTCAAATCAGTGAACCTCTTCTGGAGTTTTATAATTAGTTATGTCCATATACTCTCCAAGAGTATACACCTCCTCAATAGGACCATCTTTATAATTGGCTCCATTTTTAATTTGAGAATTTTGGAATCAAATATGACCACGCTTCAGCGTGTCATTAATTTACCCGATATAATGTTAATGGATTGTCCTTCAAGGACGCTAATATAAATTGGAGCATTTAGAGTTGGTATATGAGATTTGATTTAATCTCTTTGGTCAAGAATGCATCTGTCAATTGTATAACTTACAAATGAGTTATTTGTTGAACTTCTGGTTTATATTGTCTTATGCAAGGATCTAGAAAATATAATATACTGCATTTTCATGTATTCTTTCCAGTTACTTAATTTCTCTCCCCTGATGTTGAGAAAACTGTCTTATCAAAATAACATTCGAAATACCATATTATAAAATATCACCCGTTAGGACTTAAGATATTTTATAATGTTCCATACTAAACATGTATTCTCAACATTTTTCAAAGCTCATCTCAGTGCACTATGGTAGATCGATTGTACATATATTGCACTATCAAAAATCATTAGATGGATAATATTAGGCTCTGACCATAAGTCAACTATAGCAGGAGTAACTTTGATGTTGGCATGATGCGTATAAGTATTTCAACATATAAAATAGCATTCCCTAGACAAAAATGGGAAGCGCTTTGTTCTCAATAGTAATGGTTTAGAATTTAATTGGAGGCGTTGAAAAACAATATTGCTAAACCATTTAATATCAACTCAACTAATATTTTTAAAAGTTTGAGATTTAGACTCACTAGTATTGACAAGACACATCACCGTCTTGGTTGTATAATCTAAAAATTATGTTCATAATTTAAAATTTGAACAAGTAATCTCGCACACTTCAAGTTGCGAATAACAACACCATACAATCATCTAGTAGATGTATCTATTAGATACAAATAATATATAGATGGTCAACATGGAAGGTGATGGGGCCCCATAAATCACCTTAAATAATTTTCAGAAATGCAGGGAATTCAGTCCCGATTTTACCTAGTGTATGTCTTCTAGTTTATATACAATGAGAACAGGCATCACATGAGAATTCATTATATTGAAAAATCTTCTGGTTTTCAGTAGATATTCTCATTAATATTTCACATCATATTGATCCGGGATAGTCTAACCGGTAATGCCAATTAATAAAATTTTGAAGACATTGAACTTCTGGTTTAATATAGTATTTCTTTAAGAGTATCAACACTATAATATTACACAATATTAATATTCTAAAATTGTAAAATTGTGCTTCTTCAAGAGCAACAACACGATGTTTTTTCTAGAATATTGATATGTACAAATTTATGCTTCTTCAAAAGCGTCATGATAATATTCGTTTAATTAAATTATGCTTCTTCGTGAAAATATTTATATACTATAAATTTGTGCTTCTTCAGGAGCAATATCAAAATATTAATATATGTAATATTGTGTTTCTTTAGGAATTACAATGCAATATTCTCCAAGAATATTGATTGAATATAAGGTTGTTGTTCTTCAAGAGCAATGACACAATACAAAATAATTTATCGACTAAGTAAAAGTTTTCACTAAAGCAATCGATCAATTATTATATAATTTGCATTAATCAATTTAACATAATATGATTTATATGCTTTCCTTCGGGGATAAGCATTAGTTGATTAATTACTTATTTATATCACAATTTAATTATGTGATATGATATTCTTTGAAACATGTGCTTCTTCTAGAGCACAATAAAATATTATTTCGACTACTGCGCAATATTTTCTGAAATATCAAAATTATAACGTCGTAAAAATTAATATTCTTCTGGAATATTTAAATTGTAACGTTATGCTCTTTAGGAGCAATTAATATTCTTCTGGAATATTTAAATTGTAATGTTATGCTCTTCAGGAGCAGCTAATATTTTGTCAAAATATTATACGTTGTGCTTCTTCAGGGGCAACAACAAATCATTATTCCGAAGTAAAGATTTGCTCTTCAAGAGCAATATTATAATATTATAATAGAATATTATATCTTATAAAATTAGGCTCTTCGGGAGCAATTAAAATTCTTTGGAATATTAATGTAATATAAATATTTGCTTATTCTGAATAAACATTAAAATATTCTTCTAGAATATTTATATGTGAGGTTATGTTATATTCGAGAAAAGCAACAATGTAATATTCTTCTAGAATATTACCAGATTTGTGAAATTTAACTTCTTTACAAAATAACACAATTAACAATTAATCTTGTTTAAGAATTGATAATACATTAGTAAACATGAAAATATAGTGCATGTATATTTAAAATAATAAGCTGTTGCAATCACATGTAAATTGTTTACTATAAAGTTGATGCGTGCATTGAACAACATTTATGCATGGTTAAAATATTCAATTAAAAGGAAAAAGATTCTTTTTAAAGAATAATTAGTAAAAGACAAATAATTATGTTTTTCTGGACTTTAATTTATGTGATCATAATTTTACCACCTCATTAGTTAACTTCTCATCATAATATGAAATCCTCATAGGTTAAAAGAGAGAGATAAAGAGATGTACAGAAATTAAACCTCGTAATTGGCACCTTCCACCAATTGATCGTCCGAAAAATGTGAGATTGGATTCCAACTAATTTTCCACCAATATTTTCTGCCACAAAGAAAAATCACGTTAGTTTACTTAATTATTTAAAACGTAGTCTTGATAATGTGTTATGAAACTAGAAAAGTAGAGAGAAGAAGAGAAGAGAAGAGAAGAGAATAGAGAGAGTCAAATCTCAAGTCTATCCATTTACTATAACAATGACCCTTATGTATAGGGTTCCAAGAAGATTATGTTGCGATTAGAATACACTTTTCCGAGGTAAGTAGATAACTACATGTACATCTAGATACAACTAAATAGTCATTCATCATTATCTATAATTTTACAACAAGAAAAGCATTATTGTGTGGTGTATATTTGTAGAGTAGCTCGACCAACACACTCCCAAATATAAAAAAAAAAATTAAAAAGTCAAATTGGACCATCTTGCAACCAAAAATATATAAAAAAAAAAAATAAGAAAGATCAAAATGGTCCCACTTTGATTGTTGGCTCGACAAACACACACCCAAATAATAAAAAAATTAAATGCTCGACATTATTTTAAAAAAATACATAAATATAATTTCTCATTTGTTTATATTTTTTTTGGTCGAACTCCAGTTAACAAACAATGAGTTATCGACAAACTTTTTAATTTTTTTCTTTATTGTATTTTTTAGTGTTACTCAACAAAACCTTAGCCAAATCTTTAAAATAAAAATTGTAAAGTCAACAAAACTGATTTTATAAAAATATAATGCAAATTTGTAGGACAAAAAGTGAGTGGGATGGCCAATGCCCAAAAAAAAGTTAGGGTAGCTTAGTTACAAATTTGAAAGGTTTGGACCAAAAGTGCAAATTAAAAAAATGAAAAAATGTCAAATTCAAATTGGGCTTTGTTAAGTAACTCGACCAAAAAAAAATGAAAAAATTCGGCTTAGCCGAGTAACTCGACAAAAATCCAAAAAAAGGGGAAAAAAATTTCTTTGTCGAGTAACTCGACCAAAAAAAAATAAAAAACTGAAAAAATGATAAAAATGTAATTTGTTCAGTAACTCGACAAACGACCAAAAAAAAAGTAAAAATTGCTTTATTTTCTTAGGCATTAATCTTATTTAAAAAAAAAAAAAAAGAATTGTTTGTCGAGTCGTCGTCCGCTGTAACGTGTCGTGGAAAATGTATGAAAAAATTGTAAGTTTTAATTATGATTGAAATGACAAAAAAAATTTGAAATTAAAATATTTAAACAAATTTAAAAATGTAAAAATTTATAGAGAACTGTGTACAATTTGCTTGTAAAAAAAAATAAAATTAAATAGTTAAAAATTAAATGAAAATATATTTGCTACTAAACTCTCGAAAATAAAAACATAGCAAAAAAATAATAAATAAAGGTCCAAATGCGCTCGACAAACACACACCCAAAAATTAAAAAAAAAAAAAAAAATTATGTTAAGTTAAAATGGGCTAAAAAGCCCATTTTAATTGTTTGGCGTGTGTGTTTATTATTTGGGGGGTTTGAGTTTGTCGAGTTGCACGCAAACTCAAACACAAATATTAAAAAAAAAAAAAATTAAAAAAGTAAAAGCATTGTTGACTGGTGTGTGTTTGTAGAGTAGCTCGGCAAACATACACTCAAATATATAAAAAAAATATTTAAAAAAGTCAAATTGGACCATTTTACACCCAAAAATATATAAAAAAAATATTAAGAAAGATCAAAATGGTTTCATTTTGATTGTTGGCTCGACAAAAACTAACCCAAATAGTAAAAAATTAAATGCACGACATTATTTTAAAAAAATACATAAATATAATTTCTTATTTGTTTATATTCTTTTTTTTTTTTTTATCGAACTCCGGTTAACAAACAATCGAGTTATTTGACAAACTTTTTATTTTTTTCTTTATTTAATTTTTTTAGAGTTTCTCGACAAAACCAAAGCCAAATCTTTTAAAAAAAAAATTTGCAAAGTCAACAAAAGTCGATTTTATAAAAAATTAATACAAATTTGTAGGACAAAAGGGTGAGAGTGGGATGACCAATGCCCAAAAAAAAAGTTGGGGTAGCTTAGTTACAAATTTGAAAGGTTCGGACCAAAATCGCAAATTAAAAAAATAAAAAAATGTCAAATTCAAATTGGGCTGTGTCGAGTAACTCGACAAACTCCAATAAAAAAATGGAAAAAATTGGCGCAGTTGAGTAACTCGACAAAAATCCAAAAAAAGGAAAAAAAAAAATTTACTTTGTCGAGTAGCTCGACCAAAGAAAAAAAAATAGTGAAAAAATGATAAAAATGTACTTTGTTGAGTAACTCGACAAACGACAAAAATAAAAGTAAAAAGTTGCTTTATTTTGCTTAGGCATTAATCTTATTTAAAAAAATAAAAGAATTGTTTGTCGAGTACGTCTGTTGCACGTACGTGGAAAATGTATGCAAACATTGTAAGTTTTAAATATAATTGAAATGACAAAAAATAAATTGAAATTAAAATATTTAAACAAATTTGAAAAATGTAAAAAATTTATAGAGAACTGTGTACAATTTGCTTATAAGAAAAAATAAAATAAAATAGTAAAAAATTAAATGAAAATATATTTGCAACTAAACTCTGAAAAAAAAAACATAGCAAAAAAAGAATAAATAAATGTCCAAATGCGCTCGACAAACATACACTGAAAAAAAAAATTAAATTAAGTTAAAACGGGCTAAAATTCCTATTTTAATTGTTTGGGGTGTGTGTTTATTAAATACACACCCAAATATAAAAAAAATAAAATTAAAATTAAAATGTCAAAATGTGCCCATTTTGTTTGATCTTTGGGGGTTTAAGTTTGTCGAGTTGCACGACAAACTCAAACCCAAATATTATTAAAAAATAAATAAAAAAAAAGGTAAAAGCATTGTTGGGTGGTATGTATTTGTCGAGTATCTTGACAAACTCATACCCAAATATAAAAAAAAAAAAAATTTAAAAAAAATCAAATTGGACCATTTTGCACTAAAAATATATATAAAAAAATTAAGATAGATAAAAAAGGTCCCATTTTGATTGTTAGCTAGACAAACACACACCCAAATAAAAAAATAAAAAAATTAAATGCTCAACATTTTTTAAAAAAAAAATACATAAATATAATTTCTCATTTGTTCATATTATTATTATTATTATTATTATTATTATTATTATTTTTTTGCGAACTCCGGTTAATAAATAGTTGAGTTATCTAACAAACTTTTTATTTTTTTCTTTATTGTATTTTTTTCTAATTACTCGACAAAACCAAAGCCAAATATATAAAAATAATAAAAATAGCAAAGTCAACAAAAGCGATTTTACAAAAATTTAATGCAAATTTGTAGGACAAAAGGGTGAGAGCGGGATGGCCAATGCCTAAAAAAAAGTTGAGGTAGAATAGTTACAAATTCGAAAGGTTTGGACCAAAAGCGCAAATTAAATGTCAAATTTAAATTGGGCTTCCGAGTAACTCGACAAAACCAAAAACAAAAAGGAAAAAATTCGACTTTGTCGAGTAACTCGACAAAAACCAAAAAAGGAAAAAAAAAAAATCTTTGTAGAGCAAGTCGACCAAAAATAAAATAAAAAGTGAAAAATGGTGAAAATGTACTTTGTTGAGTAATTCGACAAAAGAGAAAAAAAAAAAAAAAAGAGTAAAAAATTTCTTTACTTTTCTTAAGCATTAATCTTATTTCAAAAAAAAAAAAATTTGTTTGTCAGTACGTCTGTCATGCACATCGTTAAAAATGTATGAAAAATTGTAAGTTTAAATATAATTGAAATGACAAAAAAAATATATGAAATTTAAATATTTAAAAAATTTGAAAAATGTAAAAAATTTATAAAGAATTGTGTGTAATTTGCTTATAAGAAAGATTAAAATAAAATAGTAAAAAATTAAATGAAAATATATTTGCTACTAAATTCTAAAAAAAAAATACCAAAAAAATAATAATTAAAGGTTCAAATGCGCTCAATAAACACACACTCAAATAAAAACAAAAATACAAAAAAATTTAAGTTAAGTTACAATAGGCTAAAAAGTCCATTTTAATTGTTTGGGGTGTGTGTTTGTTAAATACACACCCAAATATATATAAAAATAAAATAAATAAAAAAAAGTCAAAATGGACTCGATCCCATTTTGTTTGATTGTTAGTGGGGTTTGAGTTTGTCGAGTTGCACGACAAACTCAAACCTAAATATTTTTAAAAAAAAAATTTAAAACGGTCAAACCATTGTTGGGTGGTGTGTGTTTGTCGACCCAAATATAAAAAAAATAAAAAAAATTTAAAATAGTCAAATTGGGCTATTTTAAACCCAAATATATATATAAAATAATTAAGAAAGATCAAAATGGTCCCATTTTGATTGTTGGCTTGATAAATACATACCCAAATAAAAGAATAATTATAAAAAAATTAATTACCCGACATTTTTAAAAAAAATACATAAATATAATTTCTAATTTTTTCATATTTTTTTTTTTTTGGTTGAACTCCAGTTAACAAACAGTCGAGTTTTCGGACAAAATTTTTATTTTTTTTCTTTATTGTATTTTTTTAGAGTTACTCGACAAAACCAAAAGTCAAATCTTTAAAAAATAAAAAATAGCAAAGTCAACAAAAGGCGATTTTATAAAATTTAAAGCAAATTTGTAGGACAAATGGGCAAGAGTGGGATGGCCAATGCCCAAAAAAAAGTTGGGAAGATTAGTTACAAATTTGAAAAGTTTGGACCAAAAGTGCAAATTAAAAAAAATGAAAAAATGTCAGATTCAAATTGGGCTGTATCAATTAATTCGACAAAATGCCAAAAAAAAATGAAAAAATTCGGCTTAGTCAAGTAACTCGACAAAAATCCAAAAAAAGGGAAAAAAAATTTCTTTATTGAGTAACTCGACCAAAGAAAAATAAAAAAGTGAAAAAATGATAAAAATGTACTTTGTTGAGTAACTCGACAAACGACAAAAAAAAAAGTAAAAAATTGCTTTACTTTGCTTAGGCATTAATCTTATTTAAAAAAAAAAAAAAAGAATTGTTTATCGAGTACATCCGCTGCACGTATGTGGAAAATGTATGAAAAATTATAAGTTTTAAATATAATTGAAATGACAAAAAAAAAAATATATGAAATTTAAATATTTAAACAAATTTGAAAAATGTAAAAAAATTATAGAGAATTGTGTGTAATTTGCTTACAAGAAAGAATAAAATTAAATAGTAAAAAATTAAATGAAAATATATTTGCTACTAAATTCTAAAAAAAAAAAATACCAAAAAAATAATAATTAAAGGTTCAAATGCGCTCGATAAACACACACTCAAATAAAAACAAAAATACAAAAAAATTTAAGTTAAGTTACAATAGGCTAAAAAGTCTATTTTAATTGTTTGGGGTGTGTGTTTGTTAAATACACACCCAAATATATAGAAAAATAAAATAAAATAAAATAAAAGTCAAAATGGGCTTTGATCCCATTATGTTTGATTGTTGGTGGGGTTTGAGTTTGTCGAGTTGCACGACAAACTCAAACCTAAATATTTTTTTTAAAAAAATAATTAAAAAGGTAAAACCATTGTTGGGTGGTGTGTGTTTGTCGAGCTACTCGACAAACACACACCAAAATATAAAAAAATTTAAAATAGTCAAATTGGGCTATTTTAAACCCAAATATATATATAAAATAATTAAGAAAGATCAAAATGGTCCCATTTTGATTGTTGGCTTGATAAATACATACCCAAATAAAAGAATAATTATAAAAAAATTAATTGCTCGATATTTTTAAAAAAAATACATAAATATAATTTCTAATTTGTTCATATTCTTTTTTTTTTTTGTCGAACTCCAGTTAACAAACAGTCGAGTTTTCGGACAAAATTTTTTATTTTTTTTATTGTATTTTTTTAGAGTTACTCGACAAAACCAAAGTCAAATCTTTAAAAAAATAAAAAATAGCAAAGTCAACAAAAGCTGATTTTATAAAAATTTAAAGCAAATTTGTAGGATAAATGGGTAAGAGTGGGATGGCCAATGCCCAAAAAAAAGTTGGGGAAGATTAGTTACAAATTTGAAAAGTTTGGACCAAAAGTGCAAATTAAAAAAAATGAAAAAATGTCAGATTCAAATTGGGCTGTATCGATTAATTCGACAAAACGCCAAAAAAAAAAAAAAAATGAAAAAATTCGGCTTAGTCAAGTAACTCCACAAAAATCCAAAAAAAGGGGAAAAAAAATTTCTTTGTTGAGTAACTCGACCAAAGAAAAATAAAAAAGTGAAAAAATGATAAAAATGTACTTTGTTGAGTAACTCGACAAACGACCAAAAAAAAAAGTAAAATTGCTTTACTTTGCTTAGGCATTAATCTTATTTAAAAAAAAAAAGAATTGTTTATTGAGTACGTCCGTTGCACATACGTGGAAAATGTATGAAAAATTGTAAGTTTTAAATATAATTGAAATGACAAAAAAAATATATGAAATTAAAATATTTAAACAAATTTGAAAAATGTAAAAAATTTATTGAGAACTGTGTACAATTTGCTTATAAAAAAAAAATTGAAAAATTATATGAAAATATATTTGCTACTAAACTCTAAAAAAAAAAAAAAAACATAGCAAAAAAATAATAAATAAAAGTCCAAATGCGTTCGATAAACACACACCCAAATAAAAACAAAAATACAAAAAAAAATTAAGTTAAGTTAAAATGGGATAAAAAGCTCACTTTAATTGTTTGGGATGTGTGTTTATTAAATACACACCCAAATATATATTAAAAAAAAATTAAAAAATGTCAAAATGGGCTTATTTTGTTTGATTGTTTGGGGGGTTTGAGTTTGTCGAGTTGCACGACAAACTCAAACACAGATATTAAAAAAAAAAATTAAAAAGGTAAAAGCATTGTTTGGGTGGTGTGTGTTTGTCGAGTAGCTCGACAAACACACACTCAAATATATATAAAAAAAATAAAAATTTAAAAAAGTCAAATTGAACTATTTTGCACCCAAAAAAATATAAAAAAAAAAAATTAAGAAAGATCAAAATGGTTCCATTTTGATTGTTGGCTAGACAAACACACACCCAAATAATAAAAAATTAAATACTCGACATTTTTAAAATAAATAAATAAATAAATATAATTTTTATTTGTTTATATTCTTTTTTTTGTCGAACTCCGGTTAACAAACAATGAGTTATCGACAAACTTTTTATTTTTTTTCTTTATTGCATTTTTTTTAGAGTTACTCGACAAAATCAAATCCAGATATATAAAAAAAAATAGCAAAGTCAACAAAAGCGATTTTATAAAAGTTTAATGCAAATTTGTAGGACAAAAGGGTGAGAGTGAGATAGCCAATGCCCAAAAAATTAGTTGGAGTAACTTAGTTACAAATTTGAAAGGTTTGGACAAAGGGCAAATTAAAAAATGAAAAATGTCAAATTCAAATTGGGGCGTGTGTCGTAACTCGATAAAATCAAAAAAAAAAAAAAAATGAAAAAATTCGACTACCCAAAAAAAAAAAAAAAATTCTTTGTCGAGTAACTCAACCAAAAAAACATAAAAAAGTGAAAAAATGGTAAAAGTGGACTTTGTTTAGTAACTCGACAAACGACAAAAAAAAGTCAAAAATTGCTTGACTTTGCATAGGCATTAATCTTATTTTTAAAAAAAAAAAAACGAATTGTTTGTCGAGTACGTCCGTTAACGTGGGTGGAAAATGTATTAAAAAATTGTAAGTTTTAAATATAATTGAAATGACAAAAAAAATATATGAAATTAAAATATTTAAACAAATTTGAAAAATGTAAAAAATTTATAGAGAATTGTGTACAATTTGCTTATAAGAAAAAATTAAATAAAATAGTAAAAAATTAAATAAAAATATATTTGCTGCTAAACTCTAAAACAAAAAAACATACCAAAAAATAGTAAATAAAGGTCTAAATGCGCACGACAAACACACACACAAAAAAAAAATTTAAGTTAAAAGCATTGTTGGGTGGTGTGTGTTTGTCGAGTAGCTCGACAAACACATACCCAAATATAAAAAAAAAAGTTTAAAAAAGTTAAATTGGGCCATTTTGCACCCAAATATATATACAAAAAAATTTAAAAAAGATCAAAATGGTCCCATTTTGATTATTGGCTCGACAAACACACACTCAAATAAAAAAAATAATAATAAAAAAATTAAATGCTCGACATTTAAAAAAAAAATACATAAATATAATTTCTCATTTGTTCATATTCTAATTTGGATTTGGATTTTCATCTAATTTTTCCTTTTCAATAGTTTTGCTACTATTGTCAATTTCCTCCCTTTTGAAGATGAGGATTTTGCAATAATCATCAGCTTCCTTTCCGTGAATTGCAATTCTTTCTTTGTCTTGTAGAGATCTCCATTTTTAAGTATCAATTTGGAGTTTTAAACCCTCAATTTGGTCTTTAAGGTCTCATCATTTTACCCGCAAAAGATAATTCATGAGTTAGGGAATCAACAAGTGAATTTTCTTTACTTTTAATTAATTGAATTTCAAAATCATAATGGCTAAACCACATTTGCCACCTGATTAACCTACCTTGCTTGTTATCTGGATGTACGTGGCATTTCATAAAAGATTTGCAAGTAGAAGAATCAGTTCGAAAAATAAATTTGTTAGAAATTATATATAATCTAAATTTTGAAATTGCTTTTTTCATTGCAAGTATTTCTTTTTCATTAATATGATAGTTATTTTCTGAACTTGAAAAAGTTCCAGAAGAATAACTGCAAAGCTTTTCTTCTTGAGGCCGACTGTCTTGACTTTTTAAGGATCGCTCCCGTAAATCTTGGGATGCATCTGTTTCAATTATCATTTTGTCATCTTATTGGGATGATAAAGGGATGGAAGGTTTTTGATTTTATTTTTAATTTTTTGAACATAGAGACTATCTTCTTTAGTCCAATTCCACCTGTAATCTTTCTTCAGTTTCTTTTGCAAAGGACTTCTCATTTTTGCAAGATCTTTGATGAAAGATTCTGCATAATTTAGACATCCTAAAAATCTCATTAATTACTTTTGATCTTGCATTTCATTTGGAAATTCTCTAATGTGTGTTAAAATATGTGGTTTTAATTGCTTAAAGCCAAAAGCAATTTCTAAACCTAAATATCCTATTTTTTCTTATTTTTTAAGGATAAAACAATTCCGTTTTCTTTAATATTATTTAGTATTTGTAGAACATGATTTTCATGGTCAGATTCATTATCTGAAAAAAACAAGAATGTCGTCAATATAAACACAACAAAATTTATTGAAATTCTTAAAAATATTGTCCATATGCCGCTGGAAGATTCCAGGTGCCTATTTTAATCCAAATGGGACAACCGTCCATTAGAAATGTCCTTGAGGACAACTAAAAGCTGTTAAAGGTTTAGTATTTTCATCAAATTGAACTTGATGAAAACTTGATTTTAAATCAAAAGAAGAGAAAATACTCTTTCCTTTAATAAAAGCAGTAAAAGACTTTGCATATTAGGGTAAAATATACCCATCGACTTTTGTATATTTGTTTAGCATAGAATAATCAATTACCATTCTAGCTTTACCTCTTCTTTTCTCTGCTTCTTTTCTTACCATAAAAGCTGGTGAAGAGAAGGGTGATTTGCTTGGTTCAATGACTTTTAAGTTAAGTAATTCTTTGATTTGAATGGAGAATTCTTCTCTGTCGTTTGGACTATAGGCCATGGCTTTTGACTTAATAATTTTATTTTAAACTCATCAAGGAGTTCAATTTTTGCAGTAAAGATTCCTTTATTGATTTTGGGATCTAAAGGATTTTCGGAGCTGCATTGTTTAAGTAATTTAGCAATTTTTCTTTGTTGTTATTAATTTTGAATATTTCTAGTTGTTCTGATGTTATGAAGATGTGAGAATTTTTTGCAATATTCTCCCACGAAAATTAGGAGAATTTTTATTTTGATTATTAATTTTTAGAGATTCTAAATTTTTTTTTTGTAAAGAGCTGAAAGCAATCGCTTTTCTTTTCTTTGGTATCTAAAGTTTATTTTTATTCAAAGTAAAACTGACATAATCAATTTCTTGAATAAAAAGGATAATATAATTGACAAAAGTTATTACCAATTAAAAAATCTATTCCAGCCTCTAACTGATATATTGTGGGAATCTTAAAATAGAAAGTTTTTGTTGTTCCATTGTGATGACCACAAATTCCAACATTTATATTTTTTATAATTTTTGAGGTAGTTATAGTTGATTCATTAGCAATCTTTAAACTTAATATCTTTTCAGATTTTACCCAAAAGGTTTCAGGTATAATCCATTTACTGGCTGTACAAACTGATGCTCCGGTGTCAACATAAGCATGTACTGTAAAATTTCTGTATCCTTCAAAACTTAGTTTGATTGGGATGTATCTAGAGTTTGGATTTGTAATATTTTTATTACTCATAATCAGAAGATTCTGATGATGAATAACTAGAGTCTGTGTCGATGGTTAAATGTCTGATGATTCTCAGATCACTAGGGTCTTCTCTTGGATAAAACCTTGTTTTTCAAAAAGTTTAAAAGTTTTATCCTGTCTTCATTTCCAATTGCGTCTTTGGACATTCATTTGCATAATGCCCAGATTCATTGCAGAGCCAACATTTGCAATTCTTTTTCTTTTGTGGGCATAATTTCTTTTTATCTTCTGCTTTCTTTTTAGTTGTTTTCTATCATATTTTTTAAAATATTTCTCTCTTAAAGAATTTCTTTTTGTAAGGTTTTTTGTATTTTTTTAAACCTATAGTTTTTTCTTTTTGATTTTCTTATTGGTTTTCTTTTTCTTTCAGGATTGCAACCATATTGACCTGGGATTCTGTCAAGATATTGGCTACAACAAATTTTTAGATTTCTTGGGATTATTTTTTCACTTGTTTTAACAAGATATAATTCCTTACATTTTTGTGCAAGGAGATTTCTTGTAACAGTGATTGCCAATCCAAGAGAGGCATCAATTTGAAGGTTGACTTTATAATTATCCTTACTTGAATCTTGCAATCTAATTGCTTCATTAAAAAGAATAATTACTTCGTTGTTAAAAGGATATGGGAGTTTTCTCATAAATTTTTTTGTGAACTGTTTCCATTCAGTGGGAGGACATGGGTAGTAATATTTTGAGTATTCACATGTGTATTCTTCAAAATAGCACATGTCACAAATTGTTATTTTTTTCTAGATGATTTAAGGCATCAGCTTGATCAATTGTTGATCTAGTATTTTTGAAAACTTCATATGTTTGTCCTATAAATTGTTTGTAGATTTGTTCCACAATTCTTTTAATGAACTGAGGAATATTTCCTTGGGTTTCTTGCCAAATGGCATTTTTTGTTTCGTAATTGATTGTTTTAAGGAAAGTTTTAACATTTCCTCTTGTACTAGATATAACATAGTGCCATGAATTTTGTTCATTCCTATGTATTTCTTTGTTGATAATCATTGAGATCATGATATTGTTATACCAATCTTGAATGAGTACTGCTTTGTGATCAAGAACACAATCTAAATCAAGAAACTTAATATCTATCTATGTCTTTTTTGGTTTATTGAGAAGATACGCTGGATCTAAATCGATATCTTCTTTGGTTGGTTTGGGTCTAGGAGTGAAATCTCCTATTGGTCTTTTTTCATCACCTTTTGGATTTGATGATGAAGGTTCATAGGGTTCGTAATCCATTGGTTCAGCTTCGGTTTTTGGTTCCCTAATTCTATTCCTTTATTAGGATTTCTAGATGGATAAAACCTTTCATGTATGATTGTTTCTTCATCTGAACTAGATTCAGAATCTTCATTAATAGGATCTTGATTTTCAGGAAGATCTCCTACAGATTTTGCTATAAGAATT
Organism: Forsythia suspensa; assembly: GCA_023638005.1. Taxonomy (NCBI): domain Eukaryota; kingdom Viridiplantae; phylum Streptophyta; class Magnoliopsida; order Lamiales; family Oleaceae; genus Forsythia; species Forsythia suspensa. The sequence continues at coordinate 1,113,262 of JALRMA010000411.1, read as the reverse complement.
GTTTCTTGATTGTTAATATTGACTCCTTTAAAAATGGAGGCAATCTGTTCAAGTTCATTATCTTCAAAGGCTAAAAGGACGTTGAGGTGTCCTAAGTCTTGCGAAGTTTCATAGATATTTTCAAGGGTTTTCTAACAACATCATTCGGATCTGGATCATCAAAATCAAATTTTCCATTTTTTATTTTCTTTTCCGAAAATTCCTCCCTCTTTTGAAAATTTCCAAAGTTTGTTGTTTTAACTGGGTTTGAGGTTGAAGTTGATGGTTGATTCTTAACTCCTGCTATAATTATAGCTGAATGTTGGTCTAAAGATTTTTCTGTCTTAGAGTGGTAATCCTTAAGATCTTCTCTAAGCTCTTGGATTATGTCTTTTAGATATTTAATTTCTTTCAAGATATCTCCTAAGGACATTATTGATCTCCAATAATGACTTTAGCCAACTCATTGACTGTATCCCTTAATTCTTTTAGTTGTCTGGTTTGACTACTTTCTGGGATTTCATTTTTCCATCTTAGTATGAGATCTTTCTTAATAGATGAAGTATGTAAGAGTAAAGGACTTTGCTCTTTAACAAGAGTTCTGTTTTGTTCAAGGTCAATTTCTATTGATCTCCTTGCTGGCTGGACAAGTCAATCAAATTCTGTTTCTTTATGCTCAAGGTAGTCTGAAAATAAAGGATCAATTTTTATCCCTTTAAGTTCTTTGACAATGGTCATATTGTGTTGGTTATGGATAGCATAACTGACAAGGTAAGAGATTGAGAAAAGTACATTGTTGTCTTTGACTAGATCTTTTCTTCCATAATTAAATACGAAGGAAAGAATTCCATCAAAGTTTTGGTCATGAAGACTAACAGAAAGTCTTGGGTGTGATGTGAAAATTAACTTTTCACATGCAAGATTTCCATTTAAGGATCCTAAACATCCTTCTTTTGGATTTTTGATTATTTCATCAATCAATCCCATAGATATATGTTGATCAATTTTGTCAGATAGTGTGCTACGAAGTTGAATCATAATAGCTCCTATTGTAACCCAATAAAGGTTTTTATTGTCGTCTAAGTCAATTTTTTGTTTGGCTTTATTAATGTCTTGTTTAGTAAGAAGAGAAATTTCTATCTTACCATAAGTATGTTGAACATTGATAGCAAATTCTTTCTGGGAGACCCCATAATAAATATGCCTATTTTTGTTGACAAATTTATTGATAAAGTTTGGTTGAACAAAAACTTCATTTGGATTTAAAGTCAAGTTTGTTTTACAAATTCTTGCCAATTTCTTTTGAAGGGTTTCCTATTGACTCATGTTGTTCAAAAACTTCGTCAATCTCAGTTTCTACTGTATTTTCTATATTTATGTCAAATAATGATATATGACATAATGCATGATAAAGTCTTTAACACTTTCTTCATAAAGTGCTTTGTATTTATCTCTTTTTTGTCTCATGTTAATTCTAACAGAGTGATGTATGTGTTCAAACATAAGTTGAAATCTATATTTTTCATAGAATTCATATAAACTGTATTTATTTGTAAGAGAACTAATGTATGCATTACATATCCTACATTTAATCATGTTAAATGATGACGTAATGTATAATGCATAATAAAGCATTCTATTTCATTGTTGTACTTAGATATTTCTAAGTTCATTTTATTCCTGTGATGTTCAAATGCAAATCTATGTATACATATCATTATTATAGATATACTTACATGTGCACTTCTGGTGTACACAAAACAGCAATAAATTTACAAAAAGATAAAATGAAAACATTCTTAGATGAATACCATGATACAGTAAAAATGTTCATAATCCATTATCTTCTTCAACACCATACATGATACATTGTAGAATGTGTGTAACATATACATACTAAATTTAGACTGTTACTTTATACAATATAAATATCATTACGATAATTATATCCTTGATGAGTTTAAAAATAAAATTATTAGGTCAAAAGCCATGGCCTATAGTCCAAAAGATAGAGAAGAATTCTCCATTCAAATCAAATAATTATTTGACTTAAAAGTCATTGAACCAAGCAAATCACCATTTTTTTTTTATTTTTTTGGGTTGGGGAGGGGGGGTGCATGGCAAACTCAAAACCAAATATTAAAAAAAAAAAAAATTAAAAAGGTAAAAGCATTGTTGGGGGGTGTGTGTTTGTCGAGTAGCTCGACAAACACACACACCAAATATTAAAAAAAAAAATTAAAAAGTTAAATTGGGCCATTTTGCACCCAAATATATATAAAAATAAAAATGAAGAAAAATCAAAATGGTCCCATTTTGATTGTTGGCTCGACAAACACACACCCAAATAAAAAATAGTAATAAAAAATTAAATGCTCGACATTTTTTAAAAAAAAATACATAAATATAATTTCTCATTTGTTCACATTCTTTTTTTTTTTTTTTCGAACTCCAGCTAACAAACAATGAGTTATCGACAAACTTTTTATTTTTTTCTTTATTGTATTTTTTTTTTGAGTTACTCGACAAAAACCAAATCCAAATCTTTAAAAAAAAAAAATAGCAAAGTCAACAAAAGCTGATTTTATAAAAATTTAATGCAAATTTGTAGGACAAAAGGGTGAGAGTGGGATGGGTAATGCCCAAAAAAATATTGGGGTAGATTAGTTACAAATTTGAAAAGTTTGGACCAAAAGCGCAAATTAAAAAAATGAAAAAATGTCAAATTCAAATTGGGCTTTGTCGAGTAACTCGACAAAACCCAAACAAAGGTTAAAAAAAAAAAAACAAAGGAAAAAAAAATTCCCTAAACTCGACAAAACCAAAAAAAAAAAATGAAAAAATTGGGCTTTGTCGAGTAACTCGACAAAAACCCAAAAAAGGAAAAAAAAATTTATTTGTCGAGTAACTCGACCAAAAAAAAAAAAAAAAAGTGAAAAAATGGTCAAAATGTACTTTGTTGAGTAACTCGACAAACGACAAAAAAAAGAGTCAAAAATTGCTTTACTTTGCTTATGCATTAATCTTATTTAAAAAAAAAAAAAAGAATTGTTTGTCGAGTACGTCCGTTGCATGTATGCGTGAAAAATGTAGAATTTTTTTTTTTAAGTTTTAAATATAATTGAAATGACAAAAAAAATATATGAAATTAAAATATTTAAACAAATTTGAAAATTGTAAAAATTTAGAGAGAAATGTGTACAATTTGCTTATAAGAAAAAATAAGATAAAATAGTAAAAAATTAAATGAAAATCTATTTGCTGCTAAACTCTAAAAAAAAAAAACATACCAAAAAAATAATAAATAAAGGTCCAAATGCGCTCGACAAACACACACCCAAATTAAAATAATAAACAAAAAAAATTTAAGTTTAAGTTAAAATGGGCTAAAAAGCCCATTTTAATTGTTTAAGTGTGTGTTTGTCAAACACTACCCAAATATATATATAAAAAAAAAAAAATTAAAAAGTCAAAATTGAGTTTGTCGAGTTGCTCGACAAACTCAAACATAAATATTAAAAAAAAAAATTAAAAGGTAAAAGGCACTAATATATATATATATATATATATATATATATATATATATATATATATATATATATATATAAATAGAAAAGATTATATAAATAGAGAAAAGATTATATAGAAAAGAAAAGATGAAGAAGTCAAAAATTATGGCTAAAAAGATTAATTTAATATAAAAAAGTGTTAAAAGTTTAGGACAAAATGGTGAGATTTGGACGAAATTAAGAATAACAAAATACTAAAAATACGTCGTGTTGATTGAATAGACGCTTATATTATAAGTAAGGATATATATATATATATATGCACACATAAAACATGCTAGAATGTAAATGAAAATTGAAAAATTGGCCACCTTTCTCTTTACATTCAAGTGCATGGCCTATAATGTAAGGCTACGATAAGTGCATGGCTACCTTTCTCAATAGGTCATAGGTTGTCATATTTTGTAGAATAGGCTACGTGACTACACAAGAATATCATATTTATAACATATTAATCATGTCCTAAAGCCCTTAACAATAGAGAGCTTTTCAGTAGGCAATTCACACACACACACACACACACACACACACACACACACACACACACATATATATATATATATATACACACACACACACACACATACTACAATGTAAATGAAAATTGAAAAATTGTACATTCAAGTGCATGGCCTATAATGTTAGATATATAGAATTCTCTAAGGTTGGTTTTAAGAGGTGATTTGTAACAAACTAAGATATTTTGTTATAGAAAAATGGGACAATAGGTTGGAGGCATAACAATTTATTCTTCTCCTTTTAGCTGTTTCTTGTTAATGGATCTTATGCTCCCTCACGTGTGTCTCTAACTTTATTTAAAGTATTTATTAAATGAGTAATGTTATTTATTACAATTTGGTGATAATAATTAGTCTATGTGACATATTAAATGATATGATATGCCAATGAAATGAGTTCCATATCTCCACATTTATTGGATCTATCATTAATAAAAATTCATTTTTCTGTAATCTAAAAAAATGTAAAAATAAAACTAGAATGTGAGTTTACTAATGAAAACATAAACTTTTATTATTTTTAGGGAAATTGGCACAAATGGTCCCTCACCTTTACCCTTAGTGTAGAAATAATCCATAGCTTTTTTTTTGGCACAACAATCCCTAACCTATATGTTTTGGTGTGCAATTGGTCCTTATTTGATGAAAAAGATAAAAATACCCTTAGTTTTAATTAAAGAAAATTGTAATTGGATTTGTAACCTTTGTTAAATATGCAAATAAGTCCGATATATTTTTTAAAAAGAAGGGCATGTTTTTTTTTTTCATCAAACAAGGACCAATTGCGTATAAAAACACATAGGTTAGACTGCACAAAAAAATAAAGGTTAGAGATTATTTCCACACTAAGAACATACATTAAGAACCATTTGCGCCAATTTTCCTTATTTTTATGGTTAAAGGTATCGATTTATTGTAGCTAGGTTTAAAATTGGCGCAATATGGTTTAAAATATGTAATACATAAGGCTTCAAAAAAATAAAATTAATAATAATAATAATAATAATAGAGACAGAAACTAATTGTTGTGTGAAAAGTCAATTTATTGTGCCCTAAAGAGGATTGAACGTGTGTATGATGAAATTGCAAGGCTAACCCATTGTACTGCCATGTTTGTTCTTAGGTTTGACAAATTTGTTCACGTCAATGTCTGATCACAAGTTTATAACTTTATATGAGTAAATATTAAACCTATAGACCGATACCTTTTAACCATAAAAATAATTGAAGCAAAAAGTTCAAGTTTTAATCAATAAACCCAAATCCCCCCTCAAAAATAAGTTAAACCAATCATATATATTTCAGTTCTCAAAAATGAATTCTCATTAATATTTGATAAGACAATTTTAAACTCTATGTGATAATATTAATAGGAACTGAAGAGGAGAATAGATAGACGCGAATAGAGATAGACACCTGCTGCCTAGTGCTTCCCTATGTTGGTTAGATCACCCGTCTTTTTCCAGCCTCTCTTGGCTAATCTGTATGATGCATCACTTTTCACTTTCCTGTGTTTCCGATTAGTGCACGTCGCACTTCCAATTCATTTGAAGTTTAAAAATAACAAAGAGTTCAAGTTGATCTGTCAAGGCCTATATATTACTACTGCATGTTGTCTCCATTTTCATTAAGAATTTCAAATCCACTTCTCTCTCTCTCTCTCTGGCCATGGTATTTCTGCTTCACCTTCTCATCATATGGTTTTAGTTTCTTTCATGATTATCATTTTGCATCCTGCTTTTTGTTCCTCGCCATGATAATATAGATGATAATGCTTTTCCTCACCATTATTTTTGCATATCTGCTTTTTTCATTTTTGATGTGGCCTGTTTGGTTGGGAGATGTACAGCGTCTTTTCTTCATTATATATTAGTTGTTTTGTTGGGCATTTTTTTTAATCTCTTTATTACCTTCACCTCTTCGCCAGCTTGCTTCACCTTCTCAGAAAAGTATCCTTTTCCATTTGATCTATCTATCATTTGTGTGTTTGTATCTGATTCTTGAAAATATGGATTAGATATATACTCGGCATTTCCTCGCGTGTAGTGACATAATAGTTGGACTAGACTGAATTGAGAAAGAAACGTGTGATAATATTTATTATATTATTGTTTTGTCTAATTTTGTTTAATTCAACTATTTCTTGCTGTTGTATTACAGGTTCAACTCTTCATGACTTCATCAAATTTGGGCTATTTTAGAGTTTTCTTTGTTCTCTTAATGCTTTGGGCTCCTTCCCGTGCAATGCCGACAAGAAAATATTTATATTAGCCGGACAAAGCAATATGTCTGGCCGAGGCGGTGTGATTAATGGAACTTGGTCTGGGTATATCCTCCAGAATGTCATTCTCAATCGTCAATTCTACGACTGAGTGCAAACCTCACCTGGGAAGAGGCGCGTGAGCCCTTACATAAAGATATTGACAAATCTGCAATTTGTGGGTGGGACCTGGTATGGCATTTGCCAATTATATACTTGAAAAGTTTTCCAGTCTAGAGGTGATTGGTTTGGTTCCTTGTGCGATTGGTGGAACCTCTATTTTTCAATGGAGACGAGGGTCAGATCTTTATGATCAACTCATGAAGAGGTCTAGGGCGGCATTGGAAGGCGGAGGAACAATTCAAGCCATTCTATGGTATCAAGGTGAGAGCGATACAAAAAAAGAAGAGGCGGCTGAATTGTACAAAGACAGATTAGAAAAGTTTTTCATCTCCCTCCGCACTGACTTATCTTTACCTATGCTTCCAATCATTCAGGTAATATCTAACTCATATAATTTAAATCATATTGTTCTTTTACAATTTGATTCAAATTTTAAGGTGGTTTTTTTTTGTCATGTTGTAGGTTGCATTGGCATCAAGCTCAGGAACTTATTTCAATATTGTAAGAGAAGCCCAGTTGACAATCAACCTTCCAAACGTCACAACAGTTGATGCCAATGGACTGCAGTTGTTGATCGACGATCCAATCCACCTTAGCACTCCCGGCCAAGTCAAACTGGGGAAGATGATGGCTGACGCCTTCCTCCTCTCTTACTGAAGTTAGCTTATTATCAATGTTTGATAGTTTAGTACGAATAAAATAACTGCAGTCGTCGAATTTGATCAATAATTTTTTTTTAAAAATCTTATTACTCGTGCGTTTGTTTTGGGAACTTCATCAAGTAAATCAAAGTTAATTAGAACTTGACAAATATTTTCATTACTTTGAAAAAATATGCGAGTTTTTAACCTTTGTAAATTTATCTTTACTAAAGTAAAACTTAATTAAGTACTTGATACGTTATCGATGGATTTGAACAATTTCTTTTTGCTACAACTTGCAACGAAAATTGACGCCCAACAACACATTTGTAAACATATATATATATATATATACTACGAGTCATTGAACTTGCTATCACAAATATTAAAATAGGATCGGACCGACCAGCCTAGCCAAACACCAGTGAACGGACGCTAATGGACTGGTTGACAAGGGAACGGGTTGAAGACCATTCAAATCGAGTGGGTTTTAGAAGAAATCAAAACCAATTCAATGAAAATCATTTGCCATAAATTCCTTCAATAAAAAATATTTTTATATTGAATTTAAGTTAGAATCGAACATGGTTTCTAGCAAGGAGGATTTTGCCCTACTGCAACCTAAAGGATTTGTTTAATGTTTGTGTGAAAAGTATATATTTTGGAGACAGAATGGAAATTATTACTATTAATTATGATAATCAACAATGGGCAATTTAGAACATTTAAATGTTTCAAAAACTCAAACTTCAATAAAAAACTTAATTTGCATATTTAAAGAGTTCACCAAATAGTAGCTTTGAAATTCTTATTTTTGGTAAATGAAGACCACATTTTGTGGTGTAACAAAAAAATATTTTTTTATAACACACTTTAATTTTTAAACGTAAAAATATATTCCTTTTTTACCTTTCTATTTATAAATAATTTTTATTTAAATTTTTAATTCAACAATAGCCCGCTAGTTGAACTAGTGACGATTCAACCAGTAACATGCTGACCCAATACCTTAGCAGGGTCATTGATTGGTCCGAGTTTGATAATTAAGCTTGCAATGTAGTTTCATATAGGCTATTAAACATTTTTATTTGAAGTAATTACATAAATTTTATTTTATTTCAGTATACGCATTTATTCGGATTTTAAAACTTTCATTATCCTCTAGTTGGAAGGACTTTAAAACTTTCATTATCTTCTAGTTGGAAGGACAATTTTTATTTCTAAATAGTGACCTAGTCTGCAAGCCAATGCTATCTACGACTACTACACCATGACCACCCTGAAAAAATAGAAATCAGATTTTGAGAGGGAACAAACACATTACAAAGTACCTACAATTAATGAATTATTGCTGATATAGACACGAGAAACGGTACCATAGTTTGTTCTATAAGGAGAATATGATAATACGACAATATAATAAAAGGAAAAGAAGTTTAAACATTTTATATCGTATTGTCTAGACACGAAGTTACATGAAACAAAGGCAAAAATATAACATGACACCTAAAAATGCTATTTAAAAAAAAATTTAAAACACAACACAGCGAAAAATTGTATTGAAGGAATCTAATTTATTTTCATAAATTCATTTGAATTTAATAAACGCAATTTAACATGAACTTGGAATTGTTTAGTTAGATTTTTCTATTAAATACCCTTTTTAGTTGCAAGTTTTTGTTAATTTGAATATACTAGTTAGAAACATAATGCACGTGATTTCGCAATTATTTTGTTAATTTTTAGTATTTTAAATTTTTTATTTTTAATTGTTAATAGTGAAAATGTTAATGTAGCAATTGCATTAAAGGTAAAAAAAAACATGGTTGTTAATAACAATATTTGATAATATGACTACTTGTTTTTCGGTCACGAAAGTATTTAAGCTTTATTGTTAGCCAAATCATCCCCACAAAGCAACTTTAATCAGATTAGATTTGTTTAACAAATTATATAAAATGTTATACAAGAATTTAAAAATCACACTTGTAAACTTTTATATATATATATATATATATATATATATACTAGTTGATGATACGTGTGTTGCACGTAGGCATTGCTTGAATATATATGTATAAAAAATATTAAATGTATGACACGTAAATAATAAATATGAAAACATATTTTTGAACATATTATTTAATACAATTAATTAAGTAAAATGTTGAAATTCTATTAAGAAAAGCATAATCAAATAAACACATAATTCATATAAAAAATTTAATTAACTCGTACAAAAAAAATTAAATAACTAAGATTTGTAAACGACATCCGGATGTTGGTAAAGTGATGTGGTAAAGTGACCATTTTATATTTTTATTCAATTGCACCACTTCGAGAATTTAAATAGAACAAAATTCTCATTCTTCAAACTCGGCTCCAAGTTTTTCAACTTTTTACTAATGACCCAAAAGTCAAATATTAAAGAATTGTGTACAATTTGCTTATAACATCAAATAAAAAAATAAAAAACAGATTGGTGAAAAATTGAATGAAAATCTGGATGAATATGTGAATAGTAAAAAAATTAATAAAAAAAATAAGGAAAAAAATAATAGCAATTTTTTTTTAGATTAATTTGTATTATTCTAAGATAAAAAAAAAGATTAGTAAAAAATTGAATGAAAAGGTGTAAAAGAAGAAAAATAAGAAAAAAAAATTTGTGATTAGCACACACCACAAAAATTTTATTGTCTTTCACTTATCTAAGTAATGTAATTCTGCTGAAAATAAAAAAGAAAAAATGAGGAGGGGAGGGATGGATTTTTGAAAAAAGATAGAAGTTATTTTGTACTTTTTAAAAGTTGTAGGACTTCATTTACAATTTTATTTTTTTGGGTTGTTTTTAGCTTTTTTTTATATTTTTGTTTATTTAAAGTGGAGGGCAAAATCGTCAAATTATGTCAAAAGGACGTGATTTACAACAAAATTCAAAGACCGAGGATGGGTTATGGTCAATGCTAAAAAAAAGCGTTAAGGATAGATTTATTATAAATTTAAAAGGTTGAGGATAGAAATGGCAATAGAGCGGGTCCAGGTCCGAGTCCGGGTCCGGGTCCAGGGCGGGGGAAAATTTTGGTCCGCCCAGCCCCGCCCCATGACCATGACGAAGAGGAGGCGGGCGGCCCCTTTGATCCGCCAACCGCCCATTTATTATTATTTTTGTTAAACCGAAAAAAGAAATACAAATTTTTAAATATTTGTTCCAAACAAAACAAAAAAAAAATTATAAGATTTGGGTTGTGGTTTAGTGGTTAACGTTGGAAGTTTATAAGTTTCAACTCAGTTCGATTTTTCTTTAGTTCATTTTAATGAATATTATAATTTCTACTATATTTTATGATTTTCAAAAAAAAAAAAATTTTTTTTTAGGGCGGGTCGCCCAAACCCGCCCCTATTACTCAACAAAGGGTCCGAGTCGGTCATGATTTTTTTTACCATCCCTAGTTGGGGACCAAAAGTGTGAATTACCAAAAAAATAAATAAATAAAAGAATGAGCTAAAAGCCCACACAACACATTTAAAAAAAAACCAATAAATCCAACTCGACAACATTTAAAGAAAAAAAAAATCAAATGTTGTCGAGTCGCTCCAACTCGACAATATTAAAATATATATATATATATAATGTTGTCGAGTTGTTCGATAACATTAAAAAAAAAAAAAAATTAAAAACAAAATGTTGAGTTACTTGAGAACAGTTCAAAAAAAATTCAAATATTATCGACTTGACAAACATAAAAAAATTTCCAAATCAAAATGCCCGACAAATATTTTTTAAAAAAAAAAAAAATCAAATGTTATTGTAACTCGACAAAGATTTAAATTTTTTTCTTATTGTTTACTTTATTTTTTAAACTTTTTCACTATTTATTTATTGGACTCCTATTTTTCCGCTCGACAAAAAAAAAAAATTGGCATGGGGGCAATGTCGAAATTGCTCCAAAAAAAAAAAATAGTATATAAGCGGTGTCAAGTTGTTCGATAAAGAAAAAATGAAAAATAGAAAAAAGAATTGTGCACAATTTTCTTATAACATCAAATAAAAAATTGGTAAAAAATTGAACGAAAATATGGATGAATAAAAAAAAATTGTTGTGTGCTCGACAAGCACAAAGAAAAAAAAAAAAAAAAAAAAACGATGGCGTATCTAAGTAATGTAATTCTGCTTAAAAAATAAAAAATGAAAATGGTGGGGTGGGGTGAATTTTTGAAGAAGATGAAGTTATTTTATATTTTTTAAAAGTTGTAGGACTTCATTTACAATTTTTCTTTTGTTTTTAGCTTTTTTTTTTTGTTTATTTAAAGAGGAGGGCAAAAGCTGTCAAAATATGTCAAAAGGACGTGATTTGTAACAAAATTCAAAGGCGGAGAGGATGACCAATGCTAAAAAAAAAATAAGGATATATTTGTTATAAATTGAAAAAATTGAGGACAAAAGTGCGATTAAAAAAAGGATGGGCTAAAAGCCGACACAACACAAATAAAAAAAAACAATGAATATCAAATGTTGTTGAGTTGGAGCAACTCGACAACATTATAATGAAAAAAATAAATAAAAATCAAATCTTGTCGAATAACTCGAAAAAAAAAAATCAAATGTTGTCGAGTTGCTCTACAACATTAAAAAAAAAAATTCAAAATCAAATCTTGTCGAGTTGCTCGACAACATTAAAAAAAAAATCAAAATCAAAATGTTGTCGAGTTACTCGACAACAAAGTTCAAAAAAAATTTCAAATGTTATCATCTCGACAAACATAAAAAAATCAAAATTAAAATGTTATCGAGTTACTCGAGAACATTAAAAAAAAATCAAATGTTATCAGCTCGACAAACATAAAAAAAAATTCCAAATCAAAATGCTCGACAAACATTTTGTTTTAAAAAAAAAAATTCAAATGTTATTGTAATTCGACAATGATTTAATTTTTTTCTCTTATTGTTTAGTTTATTTTTAAAACTTTTTCACTTGTTAATTATTAGACTCCTTTTTGTTCGTTTGATAAAAAAAAAAAAAATTGGTATCGAGCGGCAAAGGTCGAGTTGCTAATAAAAAATAATAATATCCGGTAGTGTCAAGTTGCTCGACAAAGGAAAAAAGAGAAAGAATGGTGTACAATTTGCTTACAACATCAAATAAAAAAGTTGTAAAAATTGAACTAAGATCGACAAGCACGAAACCAATAAAAAATTATGTGTTTGTCGAGCTACTCGACAAGCACGTGTACTTGCCTTAAAAAAAAAAAAACAAAAAAAAAAGTCAAAGATTACATTCGTAAAATGGGCTAAAACTCGACAAACCAAAGCCAAATCTCTAATTTAAAAAAAAAAAACAATAGTAAAAAATTATAACTATTTTCAATGTCAAAACGGTGGCGTATTGAACGAAAAAAGCTACAATGAAAAAATTAAATTCTTATATTATTGTAGGGATATATATGTGTGTGTGTGTGTGTATGTGTGTGTTATTTCTCTTTTATTCGTGTTGGGTGCCGTATTTTTCTCGAATTTGATGCTTAAAGGTTGTCTTACATTTATAACAATACTTATAACATTTGATAAAAATTTGAACGCATTATGAAGAAGAAAAATTTAGTCATAATGTACCAATATATTACATAAAAAGAATTAGCACCCATCATCATAGTGACATTCTTTGAATCTTGATCAACTCTTTCAAAATAAAAATAAAAAAAACTATATAGCCTCTTTTTATTGGAATACAATCGTTGGATTCACAAACATCGATTAATGACGACAATGATATTTCAATCTCAGGATGCACATTGAGGTAGCTACTATTCACTGGTTTAATTAATCCATTAATATTTTGTTTTACAATAACACTTGTACTTTAGTTCCCTGCAAAAAAAAAAAATTATTATTGAAGTGTAATGAAATAATTTATAATTTGAAATTAACTCGGACTATTAATTTAAATTTATATGTCAAGACAAACGATAGATATGTCAATAATAATACGAACATCTTTGTCCATCAAAATGAGGACTATTCAAGAAGCAGCTTGTTGATTTATGTTTGGAGGATTTTGGATTTTTCATTTTTTTTTCCAAAGCTTCAATTATCTGTTTTATTTATCAAATAGAAACATATATCAACTCCAATTTTATAATTAAAATTTTTTTATGGTTGAGTTTCCTTGTCTTGCGTGTAAGCTATGGACTTACACTACAAGTGCAATTTTTTGCATTCTAATTAATGGATGACATAATATTTCATTTAGATTTCAAAATTTCAAATTCAACTTAGTTATAAAATATTGACAAAAACTGAAGTTCACATTTCATTTAACCTATTTTTTCTAAAAGTGATAAAAAGCCTTGAAAGTTGTTTCAAGATATTATGCACCATTCCATCAAAAACACGCATCTATTGGTTACTCCATTGAACCCGACCCCAAAAAAGAAATTTCGATTTACCCATATTCATATAATTTACATGCCAAAATCAATAAAAAAAAAACTCTAATAATTCAACAAATTTCAAAACCCCAACCACAAAAAATAAATCATGAAGTAAGCGTTAGGGCATTAGGAAGCAAAAGAAAATTCAAAGACAAAATGTATGAAGGTTGAGGCAATTTTTTTTTTTAAATAGAGATACAAACTTCCACACATACATACATCGAGATGAAGAAAGAACATGAATCAAGGTTATCAAAACGACATCGGATCTTCACCGGCGGTGGAGTTCTTGATGCTTCTACATATGGCAGATGAGATTTGAATCTCTTGTCAAACTTAGATATTGTGTTATATAGTTTAATAATAGTGGGGGAAGAAATGTTTTGGATTTTTGAATATGGGAGGGTAAATTATTATAAAATAATTGTCCATTAATGAGATTATATTATATAGTTTAATTATGGTGGGAGGGGAAATGTTTTTGAATTTTTTAATATGAGAGGGTAAATTATTACAAGATTAATGTAAATTAATGAGATTGTGTTATATAATTTAATAATGGTAGGATGAGTAAGGTTTTTAGATTTTTGAATATGGGATGGTTTGTGTTATACAGTTTAATAATGGTGGACAAACTTGTGGTGTTAAAGGTTAATGGAGGCTTAGAGACGACAATGGGATGCATTGGTTCAAAGTATGCATTACACTGGTTTTTAAATTTTTTTAAAAATTGTTTGTCATAATTTTTCATCAGGGAGATGTAAGAAATGCATGTTATATGGTTTTTAGTTTTGTTTAGAAAAATTTAATTAACTTGTTGTATTAGTGTGATATAATATAATATTTTCAAACTAAAATAAAAATAAGGGAAAATATGGAATTTTAAATATTTTGTAAATATATAATTGTCTAAAAATATTTTTCTTTTAAGCCCCTTTTAAATGCAGTATAGATAAGTTAAAAAAAAATAAAAAATGCTTGTGACGAGTTAAACGATATCCTACCATTTGAAATCCAAACACAGGAATTAAATCCATCAATAACAAGATTGAAGCGTTTGAATTCTAAAATGAAATTGTCTTCATGAACTTGACTCTCTTACCAAATCTTTGTTGGAAATAGGTTATTTATAAATTACTTTGACAAATTTTTGACCAAATTTTAGGGTGAGTCCCGATAACCAATAGTTCATAATTTTTACTTATTATTACATTTATGTCCCTAATATTTTTTCTATCGTATTCTTATCATCAATCTTTATTTAATTAGCACATATTGTCTTTGATAACGGTTTCCATTCAAAAATTTATTAAGAAAGAACAAAAACACTCATTTCTCCTCGTATTTTTAAATAAGCGAATAAATAAATAAATATAAAATTTTGATTAAATATTTTTCCTTCATTTTAAAACACGCTAATAGAATTTTTAAAGGAAAATCGTTAGTAGGAATAAGATGTATTAATTAATAGAATGTTAAATATAATAATTTGATGAAAAAAAAGTTAAGGACATAAATGTGATAATAAATAAAAGTTAAGGACTTTTATGCAATTAAAATGTAGTGTATTTATAATAAAGTGTGGTGTGGATATAATCACCCTTTACTTTTTAGTGATAATTGTTTTTTGTTTTACCACTTTATTTTATTTCCTTTTATGTACACTAGTTTATGAGAAATGATTACATAAGACTTATAGTAGTTGGGATAATTTTAGTTATTAGTATATTAAGTACTTTTTCAATTTAATTTATTGTTGATCTTATGTTTGTATAACAGAAATGGATTCAAAGGAAAGAAAAGTCAAATAGTACTATGAAAGTAAATAATGTATATTGTTTTTTAATGGACTATAAGTTAATATTCTACACAAGGTGGTAGGCGGGTAGGCCTAAAACATAATAACTCTTTATATTCTATTGTAGGCATTTGTGACTGTTTTGTTTCTTTGTTTTTTATTTTATGAAGTTCTGAGTTTTAATTTTGGTATTTTTGCTACAGTCACGTTTCTTTGAACCATTAAAGTGGTAAAGTGGACCGATGGCCATAACATATTTCAAAGAAACGTGACTGTGTATGGCCATCGGTCCACTTTACCACCGGTGGGCCAGGATGGGACTCGCCGTGTAAAAAACCAGGCCATGACCAACCCAACTCAATTTCAAGGTTTTCTCGAGAATCGTTACGTTATAAACCTGAAAATGTTTTCATCTTTATGTAAAAACAAAAAAAAAAAAAAAACCTGATAGATCCACACAGATGACTTTTCCTTTCAAATATTAATCTATAAATATTTGAAAAAGTTTTATTTTGGGAAGAAGCTCCAAGACTCTGAAATGTCATACAGTCCATTGGATGTTAGATGGGAAAGTTTTATTTTGGGAAGAAGCTCCGAGACTCTGAAATGTGGTTAAAATGATGAAATTTAATCTATAAGGTACAGGTGTTTGTTGTTAAAAAGTGGATATAATTAAAGAAGGGAAAATGAATAGTTGACGTTACAAGTTAGCTCTGTACGCTGTTGGAATTGCAACAAAGACGCATGTGCCTTTCCTTTTCTTTTATCTTCTTTTTAAGGACTACTGTTGGCCTATCATTTATATTTCTTCCTCTTGATAATTAATAATCATGTTTCCATCAACAATCCAAGTAAAAAAAAACACAATGTAAAGTTTAAGTTTCATTTCTTACTCATTATTATCCACACAACACTTAGTGGTTTGTTTGGGCATGTACCTCTGCTTATATAATAAGATTGGTTCAATTTTCTCTAATTAAACTAATCTTATTATGTTTTTTTTTTAACATAAAAATACTAATAAAAATTACAAACACATTATGTGTTCTTTATTTTTGAATAATAAACAAAAATATAAATAATACAATTCGAGCTCTAATATTTGTAGTTAATAAACGAATAGATCAATTAAATATAAGTATTTAAGCATTAAGTTTATGACAAAATTATTTTTCTTTTTATGTTGTACAATAAAATAAAATTTTAATTTTAATAATATAATTACTTAATGATAATAAAATAATTTTACATAACATATTTATTAATAATTATGAGCTGAGAGTATTTACCAAACCTTTTCTGATATGAGGATGATATTTGCTAAAAAAAAAAAAGAATGAGGATGAAATCATTACAAATCTAAAAGAATGGAGACTATTAATTTAATTAACCTTTATTAAAATCTTGTAGGAAGCACATCATAACTTGGAGCCTCCCACAAAAGAAAATATTAAAGAATTTAGATTATACTCTAAATAATCACCATTCTAATATTCTACCTATACAATCTTATATCTAGACAAAGTTCGACTACGGCATATAACACAACACAGTAAAAATTTCTAAGAATGTAAAATGCATCGAACCAACAATATGCTGAAAAAAAGTAGTTGATTAGACTTACAATATGTTTGGTAAAACTAAAATTATAATTTAAGTTGATTAAATTATTCTAATATTTTTATTATCTACACATTTTATAGGACTTACAAATTACTACCTACTTATTATCCACACATTTTATAAGACTTATAACTTATAATTAATTAAAATATAATTTCAACACTTCCAGATATTATTCGCTTAGCCATAGAAAATGACTAACAATGGCCAACTCTTGTGAACTAGAATTGGTCTATGTAGACTTCGAGTCTAAAATACTTAAAATACAAATAACTCAAAATTTTCACACTTCTATTTAAATATTAAAGTAAAATTGTCATATTCGTAATTTATATTAGTCAAAAATTCCCTCTTTCTTAATGTCTTGAACTTGTGAGACATTGACATGCACAAATTTGTCAAACCAAAGTACAAACATGGCATAAAAGGGTTAGCCTTTCAAATTCATCATACATAAAATCCACAAAACAAAAGTTCAATACTTTTTAAGGCACAAGAATTGACTTTTCAGACAGCAATTGGTTTTGTTTTTGTTTTGTTTTGTTTTGTTTCATTTGCATCCTTTGGATTACATATTTTAAACGAGAAACTTATATTCATAAATATAAAAATTACAATAAATCTATAACTTTTCGTCGGAAACTACCAATTCCAATACAAATATGCCGTCGAAATCGATACGTAAAATATCTGCCAGTAAAATTTTTTGGACAATAATTACCAACATCTTTGTCCGTCGATAGCCGTCGATAATTCCCGACGGTCAACAATCCTCCGGTGATTACTGGATTTTATTGTCCGTCGTCAAATTATAATGATAATTATAAAAATATTTTCAATTAATAAATTAATATGATTTTATAGTGTTTATTTTTTAATGAAATTTTATTTCCAATTAGTAAATTATTCTAATTTTATAAAAGACACATAATGACATAAATTATGAGTCCGTCGGAAATTTTTGATGGAATTTATGTTCCATCGATAATTATTTATTTATAATTTAAATATATTTTTGAGATTCCGTCGAAAATTTGTAGGTAATTCGTCGGAAATAGCGACGAACTAGATCAATCTGAACCAAGAAAGAACAAGCTCAAAAAATCAACAAAGATATGTAGTAAAATAAATACATTTATTTTGTTATATTACTATTTTTTTTACATGAACTACGGAAAAATCAATCAATTTTAACATAAAAATTGTCATTTGATTTGTTGTAATTGTGTTAATCGGGAGTTCAAGGTAGAGTACATGTACGATTGTTAATGCCATCTCCTTGGGATGCTTTTCCCCACATGATAATTGATGCATCATAAGGTTTTTTTGAAATGTTGTTTCTCACCATGATCATATGAATTTGTTGAATACAATTTTGCATCCTGCTCCTTTTTTTCATAGATGGGAAAAGTAACATGACATTTTAGATTTCAGTGTTGATTGATGATTATCTTTTAGAGTTGTTGAATTACTTTACCATCTTTTTCATTTTTGGTGTATTTTACCGATGAATCTTCTCTTATTTTTATAGTTTCTTTCTCTACATAGGAAGAGGCACATGAGCCCATACATCAAGATATCGACATAAATAAAACTTGTGGGGTGGAACCTAGTATGACATTTGCCAATTCTATATTGGAAAAATATTTCAGTCTTGGGGTGATTGGTTTGGTCCCTTGTGCCATTTTTGAAACCTCTATATTTCAATGGAGATGAGGCTCGGATCTGTTTGATCACTTCTATGGTATCAAGTTGAGGAAGATATGAAAAATGAAGAGGCCCGGTTGTAAAAGAACAAATTAAAAGAGTTTTTCATCCCAATCCACACTGATTTATCTTCATTTATGCTTCCAATTATTCAAGTAATATCTAATTCATTTGGTTTATATTATATAGTTCGCATGAGTTTCTTTTACAATTTGATTTGAACTTTATAGTATTTGTTTTGGTTGTCATGGTGTAGGTGTCATTGGCATCGATCATCAGACCTTATTTCGAGATAGTAAGAAAAGCCCAGTTGGCAATCAACCTTCCAAACGTCACAATAGTTGATGCCAAGGGAATGCAATTGTTGAATTTGATTATTGAAATATATTTGTTTAAAACTTAATTGTATTTAAAGAAATATTAAAGAGGAGAATAAATAGACCTCAAAACTTATTGCATTTTATTTTTTCAAGTAAAATTATCTTATTTATTCTTTCTACTTTGTAAATAAACTATATTTATTTACGAGAAACCCACTTCCTTTAAAAATAGTGTTAAATTCAGTTACACTTGTCAATAAATTTTTTTTTAATTTAACACCATTGTGTGATTATAAAACTTAATTAATTGAAATTTCATTTATAATCTTTATTTGCATTTCATTAATTGTAATAAAAATTGAAATGGTTTCATAATACTTGATTTACAAAATGGACTCATATTTTTTTTTTCTTATAGTTTGATTCAAGTAGAAGATATATTCATATCACTACTAAAAAATAGGACATCATCGACATAATTTTCTAATAGTGAAACCTATTTTTCGGGTCGAAAAGCGACCAATTCCTCGAAAATATGCTGGCAAAAAATCAATGAGTAAAACATCCGTCGATAAAAGTTTCTAGACAATAAAATCCAAAGATAATTACCGATTGATTGTTGCCGCCATTAATTACCGTTAGCTATCTCCGTCGGGTATTATCGACTGATTGTTAGTTGTCGGTAATTCCCGACGGCCAACTATCCACCTGTAGTTATCGACGGATTTTATTATTCTTTGAAAATTATAATGATATTTAAAACAATTTTTTTTTAATTAATAAATCAATATATAAATTTTGAGTCCGTCGAAAATTTTCGACAACATTTATGTTCTGTCGGAAATTTCCGATGTCATTTATGTTCCTTCGGAATATTTTCTATTTATAATTTAATTTAAATATTTTTTGGGTTCTATAAAAAATCCATAGATTATTCGTCAAAAATAACGACGAAACTAGGCGGATCGAAATTAAGAAAAAACAAGTTCATAAAAT
Organism: Forsythia suspensa; assembly: GCA_023638005.1. Taxonomy (NCBI): domain Eukaryota; kingdom Viridiplantae; phylum Streptophyta; class Magnoliopsida; order Lamiales; family Oleaceae; genus Forsythia; species Forsythia suspensa. The sequence continues at coordinate 1,093,299 of JALRMA010000411.1, read as the reverse complement.
TATCAAAGACATGATTTTGTTGAATACAATTTTTCATCCTGCTCTTTTTGTTCATCTACTTCGTCCTCTACATACACCAGTCTCGCAACATTTCGGTGATATGTAATTCAAGCGTGGACTGTCGCAGGATAGTGAGGCTAATGATTGGGGACTTGATTTTCTCAATCTCTGATGGCACATCGGGACGTTCTCTTTTTTGCAAAGTACCAAAGTAAGGTACGAAAAATAGATCTTCTTCTTGTCCCATGTTGCTTGTGCATTCTCAATGATTGCACTAGATATTAGTACCTCGAAGTTCAAGTAATGCCCATTGGCGAGTCAATATAGCAATTGCATCAACGGGTGATAAATTTGTGTCATGTGAGACGAAGGGACAATGTTGTGGGATAAGATGTAGTGGAATAGTTTTAGGGATAGCAACGGGCGGGCGGGGCATTACCATCCCGCCTCAGCCGGGATTTTTTGAGGGGATCGGGCGGGGTCGAGGCGGGGTGGGTATAGAAAAATACCCATTTATCATCCCGTTTAATTAATTAATTAATTTTTAATATATATATTTTATTTTTTTACATACAATTTAAATTTTAAAACATAAAATTAAAATAAAATAAAAACATAAAATTAAAATAAAATAAAAACATTCGGGGGCAGGTTTGGGGCACTAATATCTAATGCTTTAGTCACAAACATGCGTTTTAGTCTGGAGGCCAAGGGAAAATATCGCAACACCTTATGCGGAACATCCTTCCCGTTCACTCTCCCAGAAGTGTGCATCCAATGACTTTCCTAGAAGATCGGACAAGTTTGTCTATCAGCATGCTCTCCCAAAATAGTACACAGTCATTCTTGCACGCATGAATAGATTTGTAACCCAAATCAAGCATCGTCATCATATTCTTAGCTTCATAGTGGGAGTCTCACGAGGTTCATATTTCTAACTCCAAGATCTTCAAAAACTCACTTATTTGTCCATTCGTTCACAACCTTAATATGCATCAACTTCACAAGTTTAAGGACGAAAATGATGAAACTCCCGGGTATAGTTATGAATGCGGGGCCTTAAACAATTCGTTATAGTAACCATATGGCTGTACTAGCATGCTCATCACCGACTATGTCATCCATGACATCCATCATCTCATCCTCCACACACGCTCTCTCATTCTGTATACACATTAACATCCCCGAACATCGGTCTCGCTATGGTATATCCATGTTACATAACTCTCCGCAAACCATGATGAAAAATTTGAGCCTCAACAGTTTTCAATGGATGTGTGAGACCGTTTAAACATCTTGTGTATGGATATTTAATCATTCCCTGTCATTTACGTATGGCCTAGCCATGTTTATTAATACTTTCAAACCGTTTCAAAATCCGCCATTTTGTGCAATTTGTAATATTTGTCCAACTTTTATGAATATACATACTTGAAAAAGTCTATTTTTTTGGCAGTGAAGTATAGAATTTGCAGAAATACAATAATGAATAATGGAAGAAGAATAATTGAAATATGAGATTGAATTTGCAGAAATATAGAGATGGAGAATGAAGAAGAAGAGCTAAAATGGAAGGTTGAATTTGTAGAAATGTAGAGATGGAGAGTTGAAAAAGATGATTCTATAGCGGCGCAACGTCTCCTTAATAGAGCTAGAAAGTCGTCTCTATAGATAAGAAAGATGCACCCATATTCTCGCCAAATTTGACAACTCTATAGTGACGAATTTGTCGTTTCAATAGCCTTAAATACACATTACGAGGAGAATCATGACGACACACTGTATCGTTTGACTAAAAACTAGGGCTATAACTCTATTGTGGCGACAAATGTTGTCTCTACGAATTATTCACTCCATTTAGGATATAGATTCACAATAGTAGCGATGATAGTTAAAATATAGAAACGACTAATGTCACCGCTATACCTTTTACAAAATATAGCGACGATTTTTCATTGTCGTTGCTACTATACAGAACAAATAGTGGCGACAAGATGTCATCGCTAATGTTGTCGTCGCTATATGTACCTTTTCTTGTAGCGAGTGATCAAAAAGTATATTTTATCAAAGAAAACAAAAGTCTTGATCATCATTTAGTAATAAGGAGTTTTGGCACAAATGGTCCTAACATATGTTCTTAGTGTGTTTTTGGCCCATAACTTTTTATTTTTGGCTAGGAGGTCCCTAATCTATACCATTGAGTACGAAACTGGTCCTTATAGACGGATTCCATCCAAATTTGCCTTTAGTTGGGTGCGTGGTCTCAAATCTCTTTTAATTTGTCTTTACCTGCAGGGTTAAATTGGTCAACTCATCTTTTTTTGTCTTTTTTTTTTCCACTTTGCGTCTCTTCACATTACCCATCAACAATCTGAGAATTTTGAAGAAAAAAACTCCCACCAATCTGAAATTTGAGGATTCAATTTTTCAAATAGCAAAACAGCAAAAGTTTAGTGGATTTTTAAATTTATCTGAATTTTTGAATGGCTGATGTATGAAATGTTGTAGTAAATGCCATTTTTGGTGGCCATATGTGTGATGTTCCAATTTAATATGTTAGTGCATTTTTTGAATCTGGGTTTGTGCATGGATGGTTTAAGTTTGGAGATTGTTGACATGGTTGAGAGATGGGGGTTGAATGTTCAATATGTATCAGGGCACGGATCATTGGTTAGAGAGAAATATTCGTGCAACTTTTTCAATAAGTTCGAGACTAACAATGCACCATTTTACATACGTTAAGGACTAGTTGTTCATCTTTACTAAAAAGGTTAGGGACCACATGTACACCTTTACCGAAAAGGTTAGGGACTATATATGCACTATCTCCACACATTCGACGTAATGAAACGAAAGACAATATTAAACACAGAAATTTGATCTTATTTTCATTCATTCATCTAAGAATGACTCACCCGTCTTTTTTATAGTAATAATGGTAAAAGGGGTTCTTGATAGCTGGGAAACAAACACATTATTATGGAAAGTCAACGAGGCCCAAAAAACTGGTGACCTAGTACAAAGAGGCTTGAAGTCCATAAAAAATAAGGGGACTAGGGAAAAAAGGCCCAAGTTATTATCACACTACAAAAAACCCTATGGAGTAGAGCCAACTCTTTTTGTTGGACTAATTTGCCTAGCACTAAAATGCGACAGGATAGCGACTTGACATTGTTATCTTCTAGGGATGGAAAAAAAACTCGTCGTCCTGTGACCCGCCTCTTGAAATTTTTTTTAAAAATCATAAAATATAGTAGAAATTATAATTTTCACTAAAAATAGACTAAAGAAGAATCGAATCCGGGTTGAAACTTATAAATTACCAACATTAACCACTACACCACAACCCAAATCTTATAATTTTTTTGTTTTGATTAGTACAAATATTTAAAAAATTTGTATTTCTTTTTTTTTTAATTATTTTTTCAGTTTGACAAAAAAAAAAAAAAAAAAAATAACCGGAGTGGTTGGCTGGTCAAAGGGCCGCCCCGCCTTGCCTAGCGAATTCTCGGGGAGGGACGGGCCAAAATTTTTATGGGAGGGCCGACCACTTCTATTGCCATCCCTATTATCTTCTAGACTTTGAATTTTATAATGGGCAATTAGACAAAAACATTAAAATAGGGATTTTTGAAAAAATTATTATAAAAAAGAATTTACAATGTAAATATTGTTAAATATAATTAAAAACAATATAAATTATGGTATTTAACACTCACAATGTACAGATTACAATCCGCGACACTCTTCTTCTTCAAATCTCTTATCAAATTCCAAAATTAACTCAATTCTATCAATCTCTTATTTAATTTTGCCAAAATTCGTAAGCTGCATATCTATTTTCAGGTATTATAATAAAATTTATTTTTTTTCATTGTTTTTATTTACTAGATTATAACTCATCAAGCACAAATTTTTCAATTTCAGCAATAATTTCATTTCCAATTCCAATTCATTCTCCAATTGCATTAAAAATTCATTTTCTAGGTAAATTACCAACACAACTTTAAAAAGTTGCTGCAATTTTATTATGGATGTGAGATTTTTGAGGTTTTTGTTTGTGTTAGTATATATAAAAGTTTAACTTTGAATCAATGGTGGTAAGTTAGGTCTTGTGACCACAGTGGTCACAACTTTGGACATTAAGGTTGTGTGAAAGTCAATCAGAAAGATGCACACACAAGGTGTTAGTGAAAATATAAATATGAATATGAATTAATGTTTTCATTAGAAAGTGACATGCTTCGACACCTTTTATTTAAAAATATCACATATTTTAATTTGACATTTTTAATATAATATATTTGCTTACGTTTAAAATGAACTTATAATTTTTTTTAACTAACATTGAGATCTTACTCCCTACTTTTTTAGTGTTGTAAAATATTGTATTTTATAAAACTACGTATAATTGCTGGATTCACATTTCTCTATATTGGATTTCTAATTCTAGTTTGAACAATAGACGTTGCAAGTTTCATGGACTAACTCATTTTTAATTATTAGCTTTTTTTTTTGTTCTAAATTGATATTTGTCGTTCTACATTATTAAGGATGATCACACATTAATGTATCATTTTTTTTTGTCTTTAATAAGAATTAAGGTACTTGATTAGAAAGTGACATGCTCTAACAGTTTGAATTAAAAGGTCACATACTATGTAATTTGAATTTTGTAATAGAATATTTTTGCTTAAACTTATAATTTGCTTATAAAAACTTTTTAACTAATATTTAGATCTTACTCTCTACCCCACCCCCACCCCCCGTCCTTTTTTTTGTATTGGATATGAATTAAGATTGTGCATTTGAAAGTGACATGTTATGTCACTTTTTATTAAAATGTCAAACAGTGTGTAATATGTTGTTTCACTTGATAATAATGTATATGTTGTCTTTTTTTTTTTTTTCCAGATATAGATAAAATCATTGTTTTCACTTAATATGGAGGGCAAATAAGGACAATATAACCCATATATAAATTATAAAATGATCGAAATTATTGTCCAAATAGAATGCACATACATCGAACTTGATGGCATGAAATATTTAGAGACATTAATTTTTTGTTGTGTTAGATAATAATTAAGGTTTTGCATTAAAAAATGACATACTTTGTCACTTTTTAATTAAATGGTCTAGCATTATAAGTTGAGTTTTCTAATAATTCGTCTTTGACTATTGTTAATACGTGATTATAATAATTTTTTAAATTAATTTTTAGCTATTAGTTTTATTTTTTGTTGTGTTAGATGTACAGTAAAAAACATGATGTATCACTTTTTAATTAAAAGTTCACACTTTGTGTGTGTAATTTGACTATTTTTTAACATAACATTTATTTTATTTGTCTCTATCGTCAATCGATTCAACTCTTTTTCTTTTTTTACTCCAATCTCTCACTATATTTTGTTCTTCGTACGAAGACATCCGAGGAGTCCAACTTTTCCAAAATTTCCATCATAATTAAGTTTACAATGTGTTTAGAACAACCTTTTAAACTAATATTTTGCTCTTACTATTATTTTTGTGTGTGTTGGATATTAATTAAAGTTATACATTATAGAATGACATGTCGTGTCAATTTTTAATTAAAAGTTAATTAAATTTATTTATTAAAAAATCACATGCTGTATCACTTCAATTAAAGTCACATACCTTATTTTTCAACTAATTAAAGTTTTAAACTTATTTCTTATCTGTTTTTTTTAATAAAAGTCACATACATATTGGGTTTTATCATTCCAAACTTCCACTAATCCTCTACTTTCTCTTCTTTTTTTTTTTTTTTTAATGTTATTTAATTTGCTTATATTTACAACCATCAAAATCTTTTCAACTAAAACCTGTATGTTCAAATATTTTTGCAAAATTACATGATCGTTATATTTTCAATCTTACGGAGTTAAGGGAGTTAAGGACAGAACATCTCAAAGCTTTATGCAAAATACACAATATTTTCCTTCTATAATAATAAGGTGAGGATTGATGGAAGCTTCAGCTGATAACATTTCGTATTATAATTCAATTTCGCTATGTTTATTTATCATAACTTAAATTTAAATTGGTCATACATACATATTATTCACATATGTAGGACACACAACTTACTATCCACTTATTATCCACAGATTTCACTTGACTCACAATTTATAAGCAATTAAAAAATATTTTCATCACCGCCAAACATGCGAGCATGCAATTCTAATATGTAAAACACAAATTTAAGGACCCATTTAGTATATGTCCGATAAAATTTGTCTTATCCTGTTTGAATGGAATTGATGTTTGGATACATTTTTATCGGATAACAATTTAAGCAAAAAAATGAGGATAAGTTTAATCCTCCAAAAGAAGACAATTTTTTATCCGGATAAAAATTCATTCATTTTTTTGAAAGACGAAATACCTTTTACATCCATATTTTAAGATAATAGTTACCGTCAGCCACCGATAGGAATGGTAATGGGGCGAGTCGGGGCTGGGCGGGCCCGCCCACCCCTCCCCTCGCCCCTGGGGAATTTTCACCCCATACCCGCCTGCTCCCCTTTTAAAGCGGGCGGGTTACGCGGCAACTCATCGCCCGCTTAATTTTTAATTTTTTAACCGTGGTTTTCATTGAGGTAGTATATGAAATTATGAATTATGAAATGGAGAATTAAAGTTAATTCTAAAAGGTATGGTTAAAATTTAAAAACAAATTATGTATAATATATTTACTAAACAAAATGAAAAGAATGCAAATCAATAGGTCTTGGTATAGTGGTTAGGAATTGTGAATCAATGTTCACACTCAGAGTTCGACTTCTTCAACACACATTTCATCAAAATAAATTTTAAAATATGGTCGGAGATCGTGATAGCAGAAAATCTACATCTAGATACTTGTTTACTTTTGCAAGGGGGGCTGTTTGTTAGCAGTCAAAACTACAAAAATGTGTAGCTTTATCCACTACTGAAGCTGAGTACATAGCAGATGGTCAAGGAGGAAATAGATGACATGGATGAAAAGATTTTTGAGGAGCTCAATGTGAAGCAAAGTGAGTACATCATTTATTGTAACAGTCGAGCGCTCTTGAGTTGAGCAAGAATTCTACATATCATCATCGTATCAAACATATTGATGTGAGGTATCATTGGATCCGTGGAGCACTTGAAGAAAAATATTTACTGCTTGGAAAAGATTCACACTAATGAAAATATTGCCGATATGTTGACCAAGGTTGTCACCAAGCGAAACTTATGTTTTGTACCGAGCAAGTGGGGATGAACTCCAAGCGATTGACCTGAGTTTTATGGTGTACCTCCTCATGAATTGGAGGGAGAGATTGTTGGGTTTTAATTATTTGACACAATTGTTTATTTGAATTAAATGGGTCCAGCCCATGAGAATTAAATAGTTTTGGGTCCAAGTGAAATTCTAATTAAAATCTAAGGACCAAGCTTGCAATTTTTGTCAAAGAATTCTAATTTGATTAGAATTGATTGTTTCCTAGGATTGCTAACATGGATTGAATATATATATATATATATATATATATATATATATATATATATATATATATACATACCCACGTAACATACATGCGAGAGGGTGTAGAGATAATATATATCAAGAACGGTGTAGAGATAATATATATCAAAATGAGAGAACAAACACGTCATGAAGCGTAAGACATACTGCTGTTTATCTATTTTTCTTGGGACAAAAAAATATACACACGTAAAAATTAAATGGAGAAAGGAGAAAAGATTGTCTCGGTTTTCTTCTTCAACTTTTGTATTCTACCATTGATTGTTTGGTGAGGAATTTCTCTCTTTTATTGGCTTAATATTTTTGGGGTTCCATCTATTGTGTTAGATAATAGTTATTGTAGTTAGCCAATAAAGTGTTGTTGATGTGGTGTTTGTTTGATTACCTCTTGATTTAGGGCATAAATCTGGAGAAGAAACATTGTAATATTCATTTGGTTGATAGTGGATTACTGTCGGTTTGTCCCGTCGATTTTCTCTTTATCTTAAAGGGTTTTACGATATTAAAGAATAATTCTGGTGTTGTTTAGCTTTATTTATTATTCTGGTATTTATATTGCTTGTATAAGAAATAATCGGGTTGAGTGGATAACATTCACTTTAAGTAAAAAGGGAAAAATACATTGTTACATTTGTACATCTGTACATCAACTAGTTTTTTCCCTAACACTATCTAGTTGAACTATATCGAGCATCCATGAAGGAAAAGGGGAATAATATGGAAGCTAATGTTCACACAATATCAAGTTATCTGAGATATTATTGAAGGCTCCTAACTAACTAATATTATGTGTAGGAAATAAGATATACGTGGTTATAGTCCTATATTAACACTGTGAATTAGAGTAATAAAGAATATCTAATATTAATTTTCTTGTCTTATAAATGTTATGACCTTAAGAATTTAATTGTTTGGCTGATGACTATAATTAGACCATCTCGAATCAATTATCCTAGGTGAAATGCAAATAAAAAAAAATTATGCGAACTTGAGATCGCCACAATGCTCAAGTACGAGAATAGTACAGTGACTCAAACAACTTGGAGGCTTGAGGCAAAACTTTTAAGCGACATTTTCAAAACTATTCATAAAAACATATTTTAAGTTGAACATATGATATAACTGACCGAATTGTTGATGGTACCAAACAGAAATAAATATTTGTCGGTGATTCTAGTACAATTTACGGCCAACAACAATATACGCGGCCAACAACAATACACGCGTCGAGAGGAATGGAAAGAGTGGCCCATTGGTTGAAAATCCTAACCCCAAATATCCGAAACCGGATACATTGTATTAACATGCGAGTCCCGTTCTCCTGCTCCTTGAGATGAGAAAAAAATTAGGCCACTTGCGGATGGCCCATTTTGAAATGACTTTTAGCCACCATTTTTCACTCCATTATTCTCCCAAATTCATCCAACTCCATTTTTTTGGCTCTAAATTGCCTCCACATCCAGCGCCTCTTCCACCGGATATCTTTTTCTCCTATTTCGTCGTCATCGCTGCCATTGTGAACCTCCGGCAGCCGTCTTGTAGAACTCTCCTCGCTCGCTGCCATTTTGTTTGTCTTACACTGTTGCAATTTGGTAGTGATTTTGAACAAAGTGGGCCGTGGCTGTTGTGATTTTGGTCCGCTGGAACAAGAAAGGTATTTATACATGCGCTTTATAGATGTTAATGAAGACGATAATTTTCATTGTAGTAATCTACCCCTTTAGTTTTGAAAATGGCAGAGACATTAATCTGGAAATTCATGGTAGAATCCCCATTCTGATTATTCAATCCCGTATTTATAATTATTTCATTTTTTGATAGGAATGGAGGCTGAAAGCCAAGACAATGTATTCGTTCTACAAGTTTCCATATGCCGAATTCCAAAGGTTGGACAAGAATTCGAATCAACTGAGGATGCATATAATTTTTACAACCAATATGCACGGAGGTTGGATTTACTCGAAACTCTTTGTGTGCTCTAAGGAGGAAAAACAGATGAGACATATCATAACAAAAAGAAAGATGCCGTGCCACGAGCTGGGGAGAGAAATTGAAGAAACACACAATGTGGTTGCAATGCAAAATTATGTGTTGTGAAACAACAAACTGGAAATTTATGGGTTGTGAACAAATTTGTAGCGGAACATAACCATGCTCTCACAACGCCTAGCATAGTACATTTGCTAAGATCACATCGAAATGTATCCGCCACAAAGAATGCACTTGCACTGTAGTTTTCAGAAGCCAACATTCATACATGTCAGCAGTTGAGACTTATGGAGATAGATGTAGGCGGTCCAGAATCGGTTGGGTATGTGGAGAGAGACTTGAGGAACCATGAAAGGAATATTCGAAAAGAGCTTAAGGGTCACGATGCGGAGACACTAATTGAGTATTTTTCATTTGAAAAAGAGAAAAGTCCTAATTTCTACTTTGATTATAATACAGACTCGGACAATAAATTGGTTCATTGTCTTTGGGCTGATTCTGAGTCACGCAAATCATATGCATTTTTTGACGATGCCGCTGCTTTTGACACAACTTACAATACCAACAAGTACTCGATGATTTTTACACCTTTTGTAGGAGTGAACCACCATGGAAAAATAGTTCTATTTGGATGTGGATTATTGCGTGATTTAGTCGACGGAGTCATTTGTGTGGTTGTTGTCAAAATTCATTGATTCTATGCCGGGACAAGCGTCCCAAATAATTATTACGAGATCGGGATGTGGCTATTATGAAAGCTATATCAATGGTGTTGCCTTTGACATTCCACATGTATTGTATATGGCACATTTTGAACAAGTTTTCTGAGAAGATAAATGTCATGGTGCATAATGAAGAATATCATATGTTGGTCAATGTCATTAAAAAATCGGAGTCATCGGATGAGTTTGAGGGTCGATGGTCCGCAATAATGGAATCATCAAACTTAGGATGCAATGAATAGTTGTGTAGCATGTATGATCTGTGCAATCGATGGGTATCGACATATGTGAAACATATTTTCGGTCTTGAGGATGTCTAGTAGTCAAAGGTCAGAGAGTGGTCACTCCTTCTTTAAACAGTACATTAATCGTAAGAATTTTGTTACTTGTTTCAATATGGCATTACGCCATCAACGACATGAGGAGTTAGTTGTGAACCACATTGATATAAGTGAACAACCAAGACTGACTTCCAAATTTTAAATGGAGCATAAGATGGTTCAAGTTTACATGAAGAAGATTTTGTTGTTGTTCCAAACTGAAATTGATCAAAGTCATTATTATGTATGCTTGAAGAAATCAGCCTCTGACGATGCGAAGGTATATACGGTGGAGAGCGTTGAGCACGGGAAAACTTTTGATCGACATCAGTTACTTACTCATTATACAGGTAATGACTTTATTTCCTGTAGTTGTCGGACTTTTGAATTTGAGGGTTATCCGTGTCGTCATATGATTAGTTATTTCAAGAAAAAACAAGTTCTACTTCAACCAGACAAATACATATTATGAAGATGGACTAAGAATGCCAAAGTTATTACGGTAGAATATCCGAGAGTGCTAGCATCTCGGATGGAGGGAGTTGTAGTTCCTCTTTGTTGTCACGACATGGGATGTTGGCCCATAAATTGTCGTTGTTGGTTGATGATGCGGCTTTGACAGATGCTCACATCGGTTTCTTGATAGAAGAGTTTGAAACTTTGCATTTAAGAATCAAAGATATAGATGATGGAGGAAATGTTGGCTTGACCAGGACTAGGAACAAAAATACAGAAGAACGTAATACAACACATGATCCAAGTTTTGTTCGAGCTAAAGGTCATGGAAAAGATTGAAGTAAGAGAAACCATTGGCGAAGAATATCCAACAGTTTTCTGGATGTGGGCAAAATAGAGACGACAAAAGAACATGTCATAAGTTGGTTGACATGTTTGTTTATATCTATATGTTATGATCATTCACACTTTGTCTGTTACAATGTTTGCAATAATATCATTTTTTTTATGTTATCTTAGGTCAACTATGGAGACGTATCAGCCTGATATGAATGACCAAGTGTTTACGCAGGATGAAGGAAGATCCGAGGCTACATTTATGTCTTATGCTAGTAGTCAATGTGACATGGGCAATTGGTTTTTGTGAAACTTTATTTTCTTAGACTAATGTGTCTTTCTTGTTGGAATTGAAGACTAGAATTGTTTCAAGATATTGAAACCACATCTTTGAAGACATGTTTGATCAGTTCATATGTTGTAATATACAAGCTTCATATCCATGCCACTTGTTCTAATATCCCAGCTATCATTACAAATTAAGACAAATGATAAATTAAAACAAGAATTTGACAACTACACTACATATTACAATGATACAAACGAGTGAGAAAATATCCAAGCAACTTTTTCTGATTCTTCTATCATGACTAATGGTCTTGATTCCCTCTTCCACCTTGTCGAGCCTCTCGGATAATTTCATGACATGGATATTTAAGTCATTCAACACTGTCACATGCATTTAAGATACAACTAATTGGCTACCAAGTTGTGGTTCAACTTCGTCGACCTAAGTAAAGCCTCCACACAAGACTTCATCCTACGAAATAAAGATATTAAGAAACTCAATGAACAAATACATTCCGAGAATCAACAATTAAACAGACGGAATGTACATTTACATTATGACATCTCCAATACCTACGAAGAGGATTACGTGTCGTAGATAATATGCGATGTGTATCTTCATATACGCACCACATATACATCTAAGACAGCTTTTGCATCATTAATTACTGGAGGAAGACATTGATTGATACTTTTTTTTTTTAATTGATTTCACACCAAAAAACAAGTCATGTATTATCCATTCAAAATATACGATTTTACTTCATAACAGTAACTAAGATATTAATAAGAGGCTCATATATTATTTCAACTAGTAAAGACACAATCGTCATCGCCATGGTTGCAATTCACCGGTTGTATTTTAGAATAGAGATTGCGATAACCTCTAATCTAATGCCATCCGGGTTTACCAAGCCAAGATATGGTTCCAATTGTTTCCTACTCCCAAAATCATGAACTCATTCATTCAACAAATCCAACATCATCACAACCCCTTTCATTTACAATTCATCCAACACACAAAATTCAATTTTACCAAATACTAAATACATCAACATACAAGAGTCCCGTTCTCACAGTCCACTAGTTTCCAACAGGAAGAGGAACAACAAAATCATTGGGTGAGAAAAAGTCCCCATCTTCCTCTATCCTCATTATTATCAACTTGCATCCCAACAAAATATCTATATATCGATTCGACGTTTCGAGCTATATGGAATGTTACCAACCAAAAATGGGTGCACATGATGGTGGTCAATTTCGGCAGTGTGCGCAAATGGGTGGTCAATTCCAATGAGCAAATGGGTGCACAATCTCTACTCGCAGTTGCTGAGCACAATCTCTACGCGTAGTGCGATTGGGTACGAGCACAATCGAAGAAAGGTGCACCATTTATCACACCAGACAGTGGTGGTCCTCAAAGCCCTTTCAAAATTGCCCCCAAATCCGGCGGACCAAAATCGTAACAGCCACGAGGGGAGTTTTACAATCGCAGCAGCCTCTCAAAATCACTGTAAAATTGCAATAGTGTAAGATAAACAAAATGACAGAGAGCGAGGAGAGTTTTACAAGGCGACGACTGGAGGTTCACAATGGTAGCGGCGGTGACGAAATAGGAGAAGAAGATATTCGATGAAGAGGCACCGGATGTGGAGGTGATTTAGGCGAGAAAAAAATGGAGCTGGATGAATTTGGGAGAATAATGGAGTGAAATGGGACGGCTGAAAGTCATTTCAAAATGGGCCATCCACAAATTTTTTTTTTCTTACTCCACTATCGATTGTGAGACACTTCACCGACATGGCGTGCTCCATGTCGCCAGCTGGTCGATTTTTTTCTTGTCCCCATGGGCCGTGAGAAGGGAACTCTTAAGATGCCATTGAGAAATAAAATTCTTGGTGTTAGAAGGGAAGCTTAAATTGCAAATGAAGAGTTGAGAGAGAAAGAAAAATGAAAGATGCGGCAATATTGCCGGTTGCGTGGACGTAGGTGAACGACATCGTTCGACCAAAATTGAGACCCAAACAATGTTATTGGCCAAAAAAAAAAGAAAAAAAGAAAGATGAACAATTGCTTCCAAAATGGTGTCGCTTTTTATGAATTCTTAGGAACAATAGGCTCTCAACTGACTCATTTAGTATATGTTAGGAGATAGTAACTTCTGCAATTGCACATTTCCAAATAGAATATATTAGGGGTGTCAATGGGCTGAGCCGAGCTAGCTCGGCCCATTAAAAATGAGCTCGGCTCATCCTAAAATCATGGGCTCAGTTCGGCTCAAGAGCTCGTGGGCAGAACGAGTCAAGCCGAGCTGCCCACGATCTCGGCTTGGCTCGGAAATGTTTATTTTTTTGGATAATTTAAAAATATAAATGAAAGAAAGTATCTGAAATATTTTATGTTCAAAATTCAAGGTTGAAAACCCCATCCTTTATCTGGGCTTGGGACCGGCTACTTTTTGAACGTGGGCGGAGTTAAAATTGTACACGAACAAATTTTTACGTTTACAATTTTTTGTTAAAAAAGACAAAAAAATATCAAATACGTACGCAAAATAATATTTACTACAAATCCAAATAATACATATTCAAATCTTCAAGTTCTTCGGACATCATTCTATCCACTTTGTTTTGGATTCAAAGTTCGGTGTCATCCTAATCCTTCAAACACATTAAACTTTCTAAAATGTCGACTTTGAGTCTTGACCGAAATCGAGGTAGAATCCCGCCACTTGCATTTCTAAAAAGTCGACTCTATGCTACAGTCGATACCGGAGGTGTTAGTAGATCACTTGCAATTTTTGAAAGAATTGGGTATTGACGCTAATGTTGTCTCCACCATTGTTTGACCAAAATTGAGACCCAAACAATGTCATTGGCCAAAAAAATAAAAAATAAAAAATGAAAGATGAACAATTGCTTCCAAAACGGTGTCGTATTGGACAAATTTTTAGGAACAATAGCCTCTCAACTGGCTCCTGTAGTATAGGTTAGGAAATAATAACTTCAATAATTGCACAATTCCAAATAGAACGAGATCGGTTCGTCCTAAAATCGTGGGCTCAGTTCGGCCTACGAGCTTGTAGGCCGAACGAGGCGAGCCAAGCCTAGCCGAGCTATCCACGAGCTCGGCTCGGCCCTGAATTGTTTTTTTGAATAATTTAAAAATAAAAATGAAAGAAAGTATTTGAAATATTTTATGTTCAAAATTCAAGGTTGAAAACCCTCATCCTTTATTCGAGATCGGCTACTTTGAACGTATGCGGAGTTAAAATTGTACACGAACAAGTTGTTACGTGTACAATTTTTTGTTAAAATAAGAAAAAATATCAAATATGTACGCAAAATAATATTTACAACAAACCTAAATAATCCATATTCAAATCTTCAAGTTCTTCAGACATCATTTTGTCCACTTTGTCTTGGATTCGAAGTTCGGTGTCATCCCAATTCTTCAGACACGGTAAGCTTTCTAAAATGTCAGTTTTTAGTCTTGACCTGAAATCAGACAAAACTCTCCCACCTGTACTAAAAGCAGACTCCGATGTTACAATTGATACTAGAAGTGTTAGTAGATCACGAGCAATTTTTGAAAGAATTGGGTATTGACGTTGATGTTGTCTTCACTATCGTAGTATATCAAAAAACATTTCTCTTCGTTATCAGAAATACTAAGCATGTCATGCGCGAAATACCTAACTAACTCTACATGTGGATCACTAGAACGGGAAAGGAAATAAGCAGAAGAAGAATCAATTGAATGTTGACTATTCCTATGTGAACTCACGTAACTCCATAAGTAAATGCTATCAATTGATAACGAAGTACATGTTGGAACATGTCGTATAACATTCGTACCGACCTTTTAACATAAACCTCATACATTTGACTTAAAGTTTGTTCTAAATTGTCACACGTTAGTAGATTTTTGTAAGTTAATTTTTGTGAAATTGACATTATTGTTACTTTCGTACCCTCTAAGTTAAGTCTAGGATCCATAATACATACTAATAGAAATAACATAGGCATTTGTTCTCAATATTTTCTAAATTTAGCTTCCATGATATGTATAATATAAGAAAAAGGAGCAAAATTCTAATACCTATTAAAATTGTTAGCAATATAATAAAAATGATTTAAAACAAGTGGAGTGGTCGGATAATATACATCAGAACATGCATTTGTTGCGTCGTAAAAAACTTTCAAAATTTTTCTAAGATGAGCATATATTTTCCAGTCATATGCTTCCAAATCATATTGTGAGCCGTGTGAGTGTTGGCCATTATAATATGCAAGAATGTAATCTTCAGTAACCTTCACAAGATTCAAGCATGAGATATGTTGAATTCCATCTATGGCCAACATCAAGACAAAAATATTTTGATTGTAGCCCAATTTCAACACATAGAGTAACAAAAACTTGTTTTCTTCTTTGGTGAGACCGTAAATATAATTAATAGCATATCTAATTTTTTCTAATTGTTCTTCTATAAATTTTAATCCATCTTTTACAATTAAATTAAACACGTGATATACACAAAAAATGTGAAATAAAATACCATTAAATTTTGGACTAAAATAATGAATGAATTTATCAATTACTATATTATTGGGGCCTGCATTATCAAATGTAAAACTACGAATCTTAGAATCATATTTAAATTCATGTAACACACTCAATTAAACATGAAAAATATTAACTCCATTATGATGATAGTCAATTTGTCTAAACGCTATTATTTTTTTATGCATTATCCAATTACTATCAATGTAGTGTGCAATTGCAGCCATGTATCCTTTTTGGTTATTACTTATCCATAAGTCTGACGTAAAAGATAAAACATCGTTATAATTATTAATATCATTTGTAACATCTTCTTTCTTTTTATTATATAAAATAATAGTGTCTTTACGAAGAGTATTTCTAAAAACATTAACGTACCTTAGTTGGAGATATTTTTGACCTAAGTTTGCAAAATGAGGATATTCCACCAAGCTCGGTGGAAACTCGGCATTGTCACCAATTCCGATAGTCCTTTGCGGCGCATGATATCTTGTGAATAGACCCAATTGTTGAGATTGAGATTACTAGTGGACTCGGCTCCAGGAGATCTAAATTAGAGTTGTACCTGGTTTGATTTCAAACCTCCGTGTTTGAATTGACACTTTTTGAAATCTTTGTTTAGATGGATCGTGCTTATCTCCTTTTGCTAGGCTAACTTCTTTTTACAGTATTTACACTGTGCTTTGTGCTCAGAGACTCCGTCTATTAGTTTACCAGTCGGTACCAATTTAAAATGCTGCCAGCAACTAGTCTCTTGTTTGGTGGCTTTTCGTTTAGTGGTAGAACTAGTGGTTGTATGTGTGTCGACATCTTTTTGAACGTCACCCAAATTAATTGGATCAGTGCATATCTCCAAACTCATCAATAATATCGTTTGAAATTGGAATGTCATTAAGACCACTGAAATCATCATCACTTCGATTGTAGGCCATTTGGAATAAATTAATAAAGAGAAGAGTAGAAGATGAAGATGTAGTAGAAAATATAAATGTGGAGAATTACTAGAAGAAGTAGAAAACTAAAACTTAAAAGTATAAACTAATATCTAGATAATGAGATATGAGAAAGATAATAATTATAAACTAATATTGAGAAATTGAAATTTGGGTATTGTTAATGAATTGAGTATATAATAGATTGAGAGATTGAAGTGTGAAAAAATTGAGTTTATAAGGGAAAATTTATAGGGAAAAAATATGAAATTTTTTTTATAAAAAAAAATAGACGCTGCTCTCAACGGTCACAAAAACACGAGCCACGAGCCACCGTGGGACCGCCACGATAGTCTCGTGGGCACTGCCCACGAGCATAACGTGAGTTTCGCCCATGGGCTCATGACCACGAGCTCGTACGAGCTGGCTCGTATTTTTGTCGAGCTGAATGAGCTTGGTCCTCTCTATTTTTGGGCTCGACCGTAGCTCGTGCTCGTCCCTCGACGAGCCGTAACTCGAGCCCATTATGGGCCGAACCAGCAAGCCCACGAGCCCATTTTCCACTCCTAGAAAATATGTTTAATGTTTTTACCTTTATAATACTAAAACAAACTACAGAAAAGGAAAGAAATTAAGATGTAACATTTTACTTGTTTATTAATTGAAATTAAATAAAACTTCTTTTCTGAACCTTATTAAATTTCATTTATCATTACCATCTCTGTCAAAATGTGGGGAGGTTGTTGCAGAAGAATTTACATAGGTAATGAAATTGGCGAGCTATGTATCTAACATCTCTTACAAATGCTTCTTGTAGAAAGTTAATACACATCTAATGATCTTTTGTAGGACAACCTATGACTATACCGTGTGTTACCTACTATTGTTGAGATTTTTGTGATATCAAATAAACTGGGGTTGTAATGATTAATAGGACTCGTTATATCTTTATAGGCTTTGAGCTGATGATTGAAGACAATTGTTAGTCCACTCCACAATATGTCACCAACTATATTGAAGCACTTAATGGGCCACTTGTAAGTTTTAACGTCTGATTGGGTCGTTGCTAAGTAGCCCAAAGTATTTGACCCGATTTAAGGAGTGATGGTTAAATTTAGGATATAATATATTTTACGGTATAATATATTTGGAGTATAATATACTATAGGTTAATATATTATGTTATTACCATAATCACCACACAGAAATTGTAGCAACCATTAGACAAGAAACCATATATGGACCCAATCCATTTTCTTCAAAGAAGATTAGTCGTTATTTTAATTTTGATTTCTTAGTGAAATTAGTGTCTTCTTCTTGTTTGTCCTTCATAATTTGGTGTTACCTCCGTGAAGTTGGACAATATTAATTTGATATCTGCTTGTTGTTCTTGCAAGTAAATAACAATCTAGTGAAACTATTTTCCCAAAAAAGGTATTAGAGCTTCGGTAGCATTCCGTAGTGCAAGAAAATGAATATGTGTTGTCGGATTAACAAATGAGACGAAACACAAATCTGCCCGTCCATTTTATGACCAAAATTGACGTCATCTTTGTAAACAGAGGCCATATTCTGGCTCCTGACGTCAAGGCGGAGCTAGCGGTGCAACGCGTGGAGGACCATAGGTGGCGCGTGGACATCAACTACGCTTTTCTTCTAGCGGTGCGTCGAGGCGTGTGAAGAGGTTTTCCAGTGAGTGGCTGGTGGCATTGTGATCATCTTGTTGTTTCTAACATTCTATGGTTGTCAGATCTATTTTTGGTGGTCCAAACAGTTTGGACAGTGTTTCGGTAGTGGACATATTCGACGTTTGTCAAACCTTCATAGTTCTTTCAGCTTGTGTGGTCGTTGTTGCTACTAAAATTTCTTTTTAATCTATTTAACATCTCTCTCGATTTAATACGAACCGTTAGATTGGTTCGCTCTAGTAAATTGGCTGATCTCTTTTACATTTTTATACTAGCAGGCCATCGTGTGGGGGTGACCATTAGGTTTTGGGGTTACCGTGTGGGGGTAACCATTACCTGTTGCAATTGACTTTAGAATTTACGTGCCCATGATCGTGACTTGTGTTTTATTAACTTTTGTTTTGGTACTGATTATTTGTGATACCGTGTTTCTGTTGCATTATTGTTATTATTTGGAATTGTCGAATTGTCTCCTAGACTTTACCTGTTTGACAATTCCCTTGATATGAGATTACGAATCTCACAAAACCCTGGAAATATTAAACGGTGTATATTGAGACCTTTAGGATCTTTTTGCGTGATTATCTAGGAGATGCTTGTTGGTGTGTACTCTTATTCGTTGAGATGTCTGCGCATCATTTTGACTTGGGTGTCTTCAATGGTAAATGTGACTTTTTTATTTGGAAACAGAAAATGAAAGGTATTTTGGTTCAGCAAAGAGTTTCAAAAGCTATTGATAATTCTTTTGGTCTTACTGTATTGAGGATCAGAAAAAGGATTCTGATGAACTTGCCTATACTTCTACCATATTTCATTTATCAGACCTAATTTTTTGAAAAATTGGAAAATTTGATTTCATAGAAAATGTTTGGAAAAAATTAGAAGAGCTTTATTTAACTCAATCAACTCCAAACAAAATTTATCTTCTTGAAAAATATTTAGTTTTAAAATTGATCCCTCAAGGAATTTGGATGATAATCTTGATGTTTTCAATAAGCTTGTGTAAGATATTACAAAAGCGTGGTGAAATGGTCCCCTAAATTAACAAAACTATAATTTTGTTGAATGACATTCCTGATTCATATAAGGAATCAAGAATACAATCAAATATAGGAGGGAGACCCTGACACCTGACATTGCCATGGACTCCCAAAAAGAAAGGAGAGAGAGTTGAAGTTTGAAAGAAATGGGAGAAAAAATGGTGAGCTCTATTTTATGAAGGTAGACCTCAGTCGGGGAGGGGGAGAGTCAGAGTAAAGGTGGAAGTGGAAGTGGAAGTGGAAGTGGAAGTAGAGGTGGGCAAAATATAGGTGGCAATAGAAAGGTAGAAGTTGTTCTAAGTCACATGGAAGGGCAAAAAGAAATAAATGTTATGGGTGGAGAAAAAAATGACATTTCACTAGTGACTGTTAGAAAGAGAAGAACAAACAGAGTATAGAAGATTAGAGAAAGACAAATATAGTGACCTCTAGTGATGAATCTGGTGAGGTTTACATGCTTTTAAAATCTGAACAAGCTGAAATTAACATGTCTATGAACTCCTATATACATGAGTAGATTCTTGACTCTGGTCCATTTTTTCATGTCACGTCAAATAAATTTTGTTCTGATCATTTGCATGAGTTAGATCATAGACATGTAGTTGCATTGGGTAGAGTTGCATATAAAATTACTGATGTTGGTAATGTAACTGTTAAATTTGACAGCGGCTTTGTGCATAGATTAAGGAAAGTCAGATATGTTCCGTATATGGGTAGAAATCTAATTTATGTATGGGAGTTAGAGAGTACAAGTTTCATTGGTAGGCTTGGTGATGGCATGATTAGAATGTGGAAGGGTGTACTTAGATCTTTTAAAGCTACTAGGAGAAATGACATATACATTACACATGCTCAAGTGATGAGTGGTCTAAATTCCACTATCTTTTTTATTGACACTGATCACACATAAAAGTGGCACATGAGGTTAGCTCATGTTAGTGTTAAAGGACTTAAGTTCGTTAAACGACAATGGTGTGTTTGGTAAGGATTAGGTGTCTGACAAAACATTTTGTGATCATTGTGTGCTTGGAAAATATTGTAGGATATCATTTTCATCTAGCACACGTACGACATTTAGAGTGTTAGAATACATTCATATTGATTTGTAGGGTCCGAGAGCAATCCCACATTTGGTGGTAAGAAATATTTTCTGCCTATTATTGATGATTTCTCCGGACATGTATGGGTTTAATGGTTTATAAAACTTAGATTAATTAAATTAAAAATAATTTTAATTTTAATTAAACAAATAGTGGATAGATCGTAGTCATAACTGGTGAGCAACAATGATAGCAGTTCTAACTCGCACAACAGTGTTAGTTTACCTAATCTTGTTAAGTACGAAATTTAAAGAATTAAATACGAACACAAGATGTAACATGGTAAACCCCGAAGGGAAACATCCACGGCCTCCATGCCATGGGTAAAAGCAATCTACTAATAATCTTGTTCAAAATATAATAGTATCAATTTTTGTAATTTCGCAAAATTAATAAAATAACAATAAAAAAAATAGATAAATTCCCTTTGATACTTCTTCTTCTGACTTGTTGATGAAGTGGAATCAAACCCACCAGTCTTGATTTTATCGCCACTTTCCTATTGTACTTGACCGCAACCACTACTTGGATTAAGAACCCCCGTTCTTAACTTCACGCCAAGTAGCTTAAACAAGATATGGAATTGTTCGTTGAGCACCAATTAGTTTTTAATTTTTCAATGAGTTTGAAAAACTTTTTTGCTTTGAAGTTGAATTAATGAAGCTTGATGTCTTGTTCTTTCATCAATGGAATCGGTGTAGAGCTTATAGAACAAGAGCAAAAAAACTATTTTTCAAAGTATTAATTCATTATTGATTTGTAATCTTACTTATAGTTAAGGTAGAAATCAAATTAGGAATTATTTCTTACCTAAAAATCTGCAACAAGAATGGTAAGACAATTAGTTGAAAAAAA
Source organism: Forsythia suspensa (assembly GCA_023638005.1). NCBI lineage: Eukaryota > Viridiplantae > Streptophyta > Magnoliopsida > Lamiales > Oleaceae > Forsythia > Forsythia suspensa. Next base: position 1,071,476 of record JALRMA010000411.1, on the reverse strand, counting down.
TATATAGAAATATATTATTAGATTTGTAGAAGGAAAGAATTTAGGAAACTCAAGATTTATCTTTAAATATTTTCTTCCTAAACAAATCTAGGAGAATAATAAAAGATCATTTAACCTACAAAATAAGCTATCAATAATATTTATGTGATAAGAATATATCGTGTATGAAAACAGAATAAAATCGCAGCTTTATTGATCTGGAAAATTAATCTGCTTATCAACGCAGTCAGTCAGAACTGTCGTTATCCAGACTAGTCATAACGAAAATGTTGACCTGCTCTTTTAATATTAAAAATCAGTTATATAAATTAAGAAACCCAAGATATAAAAAGATGAAAAATATGTATTTTTCCTACAGTTTATTTATTGAAAGATAAAAGTGAACTTTCATGAATTTTAAAAATTGGAAAATTCAAGTGGAGAATCAGACGGGTAAAAAGGTAAATTATTTGCGTAATAATAATGGTCTTGAACTCAGCAATGCATACTTTGATAATTTGTGCAATGATTGTGGTATTACTAGACATAAAACCGTGTCTTACAATTTCCAACAAATGAGATTGCTTAAAGGATGAATCGTACTTTGCATGATAATGTTAGATGTATGATGTTGAGTTCTGGTGTGCCTAAATTTTTTTAGAGTGAAGCTGTTATGACAGCTTGCTATTTGACTAATAGGACTAATTCTATTGTTTTAAATGGTGAAACACCGTATGAAAAATAGTATGGTAAATGTGCTGATTATTTCGTACTTAAGACCTTTGGTCATCTTTTTTCTCTCATCGAGTGAGGAAAAAAAATAGATCACAAGGCGAAGAAATGTGTTTTCTTAGGATACCAAGAAGGTGTTAAGGGTATATCTTTGTGGGATAGAAGCCAAAAGGGTGTGAAAATCATCATTAGTCGGGACGCCATTTTTAACGAGTCGAGATGCCTTGTATAGAGAGTGAAAAACAACAAGTGACCATTAGGAAAAGTCCCTAGTTGAAGTGGAGAAATTGAGTACCCATATCCCCATCACCCCGAGTGAGGTGGAGAGTGACATACATCAAAATTAGCGAGAACATAGAAGGTAACGAGAATTTGATAGAGGACAACCCCGTTGACCAAAACCATTTGGCTGATTATCAATTGGCCGTAGATAGAGAAAGGAGATAACGTAGGGAACTCCAAAGACTATCCGACTTCACCATATCCTATGCTAGTTATCATGAACTAGTTGATAAGGAGCCAAACACCTATGTTGAGGCTATAAGAGTGAGAAGTCCGTATAATGGTCTAGTACCATGAAAGAAGAGATGAGTTCTCTTGTTCAGAATCAATCTTGGGATTTAGTTCCTAAACCTAAGGATAAATCCATAGTGGGATGTAAATGGGTTTATAAAGTGAAAGAGGGAACTACAGAGAGTAAGCCTGTGAGATACAATGTTAGGTTAGTAGCTAAGGGACAGTGGTATAAAATTTTTGATTCATATGTTCTTTATATTGGTTCCAAGGAGAACGAGTTTTATAATTGCTTGTATTACCTACACCACAACACAAATAATGATTGTGTGTATTTATTACTTTATGTGGATGACATATTGTTGGGGAAAATAGTTCACCGGATCGTTGATTCTTGCAAGAACAATTAACAAGGCTCAGATTAATACTGTCCAACTCCACAAAGGTAACACCAAGTTACAAGAACAAATTAAGAAGGACCTATTTCACCAAAGGAAATAAAGGCAGGAAAGAGGTTGCAATTTTCACAAAGAAAATCCAATAAACAATGGCAATGACTTTTTTTGGTTTTGGCTTTTCTCAGACGAGCGTCCAATTGCTTTCACGTGTATGGTATAATGAATATGGGGATAATTCGTGGTGAAATCTCTGCCCAAACCAACACTAAGATATATAGTGTAGTATATATTATATATATGGTATGGAATATATATGTATATATGGTAATAATATAATAACTCATATTATATTATACCCCCCTAATATATATATATATTTTCTAAACCTAGCCGTCCCACTTTCAATCGGGTCAAACACAATGGGTCACTGAGCAACGACCCAAAGGTACATTAAAACCTCCAAGTGACTCACACACGTCCTTCATTAATTTGGGCTAACACACTTGTGGAGTGGACTATACAATTATCATTCAATCCTGGGTTCAAAGCCTATGAAGATATAACGGGTCTATTAATCATCACTGCCCCTTTGTTTGTTTGGGACCAAAAATCCCAACAAACCTCCACCTTTGGTTCCAAACAAAAAATCTGCAAAATCCAAATAAAGACACATACTCAGTAAATGACAAATGAATGAATTCTAAACTAATTAGAACTCAACTTACCTGTACCAATGTTTAGAAGTATAAGACAACTTCTAAACTTTACCAAAGTGAGCACCTTAGTGCCCATATCTCGCAGTGGTTATGATCTGAATGCACTTTCTCAAGTTTAATCAAATTTTGAGATACCACATCTCTAATAAAATGCGCCTAACATCTATATCTTTAGTGCGCTCATGAAAAACGGGTTCTTACACAAATGAATAGCTGATTGACTATTAGAATATATAGTCACATTATCACTTAAAACACATAGTTCATTAAGTAAACCTTTAAACCACATAGCTTCTTTAAAGGCTTCAAAGAGCAGCTATATACTCGATTCAGTGTGGAAAGAGCAACAATATGTTGGAGTTGAGATTTTCAACTAACACACGAATCAATCACAAAGTGAACACATAGGAAGAAGTAGATTTCCTATTATCTCTATCTCCACCATAATCGACATCAAGAAACCCTTTAGTTTCACACCATTAGAAATAGTTTTATATATTAACCCTACATCATAGGTACTTTTCAAATACCTGAGCAACCATTTCAAAGCTTCCCAACGAATGGGTCCTGGATTAGACATGTACCTGCTCAAAGTACTAACAGCAAAAGCCAAGTCTGGCCTAGTACAAACCATCAAGTACATCACAGAACCAATTGCATTTGAATATGGAATTTTATTCATATATGCAACTTCTTCTTCATGTTTAGGTGATTGTTCTTTAGACAAAACAAAATGATTACCAAGAGGCATGTATGCAGTTTACAATCAAGCATTCCAAACTTTTTCAAAACCTTAAGCACATATGGAGTTTGATGAACAATTAAGTAAGAATTAGACCTATCTCTATTTATTTCCATGCCAAGAATCCTTTTAGCATGCCCAAGGTCTTTCATATCAAATTCTTTACTTAACTCAATTTTAATATTGTTTACCACTTTCATGTTAGAACCAATCAATAATATGTCATCCACATAGAGTGACAAATACACACAATTATTTGTGCTGTGGTGCTGGTAATACAAACAATGATCAAACTCACTCCTCTTGAAACCAATTGAAAGAAAATATGAATCAAACTTCTTGTACCACTATCTAGGAGACTGTTTTAAACCGTATAGAGATTTTCTAAAAAAACACACATGATCGGGTTTGTTTTTATCTTCAAAACCTTTGGTTGACACATGAAAATCTTTTCTTCAAGGTCACCATGTAAAAAAGCAGTTTTTACATCAAGTTGTTCAAGTTCCTAATCATAATGAGCAACCAATGCAAGCATGATACGAATAGTGGTATACTTAACAACAGGCGAAAAAATCTCATTGTAATCAACCCCTTCTTTCTGTGTATATCCCTTTGCTACCAACCTAGCCTTATATCTCAGTGGTTCAGTCTCAATGGTTCCCTCCTTTACCTTGTACACCCATTTACATCCCACAATGGATTTATCCTTAGGTTTAGGTACTAATTCTCAAGTTTGATTCTTAGCTAGAGAGTTCATCTCCTCTCTCATAGTACTCACCCACCCTTAGACTTTTCACTCCTCATAGCCTCCTCATAGGTATTGGGCTCCCCTATCCACTAGTTCTTGATAACTAGCATAGGTTATGGTATAGTCGACATCCTTTGGGGTTCCCTATGTGGTCTTCTCTCCTATCTCTAGCTAATTGATAATCGCCTAAGGGTTTTGGTCAACGTGATGATTCTCTATCACATCCTCGACCCTCTCATTCTCTACAACATGCTGATCTTGTTGGTTATCACTCTCCACCTCACTAGGAGAAATGGGTAATGGAATGCTCACTCTCTCCACTTCACTAGGAGAAACGGGTAATGGGGTGCTCACTCTCTCCACCTCAACAGGAGATTCACCACTATTGGTTTCTTGCTGTTTTTCACTCTCTAGACAAGGAATCTCTGACTCGTTAAATTTGACATCTCTACTTATGATAATCTTCACACCACTTTGGCTTCTATCCCACAACCTATATCCCTTAACTCCCTTAGGGTAGCCCAGAAAGACACACTTCCTAACTCTAGGTTCAAGTTTTCCCTCACTCTAATGAGAAAAAGCAGTACAACCAAAGGTTTTAAGCATAGTATAATCATCACATTTACCATGTCATTTTTCATAAGGAGTATCACCATTTAAAACAACGAATGGAGTCAAATTAGTCAGATAGCATGCAGTCATAACAGCTTCACCCCAAAACGATTTAGGCACACCAGAACTCAACATCATACATCTAACCTTATCAAGCAAAGTACGATTCATCCTTTCAGCAACCCCATTCTGTTGGAGAGTGTAAGGCACAGTTTTATGTCTAGTAATGCCACACTCATTACACAAGTTATCAAAATCAGCATTGCAGAATTCAAGACCATTATCATTACGCAAATATTTAATCTTTTTGCCAGTCTAATTCTCCACCTGAACTTTTCAGTTTTTAAATTTAATGAAAGTTTCACTTTTATCTTTGAACAGATAAACCCACACACGTCTGGAGAAATCATCAATAATAGACAAAAAATATTTGTTCCTACCAAAAGTGGGATTGCTCCTGGGACCCCATAAATCTGTATGAATGTATTCTAACACTCTAGATGTCTTGTGTGTGCTAGATGAAAACGATATCCTACAATGTTTTCCAAGCACACAATGATCACAAAATGACATGTCAGACACCTGATCCTTACCAAACACACCCTTATCCTTAATGAATTTAAGTCCCTTAACACTAACGTGAGCAAGTCTATTATGCCACTTCTGTGTGTGATCAGTGTCAATGGAAGCAATAGTGGAGTTTAGACCACCTACCACTTCAGCACGTACAATGTAAATGCCATTTTTTCTAACAGCTTTAAAGGCTCTAAGTGCACCCTTAGTCATTTTTAACATGTCATTGCCAAACACACCAACAAAACCTATTTCTTCCAACTCCCCCGCAGAAATTAAATTTCTACCCATATGTGGAATGTATCTAACTCCCTTTAGTGTATGCACAAAGCCACTATCAAATATAACAGTCATATCACCAATGCCAGTAATGTTATATGCAACACCACCCTATGCAACGACATTCCCATGATTACTTTCATGCAAATGATCAAACCAATGTTTATTTGATGTGATGTGAAAAGATGCACCGGAGTCAAGAATCCACTCATCCATATGGGAGCTCATAGACAAGTTAATCTCACTAGGCTCGAAATTTAAAAGCATGTAAACCCCGACTGCACTCTCTCCTCTACTACCACATTTGTCTCATTATTTTCTCTCTCGGTCTCTCTCGCTTATTCTTTTCTTTATAGCAATCACTAATGAAATGGCCTAATTTGCTACAACCATAGCACTTCTTCCCTTCGCCTTACCCCGTGACTTAGAAATCGACTTCTACCCTTTTATTGCCACCACTATTTTGCCCATCTCCACCTCCACTCCCATTCCCCCATTGACCGAGGTCTACCCCTCACAAAATGGATCTCACCATTTTTCTCTCATTTTCTCGAACTTCAACTCTCTCTCTTACTTTTTAAAGAGTCTATGACAATGTCGTGTGTGGGTCTCCTCCCATACTTAATTGCATTCTTGACTTCCTTATATGAATCAGAATAGCATTTAACAAAATTATAGCTTTGTTAATTTCAGGGACCGTTTCACCACAGTTTGTAATATCTTGCACAAGCTTATTAAAAACATCAAGATTATCATCCAAATCCCTTGAAGGATCAATTTTGAAGTTGAAAAAATTCTCAAGGAGATAAATTTTATTTGAAGTGGATTGGATTAAATAAAGCTCTTCTAATTTTTTTCAAAGCTTTTCTGTGGAATCAAATTTTTCAACTTTTCGTAAAACAGGGTATGATAAATGCAATATGATAGAAGTGTAAGCAAGTTCATCAAAATCCATTTTCTGATCCTCGGTAACATTAGGACCATAAGAATTATCAATAGCTTTTGAAACCTTTTGCTGAACCAAAATACCTTTCATTTTCTATTGCCAAATAGAAAAATCATATTTACCAGTAAACACACTCAAGTCAAAACAATGTGCAGACATCTTAACAAATAAGAATACACACCAACGGGTACCTCAAGATAATCACGCAGAAAAACCTAAAGGCCTTAGTATACACCGTTTTAGATTCCCGTGATTTCGTGAGATTCGTGATCTCGGATCAAGGAATTGTCAAACGGGTAAAGTCTAGGTGATGATTCTAAATAATAATGCATGTAAACAAAGTATGGCAAATAATCAAGACCAAAACAAAAGCTAACACAAGTCACAATAATGGACACCTAAATTCCTAGCAACAGTAATGATTACCCCACACGGTAACCCCAAACCTAATGGTCACCCCACACGATGGCCTCGCTAGTACTGGAATGTAAAAGATATTAGCCAATTTACCGGAGCGGACCAAATCTTACAGTCCGTATTAAATAGGAGAGATGCGAAACAAATTAAATAAGAATTCCAAGAAGAACAAAGAACCACACAAGCCGGAAAACCATAAAGGTTTTGTAAACACCGAATACGTTCACTATCGAACCGCTTGTCCAAGCCGTTCGACCACCAAAATAGAACCGACCACCACGTAAGGTCGAAATAGGACGAGGATCACAACGCCACCAGCCACTCGCTCAATACCTTCACACACGCCCCACGCGTGCGGCCGGAAGGAAATCGCACCAATTTCACGCGCCACCCACGGGCCGCCTCCGTTGACCACGCACTGCAGGCGCTCCATCGTCAACTCCGCCTTGACGCCGTGGAGTCGGAATATGGTCTCCGTTCACAAAGATGACGCCTCGCATTGGCGAGAAAATGGACCGACGGATCTAGGCGGTTATGCTTCTTCTTCTTCGTTAATCGGCGACCCAATATTAATTTTCTTGCACTACGGAATGCCACCGAGGCTCGATACCAATTGTTGGGAAAAAAGTTCACCGAATCGTTGATTCTTGTAAGAGCAATTGTCGAGCTCGACACTCGTCCAACTCCACAAAGGTAACACCAAGTTACAAGAACAAACTAAGAAGGACCTATTTCACCAAAGGAAATAAAGGCAGGAAAGGGGTTGCAATTTTCACAAAGAAAATCCAATAAACAAATGGCAATGGCTTTTTTACGGTTTTGGCTTTTCTGTCAGAGAGCGCCCAATCGCTTTCATGTGTATGGTATAATGAATATGGTGATAATTCATGGTGAAATCTCTGCCCAAACCAACACTAATATATATATTGTAGTATATATTATATATATGGTATGGAATATACATGTATATATGGTAATAATATAATAACCCATATTATATTATACACCCCTAATATATATATATTTCCTAAACCTAGCCGTCCCACTTTCAACCGGGTCAAACACACTGGGTCACTGAGCAACGATCCAAAGGTACATTAAAACCTCCAAGTGACCCACACACGTCCTTCATTAATTTGGGCTAACACACTTGTGGTGTGGACTATACAATTATCATTCAATCATGGGCTCAAAGTCTATGAAGATATAACGGGTCTATTAATCATCACTGCCCCTTTGTTTGTTTGGGACCAAAAATCCCAACACATACTATTGGATAGACCTAACATGAAAGTGGTAAACAAGATAAATGTAGAATTAAGTAAAGAATTCGAAATAAAATACCTAGGACATGTTAGAAGGATCGTTGGTATGAAAATTGATAGAGATATGTCAAATTGATGCTTATTTGTGTATCAAACTTTTTGTGTGCTTAAAATTTTGAAGAAATTTGGCATGGTTAATTGTAAACCCACTTCTGTGCCTCATGGTAACCAATTTATCTTGTCTAAAGAACAATCATTTGCTAATGATAAGAGCAAAAGAGTTTGTGAGTGAAAACCCCTACTCTAATATTTTCTCCGTTATGTAATTGATAGTTTGTACTAGGCCAGTCTTGGCTTTTACTATTAGTAATTTAAGTAGCTACATGTTTGATTCCAGTCCCAAATATTAGGAAGCTTTAAAGTTATTGCTCAAGTATTTGAAGACTTATAACCTTGCAGATATGGGCACTAAGATGTTCACAGTTTAGAAGTTGGCTTACACTTCTAAACATCGGTAAATGTAAGTAAAGTTCCAATTTATTTGGAATATTTTTAGCAACTACTAAGCCATTTTTATTTTTGAGGTTTGTAGGTATATATTTGGATCAAGGTGGAGGTTTGTTGGGATTTTTATGATCTCAAATAAACTCGGAGCAAATGATGATTAATCGGACTCGTTATATCTTCATAGGCTTTGAGCCGATGATTGAAGACAATTTTAGTCAACTCCACAACGTGTAGTCTAAACTATATTGAAAGACTTAATAGGCCACATGGAGGTTTTAATATACCGTTGTGTTGTTACTAAGTGGTTCAATGTATTTGACCCGATTTAAAAGTGACGATTAGATTTAGAGTATAATATATTATAGGTTAATAAATTATATTATTACCGTGTACATACTGATTTTGGCGGCCAATTATCACACCATAATCACTACACCGAAATTGCAGCATCCATTAGACAAGAAACCATATATGACACAAACCCTTTTCTTCCGTAAAAATCAGCCGCCATTTGCCTTTTCATTTCTTTGTGGAATCAGTGTCTTCTACTTGTTTGTCCTTCGTAATTTGATAGTTATTTTGTGAAGTTGAACAATATTAATTTAAACCCTTTTGTTATTCTTACAAGTAAATAACCATCAAATAAAATTATTTTTCCAACAAATATCTTTAATAACGGAACTACATGTTTAACACGTAATAATAGATAGAACCAACATTACAATCGACAAGAATTTAAGTTTTTTCGTTTCTTTTTAATACTCTTTAGTAGCATCCAATCCTCCACCTTACCACACAACCTATTCATAAGCTGGATAGAACAACATAACAAGAACAATGATGAAATTGTAATTAAGATCGTATTAATTAGTTGTCTTGCGCAGCATGGTCTAATAATGCTTACTAAAAATTGTATAAAGTTTATTTTTAATAAACATAAGTTCATGCCATAAGCCAATTAATAATTGGAGAATTTTGTGATAACTCACCAAAACAATCTTAATTAAAACAATTACGAATAAAATAGTAGCAATTTTGACGATACGAATAGACTTGTCTTTTCTTGATACACATAATTTTAAACATGGTTGGATGTCCCACTTTCGGGGCGGGGCGGGGGCGCTTGAATTCCAAGTACAGAGCAACGGTGTTTGCCAATTGTTAGCACATTCCTGCAAACAATAATCCCAATATATCTCACGAGGCGTCCAATGGCAATATGCTTCACAGCTAAAGGAGCATTGGTTGCCCATGACTAAGCCAAAATTTATCAATATAGCCATCATCAACGTCACTCCAAGCAAAACTTTGCTCTCTAAGGCCATCTTTCTTCCCTCTGAATTTTGATGTGCCATTTAACTATACAAGACTTTTGTAATAGATGCCTACTTATAGAATACGTCTTTCTGTCTATTCTTTGCATACATAGAAAACAGTAAATACAAGCATTAACTTTTACGTTTCAAATTTAGTTTCCAAGAGAACATTTTGTGTGACTTATAAGTTAGCCATATTAATTGACTTTTTGAATGCATGTCTTGTTCGTTCTCAAGTGAAATTAATGAAGATAATTATATTAATTCTATGTTTAATTAGTTCTTTAATTAGAACATTGATTAACATTTATAGTATCATAATAAATTAGATTCTATTTTTATACTCCTTCTATTCCATTGCTGATTTCATTTTTCACACGAATTAAAAAATTTTAATTAATGTTAGAGTAATTATATTCACACTACACTTTTTATTATTCACACAATATTTTAATTGCAATAAAAGCCCCCAATATTTGATATTTAGACACTTATGTCTCTAATTTTTTTTCATCGTATTTTTATTATTAACTTTCATTTAGTTTTCACATCTTGCCTCCGATGAAGATTTTTGTCTAAACATTCTCGCTAATGTGCACCTGAAATGAGGAAAAAATATTTTGTCAAACTTACGTATTTGTTATTTATTTTAATTATGTAAAAATATTAGAGGCAAAAAAAAAAATTACGCCCTCCTAATTAACTTTTTGGACAAAAATCATCATCAAAGATAAATATAAGACATGTAAATTAATAGGTTGATGATAAAAATTTGCTAAAAAAAGTTAGAGTCATAAATGCAAAAGTAACCAATAGTTGGAGACTTTCATTGCAATTAGAATGTAGTGTACGTAACAAATAATGTTGTGGTAATATAATTATCCTAAATGTTATTGAAAAAATAAATCTTGCAATGAATTTTCTTAGTTTACCCTTATTTAAATACTATCAATTCCTACTACATATGAAAGAGTACAAGTTTATTTGTGTCACTACAAGAATTTTATGTTCCGCATACAAAATAAATTTGTAGGGAAATGTTATTTTTTGTGGGAAAAAACTTTTACCGGCAAAATTTTTTTGTAGGGGCGTTTGTGGCGCAAACATCATGGGGAAATGTATAAGACGACAAATGGTGAAAATTTGTGGGCTAAAGTCTCTCATACAAATCCTTTTAGAGACGAATACAATTTTTCGTGTAAGTTCTTTCTCGACAAAATAATTTGTCTGCTAAAGTTACTTGGACCCACGAAATAGTTTGTGTAGGCACAAGAAAAAAATTATTTTGTAGGCTAAATCGTGCTTTTTTCCTACAAAAATTTGTGGGCCAAGATCTACTTTTTCCTACAAATGATATTTTGTGGAGAAAGCGTATTTGTGGGCTAAGTAAATTATTTTTTTCAACAATGATATAATTTGTAGGGAGAAATTAATTATTTTTATATAATTTTTAATACTATGTTAATTCTTTTTACCTTCTTCAAAATAACATAAAGATGCAAAAATGACAACAAATTAAATTAAGACATTATTAGTGTCAATCAATATAACATTAAATTCAAAATATTATACCAAAATACAATAAAAACCATTCACTAAGCTAAAATTAAAAAGAGTATAAGCTCCATCACCTATAATGCATCTTAAAAAAAAACATAATTTGGTACGGACAAATAAAGAAAATACTATCAATTCCCACTACATATGAATGAGGACAAGTTTATTTGTGTTGATAATAAAGTATATTCAATAGGGGTATATTATAAAATGAAAAAAAAAAAAAAAAAATCAAATACACTATCAACATGGTAAGTGGACTATAATTTGGTACAGACAAATAAAAAAAATCAGCATATGTAGATAAATGGGACGGAGAAAGTAATATATATGATTAAGACTTTGAGGCCAATGAGGCGTCTAATACCATTCAAGTAATATTAATGGCGTACATTTGACATGTCTGTAACACAAAAAGTTCGGGGTAAATGATTAGTAAATGGTAAATGACATGAAAATCCTCAGAACTCCATAAAGAAAAATTAGTATACCATGTTTGAGTTACACAAACACAATTATAATTGAGAATTCATCACTGAATTTATTTAATTAAATTACAAGAAGAAGCTTTTAAGGTAGATCAATCCCCATTGGATATCTTTAATGGAGTGCCCATGAACCTTCAACATTTTCCTTGCTTAGAATCTCACAAAAGCTTATCCTGGACAAAGAAGTCTTGTGTAAAGCCCGTGTCTTTGCTATGTTTTCTCTCAATTTTCGAACCCTAGCTCAACCAATTTTTTCCTATTTATAGCTCTTGATTTAGGGCCCAAAATCGTGCCCCAATGATGCATAGAAAGCTGCCAAATATAGAGTCCCAACTGAGGTGTCTTGCGGACGTCCGCTCAAGCAGAAACAGGCACTAGAATTTTGGCCTCTGGCTCGCCTAAGCAGCCAGAGGCCTTCATTTTTGGCACCTTAGGCCCACTTGAGCCAAATTGGTTGCTCGAGCAGGCACCACTTGATCGCCGAGTGGCCAGAGGTGCCTAAAAGTTCCTCTTCATCCCTACTGGCTTGTCTCAGGAGGATTCCATGATGCTCGGCCGGCCCCTCACATTTATCTACGTGAAATATCTTGTACTTTAGCCTCGTTTACTTTCAATTCCATCCAAATTTGGTTTTGTTTCTAATCACATGAAACAAGATAAAATCAAAGTCGTTTTTATTCCAATTATTTGAATCGTACACAAAAATATAACTAAGATGACCTAAACAAGTGTATAAAATACACTCATCAAACCATGGACTTAAATTTTGCTAGTCCCGAGCAAAACAAGACAAAAATAAAGATTCAAAACATATGAAGATAGGTATTGTGTACAAAGTTGAACTTGAGCCTTATTTGCTTTAGGATTAGATCTAAGCATTCAATTCAAGAAACATGTCTAACTATTGCTACAAAAATATTTTTACACTCATCGATGCTTGACTTGTGTGTGTGAATAACTATTTCAATTGTCACTCTAACTCAAATAAGTCTACGCACATGGATGGATTCTTAAGTATATATAATCCCAACCCTCAATGGTAAACTTTTTCTTTCCCTCTCGTGGATTTCACTTAGTACTCAAGTATATATCACTTTTCACCAAGTGTTTTTAACCAAGGTTAAAGCTCATTTTTTCATTCTCACTCTCAAGTTAGAAAGTTTTAACGGATTGGGATTATGTCATTCTCACTCTCAAGTTAGAAAGGTTTAACCGATTAGGATGATGTCTTAGATAGTCAATGATCCATATCATGATTTATGTTCTCTAGTTTTAGGGTCTTCACTAACTAAGTCAAATTAACTAGGCATCTAGATCACCAAATTCGTGTCCAAAACTTAGTCTGGCAACAAAAGTACTTTTATTTAGTTTCTTGCAATTGCTTTTCTCTCGTTTCCTTTTTTTTCTCTTATGTTTTACACTCATCCTAGTAGATAGTCTTCGCTCTAATACTGATGCAGTCCTCTTTTTCGTTGATCGTCTCTTACATAATGTTGATACATAAGGCCAGATTACTTAATGTTAGCTTTCACACATCAATATAAGCTATTTTTTCCTACTCGATGTGTCTTGACTAGTGCATTGTCTTTCATTGGGACTGAAAGTTATGATTAGAGTTCTAGTCAACAGTCAATGTCTAACTTCAACCTGTTAAACTAGGCTACTTACAAATGTTTTCCATGAAATCACAAATCATTACTTCTCTAAATTACACGTTTGTCAGTTCAATCTCTCCTAAACTTGTTCTGGTTAAGTGTATTTCTAACTGAGATATTGGAATTCAACACTATTAACTAAAGCCTTCACTCAACTTCCACCCACGTAACACAACATGTTTTCAAGCTCAAGCAACAACAAAAATAACTATGTGCTTATAGTAGTATTGAGTCTTGCATAGATAACAAATTTAACAAAAGTTGACATATTGTAGCAATATTCAATCAATTTTCACACATTAACATTAGATTAACCAAATGTCATCATAAGCCGGCATGTTATCCAACTACATTACACAGATAAAATATTTTTGATCTTTTTTTGATTATTTATTTTTACTCTACGACTCTAATTAAACTATGCTCATGACTTGACATAAACAAATAAATTAGAATAGACGTTTATGACAAACATTAGACAATTCAAGTGCACCCACCAACCAATTTAAACATTACATTGTCTCCAATGTAAATAATCATAAATAAAGCTTAAAGAGTAGAATGGTGCACTTAACGCCCCAATCACTCGGATGGTGGCGATGGGTAGAGGCTGAAATAGCCAAGGAGTTGTGTGAGCTAGGCTAAGACAGCCTCGTGTTTCAGTCTGCGATCTTCAACCTCCTGCGCATGGGCTTAATTATCTAATTTTCCTCACATGTGTTTCCAACTCAGCTCGTAAAGTCTGCCATGCATGGAGCTCGTCATAGATGAATTGTAAGGTCAATCTCGTACTGTCTATGGCAAATATCCATCCATTAGATCACCATGTGCGAGCTCAGGATTATCAGCCGATTCTTCTTGACCATCGATTTGAGACTGTCCCACTTGTACTCGGTTCGTCCATCTCTTCGGCCAATATGAGGCTTACTTTATCTTAGATTCGAGTTGTGCATCCTCCCAATCTTTCAAACACATTAAACTTTCTATTATGTATGGTTTCAATCTTGATCGCATATGAGTAAGTATCCTACCACTTGTACTAAAAGCGGACTCGATGCTACAGCTTGATACCGGAGGTGTTAGTAAATCACGTGTTATAATAAAAATAAATGGGTATTGACGCTCGTTTTGTCTCCACCACCTAAGTATATCGAAATTATTCCTCTCATCTTCATCTAATAAATTAAGCACGTCGTGACCAAAATATCTAGCTAACTCTAACGGTAAGTCTCTAATATTTGTTTCTACATTTGTGGAAGGAAAAAGAAGAAGAAGAAGAAAAAAAGAACTAGTGTTTTGAGTTCCCTTAAGAATAAGGAAACTCCAATAATCATTGGGATTAAGGTTACTTGAATAAGAAGAAGAAGAAGAGTTTGGTGGAGGAAGTCTTCTAACGTTCCTACCGGTTTTTTCCGCATAAAATTGTACATGTCACACATTGTTTTTCTAAATTACCATAAGTTAAGGGACTCTTCAGAACATAAATTATTAGAAATTTCGGAAATAGTATGATTAGTACCTTGTAAATTTATTCTAGAGTCCATAATTGACGCTAACAGAAACAACATAAGCAGTTGTTCCCAATATTTTCTAAATTTCATTTTCATTGCTTCTACAATATCAAAAAAAATTGCATACGTCTTATACCTATTAAAATTATTTGCCATAAAATAAAAATGATTTAAAACAAATAGACTAGTAGGATAGTATACACCACCACATGCGTTTGTGGCATCGTAAAACACTTTCAAATATTTTCAAACATGAAATGCAATTTGCCAATCATATGGTTGCAAATCGTATTATGGACCATGTGAATGTCGGCCATTATAGTAAGCAATTACACAATGTTCATAACCTTCGCATGATTCAAGCATTAAATAAGTAGAGTTACACCTATTACGTATGTCGGTACATATAGATTTTGTTTGAAGGGAATTTTATACGCATAATTCATTAAATACTTGTTTTCTAACAGGTGAAGCAGTAATATAATTTAAGGCATACCTAATTTTTTTTTCTAATTGTAGGACTATATACTTTAAACCATTTTGGACAATCAAATTAAAAATATGGCATACACATCTAACATGAAACAAAATTCCACCGAAATTCAGATTCAATTCTTCAATTAATTTTTCTATTGCAATATTGTTAGGCGGAGCATTGTCAAAGGCGATACTGCAAATTCTAGATTCGCAATTAAATTCTTTAATAATTGCCAATAAATAATTAAAATTTTGTATCCCATTATGAGGATAATCAATTACTTTAAAAAAAATTATTCTTTTATGCATAATCCATAGTTTATCAATATAATGTAAAGTAGCCGCAATATATACTTTATAATTTAGACCGGACCATAAGTCCGAAGTGAATGATACAATACCAGTACATTTACTTAAATCATCTTATATATTTTTTTTTATTAAATGCAGTAATAGTATCAGAACGAAGAGTGTTTCTAGCAGATGGCAAATACCTGGGTTGAAGATACCTTTGTACAAATTGTGTGAAGTGAGGGCTTTCTACTATACTAAGTGGGAACTCACCATTGGCCACCAACTGACACATGCTTTCCCGATGCATAGACTCCTGTGAATAAACCCAGTTGTTAAGATTAGGAGAAGAACTAGTAGATCCACTTAGAGATCCGAACTGTAGTTGAGCTTGGTTGGTATCAATTCCTCCGTGCTTTTGCATACACTTAGGAAAATGTCAATTTAGATGGCTTGTTCCACCACCTTTTTGCCATGCAAACTGTTGTTTACAATATTTACAAACCGCCTCGAAATTGGTTGCCCGCTGCATAGCTTGCAACGCTAGCACTAACTTGAAATGATCACGACCTTTTGTTTTGCGGCTCTTCGTTTAGTAGTCGATTGAGTAGTGTTGGTCGTTTCCAACTCTTCATCGATATCATCTAAATCGATAGTTGGAGCAGTGTTTCCAACCCCAAAATCATCACCAAAATCGGGAATTGGAATATTATTTAAACCACTAAAATCTTCATGAATTTGGTTTTTGACAGATTCGGCACTTCCTTAAAAATTGTATTGATCCATGAAGAATTGTAGAATGTAGATAATAAAAATGTAGAAGTAGAAAATAAAATTATAGAAATGTAGAAGATTAGAAGAAATGTGAAAATTCAACACTAAATTGCACAATAAAAGAGCTTATATTGACAATATAATTTTTTTGGATTGTTGTATGAATGTAAGTTGAGAGATGAGGAGATTTTTGAAGAATATAAAAAGTTTATGGGATATTTATAGGAAAAAAAAATTATAGCCGTTAAAAAAAAATTAAAATTTAAGGGACCTATTTGGAAATGGTCAGAAATATGACCGTTGCATGCAACGGTCATATTTCTGACCATTGCATATTGCAACATTTGGTCCCCAGCTTTAAGCTGGGGACGAATTTGGTCCATTTGTGGACCACGGACCACGGGTCTGGTCCATGAACCATTTTTCGGTCCGGCCCTGGTCTGGGCCCGTCGTTGGACGAGCCCGGACTGCTCACGGGCTGGACTTTGAAGGGACAGGCCGACGGACCCACAGGCGGCCCGACCCTTTTGCCATCTCTACGTATCTGGGATGTATGTTACCAAAAATTTTGGTCATGAAAAATTTGGCGTCTGAAGATTTCCTTCCACAATTTTAACTAAAATATTTTATGCGAAAAATATTCACAATTAGGGACCAAATGTCCATTAAGAGAAGTTTTTCTAAAAGAATTTTTGCTTCAAGTCGATCGTTTTTCCTCCTCCATCTAGCGATGTGCCGTCACCGTCGAACTGTGTAATTCTCTATCTCTCTTTCATTCGTCTCTCTCCACTCTTCATCTGCTCATTTCAATCTCGTATGTATCTCTTTGTCTCTCTTTCAATCTCGTTCTCACTGTACAAAATTTAGACATTGTGATTTCTCTGTACTCCTCATTGTGGGGTTTTTCGGATGCAAATTGCTCTGGAAAGAATTAACTCTATGAAATTCAATCTCTGTTCAATTGCCATTCTACATATATGTCATTTGAACATATTTTTCACTATTCATATATTTGTGTTATCTTATTTTTTATTCTATGTCTTGTGTTATGATTAAAATGTCTCCAATATTCTAAAAAGAATGATATTTTATGATTTGAACATAATCGATTTTCAGCAAGTATCATGATCATCCTGGGAAAATGGTTTTCTTTCAAGAATATATACAATGTAGTTTTCTATTAATTATAAATTATAGTGTATACCATTTTGTTGATGTGATATTTTTTTACTGTAAGTTAAAAATTATAGTGGATTATATGGAGTGGTCGTACACTTTGATGTTAGCATTACCTATTACACACACCACCTTCCTCATTCCCTCTTGCTTTCTGCATTTCTCTATTGAGGTGAGTTCGCTCTAGCATTCATATGCGTGTGATTCAATGTGAAGAATTTATACTTTTGGTTAGCCTGTCTATACGTATAAAAGACGAGCACTCATCAATTTTCATCCCTCATATATATCTTTCTCTCTCTGTGTGTCTTTTGGGTATAAGGTTTGAGCATTGTTCTCGTATTTTCGTTCTCTGTTTGTTCATAGATACGTGCATTGAGTGTTTTTTAGTCTAAAATTCCTTTTCCATTTTTTGGTTCAAGTTGTCAACTAGTCATCTTTTGTTCTTATCTTGGGGCTTCATTTTTATCTTGATTGTATAATCAAGTGTATGTTTCTCTCATAAAGATCGATTTAAAAATCATACAATATCGTGTAGTTATGTTTGAAAATTATGTGTGGTTTAAAATTTTTATCAACTTATACCATATGAATGCCTAGGCGAAGAATTTAACATTTCTTTTGTGGTATAGTTATTGATTTATAGAATAGTCAACAAGTATAAAAGTTGGTCCGATGCATCTATCTACTAAGGATTTTGATGGTGGACTTAAAGCATATATAGAGCACACCTTTGCTCTTTGGTTTGTTTGTGCTAGCAAAGTAAAGTGTACGTGCATTGATTGTAAAAATATGAACGATGTAAACAATGAAACACTCTATGAACATTTGACTTCTAGGAAAATGATGAGTAATTACAAGGTGTGGCATCTTCATGGAGGCCGATTGTAGACAAAGATACGGATGGTGTGGTGGAGGAAACTAATGGTGTATCTAGTGAATTTTACAAATCGGTGCTCCTACCGAATTTTACAAATTGGTAGAAGAATCGAAGGAATCTTTGTATTCTGGATGCAAAAATTATACAAAGTTGTCATTTTTTTTTAACTATGGAACCTCAAATGCCTTGGTGGCGTTTTCTTCGTCGATTGACTTATTAAGAAAGGCGTTTCCTGAAGGATGTACTTTGTCAGAAACTTTCACGCATAGCAAAAAGATTATTTTAGATATGGGTTTGGGTTACAACAAGATAGATTTAGATGTTGTTTTAGAAGAATAATTCCAAACTTGAACAATGCACCGTATGTGAGGCTTCAAGTTATATTAAGAAGAATGGTATTACAAAGAATAAAACACCGGTAAAGATTCTATCACAGTCCATTGATACTGAGGCTGCAACGTTTGTACATGTCGTCTAAAGTTGCAGTTGACATGAAGATGGCCGCACTAAAGATGGAGTGATGAGGCATCCAACCTACAAACCAGCTTAGAAACACATTGACGAGAAATCTCTGTACGTTTCTATAGATCTAAGAAATGTGAAGCTTGGATTAGCAAGAAATGGTTTTAACTTTGTTTGGAACCATGAGTTCCATGCACATCACATAGCCCGTGATAATTATGTCATACAATTTGCCTTCGTGGTTGTGTGTAAAACAACATCACATGATCTTGTCTTTGCTTATATCTGGTCCTAAAAGGCCTGGCTCACTTTATAAGCAGTTAGTTTTTTATCTGTTGTCATGTGAGAGAAGACACTTTGAGCAAGTTTTCTCTTAACTTGAAAAGCAAATCAATTGTATATTTTGTTGAGGAAATGGAAGCTCTCAGTGGCGTGCTCGACTTGAATTAACCAGAAGAAATAAATTATCCAAGATCTTAAAGTGCAGTCATGTGACTAAGCTGAGAAATAATGGAACGAATGTAATTGTTATTACATCCTGTTATCATTATATCATCAACGAAAACTAAAACATAATTTGTACTTTCAGTTGTGATTTGGACAAGATGGATCGATTAGACTTGGCGATTGAAACCGTAACACTCAATTAATGTATGGTATAGCTTTCTAAACCAAGAACATGAAGCTTGTTTGAGGTCATACAGTAGTTTATGTAGCCAGCAAACCAAACTAGCAGTTGAAGTGTCTTGGATTCCAACTTGTTGTTAGATGAATACTTCACCTTGCAAATCCTCATTGAAGAAGGCATTGTTAATGTCCAATTGCCTTTCAACCCGGTGTCTACTTAATGCAATGGTGAGTACCACTGTAATGGTCATAGGTTTAATGCCTGGGCTAAAAGTCTTATTGAAATCAATCCCACCTACTAGGTGAAATCCCTTTACCACAAGCCAGACCTTGGTATTTATTTATTAAGCCATCAGGTTTTGTTTTAGTTTCATCCATCATTTACATCCAATAGCCCTTCTGTCTGGTTGATGTGGGAACAATCTCCAAGTGTTGTTCATGAAGAGAGCCAAATAACTATTCATCCAGCCTGGCTTGCTACCAATGATCACTTTGTAAGGCCTCATGGACAATTGGGTGAAGATACAGGAGGTGATGTAGAGAGCACATAATTCATTACATGGTTTAAGCTACTTAAGCTAACTAGAAATAATGCAATCTTAAATGTTTAGAACATATAACATATGAGACTGACTTATATTGAATTAACATGTAAATAAGTCACAGAACTTGTGTAGTTACGTTTATTAATGCATATAAATACTATAATAATTGCTATCATGATTTCTACTAACAAAACAGAAGTATTTACATTTATTAATTTGTAACTTTGTCAAATTTCAAACTTGTTATCTTCTATGTAAACTTGAACTTCTTTGATATTTGTAGAAGAATATTGGATATAGTCTTAACTTGTTGTACTTTTAAGTCATTTGCAACTTTATCTTTTTTACATTTCAAATCTATCATACAAGTGGGCACTCTTTTCTAGTGAGATATTGTTTAATTTCTATTATTAATATGAAGTATTATTGCATTTGCAAGTATCTAACAAGATAATTATGTAGATAGATGAGTTTGACTTGAGAGTCGAATGTGGGTGATCATATATGAGTTTTGTGTATGGATGTGGATATGTTAGTTTAAATCTATGAATTGAATTATGGTGGATGTTATTTTGACTTGAGAATGGAATATGCATGATCTTATTTTAAATTTGTAAATGGATATGGATATGTTATTTCAGATTTATAAATTGAATGCATGTCAAATACAATGTTGAAAACTTATTGGAGTTAGACTTGTAAATGGAATGTTAAGTTATTGTTATATATTTTGTGGATGTGGAATGGTTATTATTTTTAGACATGAATGATAAATGTTTTGCAGGTGAAAAAATGTGTACCCAGAGGTGAACAGGGTAGTGTAAGGACGAAAAAAAGAAAAAAAGGTTTTAAGGACGGTTTGATCAAATGTGCACCCAGAGGTGAATGATGGTTTTTTTTTTGTTGCAAATAGTTGGGGACGTTTCAAAACCGTGGCAAATAGTTGAAGGTATTCTAACAAAGAGACCAATATAAGGACGATTCTCGACTTGACCGACGTGAATAAATAGATTTTTCCAATCTTTGGTGGAATCGTTGTGAAGACATTTCTTGATACTATCCGAGATGCCCTTAATAGGTATGATTTTAGTGCTCGTTCCAAATGGATATTGGCGATGGTTGTCTAGTATTGGGGATGTTTTTGAACCGTCCCTAAACATCAATTTTTTCGTAGTGAGAGAGATAACATCATAATCACGAAAACTTCAAGAGATGTGATAAGTTAAAACATTAAATTTCAAAGGCATAGCCTAAGTTCTTGCCGTCCGAGTCTATGTTGATGTCAAAGTAATGCATCAATGGTGTTAGAATACAATGCACATTACTTCAAATATGCCTAAGTCCACACATTATGCAAAAGAAGTGATAATGCTGTTCTAGATAATTTATCAAATACGTGGTGGGCATCTTCCAAAACCAATGTAAATATGAAAAATTTAGTGACCCCATAACCCAAAAATTAACACAAGCAAACACAAAATATCAATTTTCAATCCATTCAACTTTCACAGCCCAACTTCCTCAATAAAATGAAAAGTGTTCAAAGTAACATTTATACTAGTTTAAAGCAAGGAAAAAGTTAGAAGTATAGTTTATCCATGTTACCTTGAATTGGTGGAGAAGCTGTGACTTGATGATGAGGAGTCACTACAAGAAATTTTACTTTTTAAGATGAAAATTTTGGTCTTGTAAAGTCTCTCGATGACTACTTTTAACTAAACAACCTAAAAATAATTTTCTACAATAAAATTTATATTGTTAAAAGTAAAATTTCTTATAGTGAGTAATTCAATGAAATGGATGAATGATGGTTGATTTAGTTTTTGGGTGAATATAGGGTGGTATTGGGTACAAGAAGCTTAAGAGAAAGTCGCAAGATTGAGAGTGGGAGAAATATGTTCACAACCGGTGATTTAAAACCTGTGTGCTCTCTCTTGAGCGGACTTAGTGTCTCTTCAAGTGGACAAAATGTGTGCCTTTTGGCACTACTAGCTTGTTCGAGCAACCAGTGAGCCCGTGTTTGAATTGTTTTTAAAAGCTTAACACTATTTCTACAACTCTTTCTCAAATTTCAATGAGCTAAAATATGGACGATGTTCGTGATTCACATTCCAATGAATGTAGACTTTATATGCGCTCAAAACACTTCATCCAACCAGATGATGACAACTTAGTCCTAAATGTGCTGAAAACGCACTCTAAAAGCCTAAAAATGACATAACTACCTAAAGACAAAGTAAATTAAAAGGTAAGAAATGGTGTTGCCTCCCAATAAGTGGTTGTTTAATGTCATTAGCTTGAATTTTCATTTCATCACTTTAGGTTGGTTAGATGGACAACTGATTTTCCATTCAAGAAATCTCCTCTCCAATATGCTTTCAATATTTGCCCGTTGACCTCGAACCTTCTAGTGCCACCTCGATTTAAATCCACAGGTCTATAAGGATATACATTTTCTACCGTGAACAGACTTAACCATCTCAAATGCAATTTTCCAAGAAATAGTTTGAGATGAGAATTATATAGCAACACTTCTTGCCTGATTTCATACTTCATCATTTGAATGTGTTGGTCATGCCATTTCTTCGTATTTTCTTTATATAGCTTTTCATTCTCATAGGCTTCCATAAGAAACTCGTCTATTTCTTTGAGTTGCAAGAGTCAATTCTCATCAGCTGTTTTCATGTCAAAATTCAAAGTTCGAACAGCTCAATATGCTCATTGCTCTAATTCAATTGATACATGACACGCTTTTCCAAATACCAATCCATATGGAGACATGCCAATATGTGTCTTGAATGCCGTGTAATACGCCTAAGTGCATCGTCTAATTTCTTGGGCCAATCCTTGCATGAACGATTCATGGTGAGTTCAAGAATTCGTTTCAACTCCTGGTTGGAGATTTTCGGTTGCCCACTGGTTTGAAGATGAGGGTCAAGATGCGATGACGAACAACATACTCATGCCAATAATGACTCAAATTGGTGATTGCATAAATGTTTTGTCCATCACTAATAATGGCTTGGAGAGTTCATATTGTGTGAAAATATTCTTTTTCAAGAAATGCACAACAACCCGAGCATCATTTATTGGTAAGGTTACTGCTTCCACACATTTAGACACATAGATATATTGATTTTCAAATGACGATGGGAATGGTCCCATGAAGTTGATACCAAACATCAAATAATTCCACTTCAATAATGCTATTTAAGGGTGTTACGTTCCTTCACGAGTTGTTCCTTCTTCACTGGCATCGGTCACATTTCTTAACCAAGTTATAGGCATCTTGAAATAATGTTTGCCAGGTGAACCTTGTTTGTCGAAGTCTTGTATAATTAGATGAGTGACAAAGCTCTAGAATTTGACTCATTTCTTCCTCTGGCACACAATGTTGAATAATCTAATCTGAACCCCGTCTCAGAGAGATGAGATCCTCCCGAGGTAATGCTTAATGTCACTAAAGAACTTATTCTTCATGTGACTTGTGTAATCAAATGATGGAATTGGATAAATAGTTGACAAAATTGACATACCGTAGGGTTGTGGCTACATTAAGTACCTTCTCATCTAGAAATATTCGCTGATTCCATCTGGATGATCGTGTTCGATAGTTCAAGCTGATATAAATTGTTAGGCACCAAGTTTTCACATCTTTCTAATATCTGATTTCCAAATCGAACTCTTGCAACATAAGTACCCACCGAATAAGCCTTGCTTTTAAGTACTTCTTTGCAAGCAAATATTTCAAAGGCAACATGGTCTCGTGTAGACGATTACATTTAATCTAATGAGATATGATCATAATTTATCCAAGGCAAACACAACCACTAGGAGCTATTTTTCGGTGGTAGCATATTTAAGTTGTGCATCAATAAGTGTTCTACTAGCATAGTGAATTAAATGTGGCACTTTATCCTTATGTTGGCCCAACATAGTCCTCATTATGTGAGACGCCGCATACATTAGCTCAAAATGTAAGCTCCAATCCGATGCAACCAAAATTGGTGTTGAGATCATCTTTTCTTTTAGAGTGTTGAAAGCTTGCAAACACTCCTTAAAAAAGTTGAATGGGACATCCTTCTCAAGAAGACTATACAATGGTTTCGTGATTTTTGAGAAGTCATGAAACGGCGATAAAAACCTGCATGCCCTAAGAAACTTCAAATGCCTTTAACTAAAGTGGTTGTAGGTAGTTTCTCAATTACTTGAATTTTGCTCTATCTACCTCAATTCCATTAGTTGAAAACTAATGTCCCAACACAATTTTCTCTTAAACATGAAATGAAAATGTTACCACCAGTTTCTGTAAAGGCCTCCACGTCAAAGAAAAAGCTCCATAAAGGACCAAGAAAGGCCCAAGTTAGGCCTCGCAAAAGCCTCGTAGAAGCCCAGCAAGGGTCTTCCAAATTCATTTAAGGCCAGGCAACACATTGGCACCATCGAATTAAGTATGGCGACACCCGTGAAGAGCCTCGACATTCATGGCCGACCCCAGGTGCTTCGTCGGCAACCGAATCCGTCATAGATCTGTAGACATTGTGATGTTTCAGAATGACCAGAGATATATTCAAAGAAACTAAATATCAATCCCCTAAATATTAGGCAACGTAATGATATGAATCAACTCGAATAAGGGATAAAATCTGGGAGATTACATTGACAACCAATTATCCTTATCCCATAAGGAATGATGATCCAATCAGATATTTAATTGATTGTTTTTCTAAATCAATTAGAACTCTGAGGCTATAAATACAACATCTCAAGTTATTCTAAGGTACACATTATTCTCACCCTAAAACTCTGTTCAAATTTCTGCCTACTTGTCTCTCCCACACCCAAATATTATCTCTTGTGTATTGTTGTTTCTTACATATACCAGCAGTTGATTTGATCGTCGGAGTACCAATGATTATCGAAACCTTTTTTCCATGATCTTGGTACCTAACGGTCGTCTTAGTGTGCAGGTAACATACAGGTTGGCGGAGGATTAACTAGAGATCTGTTGACACATGGTTAGCGTAGAATCCAACGTCAACAGAAAATTTTTCCATTGAAGAACAAGATTAGTTTCTTGACGTCGCTGTAGAAATAGAGACAAATAATTTAACACTTATCGAAAGATGACCCAAAAACTGAGAAATCATTCATTAACACTTCTATGTAGTTTTCCACCATGTATGAGAAGATCGATACCACGCAATACTCAAATGTAGCAGAGGCATCACACAGTCCAAAAGATATCATCTTTTACGCAAACGTGCCATATGGATAGGTGAAAGTAGTTTTGTCCTCATCTTACGGAGAAATTGCAATCGATTGTACCACAATATTATCTTAAAAACAATAGTGAGAGTGTCCAGTGATCCTTTCCAACATCCGATCAATGAAAAATAGAAGAAAGTGGTCCTTCTTGGTTGAGTTTGCAATAATCGATGCAGACTCTCTACCATATGATTGTTATGGTTGAAATAAACTCATTGTTTTATTTGGTACAACAATGAGTCTTCCTTTCTTTAGAACTACACGGAATGGAGTGACCTAAGCACTCTTTGAAATAGGATAAATGATACCGCATCTAGAAGTTTTAGTACCCCAGCTTTCTCAAATTCTTGCAATTTTGGATTCAGTCTGGGTTGATGTTCCACTGAAGGCTTGTGTCATCCTTCACGAGGATTTTATACATGCAGAATGATGGAATGATAGCTTTTATGTCATAAATAGACTGTCATATAGCAGTTTTATGGTCCTTAAGTACCCAACCCGAAGTAGTTTATCTTCTTCCATTTTACAGAAGAAATTGGCAACGATCACTGGTAGTGTAGATTTCTCTCCTAAATAAGCATATCGTAGATGGGTTTGGTAGCTGCTTAAGTTCAATAGTTGGATGTTGTAGAATGGATGACAATGGTTTTGTAAGGCCTTTGCCAAGTTCTGCAAATTGTGGGTTCCTCTTGAAAGGCGAATAAGTTTCCAAATACCGAGTACAAGCTTCTATTTCTTCAGAGTCGATTGTGTCAAAATAAAGTGGACAATGCCACCTCAATTGGTCTTTGGGGATGATCACGAGTGAATGTATTTGCCACAATCTTGTCTATCACATCATTTGAAAATATAAGTCAGATTTAGCTGGATACGTGATTACTTTGAATACGTTGATCATGACATGTTCCTCATTTATCCTGAGAATGAGTTGACCTTTTTGCACATCAATTATAGCTTGACTAGTAGCTAAAAATGGGCGTCCTAGATTAAGTGATACATCTTTGTTTTCTCCATGTCTAGGATGTTAAAATCAGTCGGGAAGATGAATTTGTCCACTTTCACCAGAATATCTTATATTATTCCCTAAGGGTGTTTAATGGACCTATCACAAGCTGTAACGACACTGTTGTTTCCTTTGCCTCTCCTAAATCAAGCTTCTTATAGAAAATGGCATTAAGTTAGCACTAAGATCACATAATGCCTTTTCAAAGTAATTATTACCTATGGTGCAAAAAAAATTAAAATTCACTGGGTAGTTAAGCTTTGGATGCAGCTTATTTTGCAAAATTGCACTGTATTCCTTGATCAACATCACTATTCATGTTCTTCCAGCTTCTTTTTGTTTGAATGTACTTCTTTCATAAACTTCACATACATGGACATTTGTGCTAATGCATCCGTGAATGAGATGTTGATATGTAGTTTTTAAGGACCTCCAAGAATTTTGTGAATTGCTTATCTAGCTTGTTTTTTTTTTGCAACATTTGAGGGAATGATATAGGTTGCACGTATGCTTTGACATTAACAGCTTGCCTTGACCTATAGGGTATCTCAATTCTGTACTGGAGTTGTTTTTGTTGTTTGTTCAGACCGCTTCACTTGTTCTTCGTCTGTTGTAGGTACCTTTTTCATTGGAGGCAACATGTCTTTTGACATGGATATCAAGTAGTTGGACTCCACTCTTGGTAGTGATTTTTTTCGTATTGGTTTTAGTTTTACTAGGTAGAGTTCCCTGTGTCCTCTCAAAAAATGTTGCAAACTATCAGTCCTACCGAGTATCCAGATTATTTATAGATGCATGTTGGTGCTCTAGAGTTTTATTAGTTTTAGTAATGTACTAATAAATCAAGTCTTCCAACAAAAGCTTTTTCTTGTGCTACTGTTGGAAACGTGGTGGTTTGCTTTAAGTTTGATTTTCATGATTCTGATTATTACTCCAAGAAAAGTTGGGAGGACTTCTCCACCCAAGATTATATGTATTGGATTAGGGATTATTCTGCCAACGAGAGAAATTATATGCATAATTGACCTTTTCAAGATTAAATATGAAAGTGGTGTTCAATGGAGAAGCTGAAGTCTAGTGATTCACCCTGCACCCCCCCACAAATCGGATTACGACTATGTTGACTAACGTGACAATGTCCATCTTCCTTGTTAGAGCTTCCATTTGAGTAGATAGTGCTAAAATGACAACAACATTGTGATGTGCCGCTATTTTTCTCAACATTTTCCTTTATGATGGCCACGTAGCACTAGTTTTGGCCATTCTTTCAAACAAATCATATGCCTCTTAGACTATCTTTGTCTTAATCAACCCATTCGATGATGAATCGACTACAGATCGGTTTGTTAGAAGTAACCCTGTATAGAAATATAGGACTTGAAGGCTCTTCTTGATTTCATGATTTGGGCACTTGCATAGTAATTCCTTGAACCGTTCCCAAGCTTCATGTAATTTTTCAGAATCAAGCTGCCTGAGCATAGATATGTCGTACTTTAGTTGGTAGAAAATATTAGTGGTGAACCTCTGAACCGTTCCACGTAGTAATACTCTTGTCGGGATCAGAGTGGTTTCTAACCACTCTCTCGCTCCATCTCTTAGTGTATACAGAAACAACCTCATTCTGATAGCGTCATCATTCACCCATTGGTAAGTCAAGTTAATACACAGCTCCAAAAAGTGGAAACATGGCCGTGTAGATTCTCATTTGATTTCCCATTGAATTGCAGATAAGTTTGGAATAGATTGATCACATTCGGACATATTTGAAAATTATAATGCCCATACGGAGGATATGCTATGTTTGATTGATTTTGTTCGAATGTTGGGGTCATGAATTCCTCAACTGGCAAGTCTTCTTCATCAATCACTATTGGTTGTGGAAATTGAACACATACGTCATTATTATGTTTACTTGGTCCTTTTTCCGTTTGTCTCTTTGTTCTTTTCTTTGTTGTCTAAAAGGCCTCCCGATCTTGAAATCAAATGGAAAGTGATCGAGATCCTCCAAGTTTTGCGTATACCAAATGCAAATACCTGAAAAGATCAAAAAGAGTAAGGTGGAATAATCACAAGAAAGAGTAAATAGAATAAAAATAAATAAAAAATTCGAATTCAAGATAAAATTTATAAAATTGAAGTTAAAAAACGTAGTCCCGGCAACAATGCCAAAAACTTGTTCGGTGAAATTTCACATGCATACAGGTTCTTTGACTAGAAATAGTACAATGAGTAAAAGGGACATAGTTCCCACGAAGACTTAGATCTTAACTTAAATTCGAATAATTCGAGCTTAAATCGAATACACACAATAAAATATTTAATCAATTAACGATATTTATATCTATGCTAAAACAATGGTTTAAAATAAATGCAATTTTGATTATTTGAGAAAAATCAAATAGTCAAGCTATGTTGGGAATCCGATTCTACCACTAGTGTCTATTTTAATTTTCAAAATCTCACTTCTAATCCAATTTATGCTTAATTTGCCAATTGATAATCCTAGGTTGTCTAATAATCTCTTTTGAGTAGAATTAAACCTATTTTTCTTATACGACCCAAAATATTTTTATTTTGAATTCGAATATATAAAAATGCATTTAACAATAAGACCATCTAAATTGATTGCACAAAGCATATAAGATTATTTCTAACTTCTATACGACATTGTGTTGGTTTCCAACATTGAGTTAAACATACCTTGAACCTCTCAGAAGAAATATAAGTCACAAATTCATTTAAAAGGTGATAAAACATTCAAGTGGAATTAAACAATAGCACCATTCAATCAAGCACAAATTAAGATTAGAAACAAGAAATTTTGAATTAAAACTTCAACTAATAGTTCATATCATCATCCCATGTGAAAATTAACCTAATATGTTTGAGTTACAAAAGCACAATAATATTTGAGAATCCAAAGACAATCCAAAGACAAGAAGAAGCTTTTGAGTTAGCTTTCGTCCCCTTTGAATGTCTCCAATGGAGTTCCCACGAACCTTCAACCTTTTCCTTGCTTTGAAATCTCACAAAAGCTTAGCAGATGAAGAAGTCTTGTGTAAAACCCATGCCTTTGCTATGTTTTCTCTCCAATTTTTGAACTCTAGCTTAACTTTTTTTCCCCCCTATTTATAGCTCTTGATTTAATGCACAAAATCTTGCTCTAGAGATTCGTAGAAACCTGCTAAAGATAGACTCCCACTAGGGTGAACATCTGCCCCCACAGGTGTCCATTCGAGTGGGTGCCACGTCTAGTCAAGCAGACATAGGCACAAGAATTCTGGCCTCTGACTCGCTCGAGCGGCCAAAGGTGCTTGAAAATTCCTCTTTCTCTCTCCTATCTTGACTCGATAGGGCGACTATGATGCTCGATCGACCATTCACATTCGTCTACGTGAAATGTCTTGTACTTAAGCCTCATTTGCCTTTATTTCTATTCAAATTTGATTTTGTTTCTAATCACAAGAACCAAGATAAAATTAATCAACGTTGAAGATAAAATTAATCAACGGTTGTTTTGATTCTAATTATTCGAATTGTACCACAAAAATGTAATTAAGAAGGCTAAATGAGTATATAAAATACCCTAATCATATATCAAAAATGAGTATATAAAATACCCTCATCATATATCAAACCCAAAAATAAATAATTTGTTGTAATAAATTAAATTTAAATTTTACATCATGGAACTTATTTATGTCTTTGTGCTTAACTTTGAATGTGATGAAAAAGGCTGAACTTTGTCGGAGGCCATTCATTTCTATGTAAAGTTTTGTTGGTGAATTTTGTATAAAGTGACTAGAAAGAAGTGCTGAAACAAGAAAACCGAAAATATATGAAATGCAAAGTCGAGGCAAGTGTTGAACACTTTGTCCTTAAGTCAATTTTGCCCCGGCAACGGTGCCTACTGTTTATGGCAATCAATTCCCAAGGTTCAACGACTTCTACTCGTGTTTGTAGCACTTCAAAACACAAGCACAACGAACTAGAAATGATTTTGTACTCCAAAAGATGAATATGAAATGGAAAACCAGAATTTATGTAACAAATGCAAGAATTTTGGTTCAAAGAATGCAAAATATGATTTGAATGTGTTTGTATATCAATTATGTACATTATAGGACGTCCAGATGGCCTTTTTATAGAATATGAAGAGTTGGAAACGAAGTGGTGTGGAGCCAATTCATACAACACTTCAAAAGGACATACATGTTCGCGCTTAGACCCATGCGATCGCATAGTTTTAATATGATGTGATCGCAATGTACACTTTTGAAGACATAATTTAATCAAGGCTAACTATTCGATAGCATGGCTTCGTCTCCTGCGATGGCATGGTAGGACCAAAAAACATTCTGCTTAAAAATTCAACAAGTTGCGATTACATGATAAAATACCCATGCCATCGCATGGTCAAAAATTGACCCGATTTTGTCATTTTTCGTAATTTCTCATTCATCCGATATTAGTTTCGAAATGTCAAATATACCCTTCATCCAATATTGGTTTCGATATTGGGCAGGTCGATCCCCATTTCGACGCTCCAAAGCGGCGAAGTGGCAAACTATTTTGCCTAAACGGATTGGGTCGGGTCTGAATATTTGGTCGAAGTTGACACTAAGTCATTTTAGTTGTTTTAAATACTTAGTCAATTTTTCGAATTTCTTAAACCAATTTCCTACAAGTTTTTGTATATTTTGTTATTTTTTCACCCCCAAGTATTAAAATAGATCCAATTGCAGCGGTATAAAGACCCCATTTGGTTAGCAATTTTTCAAATCATTCCTTTTTTTCGATGTGCTTTGTTATTTACTAATTTTGTTCAAAAAATGTTAGTTTTTCTAATAATTACTATTTTTTTTTTGAAATTGTAATTTAAATTAGGCAAAATAGAAATGGACAAATCCATCCGTAATTTCAATTGAACCAAGCAATCGCTAAAATGGTTGCTGATAACTCCCATCGAAATTCGTTGGAAATATCGACGGACATGTATACGTAGGTAAATCCGTCGGTAATCATCGATAGTTTATGTTGGTGTCGGAAAATTACTAGCAGGACTTTCACCTTCGGTATGTATCGAAGGAAATATCCATCACTGAAGTCGCATATTTAGTAGTGATAGAACAACATAATAAAGAACAAAGATAAAATTGTAATTACGATCGTATTTGTTGTCTTGCGCAATATTGTCTAATAATACTTACTAAAAATTGAATGAAGTTTATTTTTTTATAAATATGAGCCCATCCATAAGCCAATTAGTAATTGGAGAATTTTGTGATAACCCGGCTAAAAAATTTCAAATATAAAAATTATGAATGAAATATTAGCAACTTTGACGATATGAAAAGATCTGTCTTTTCTTGATACACATAGATTTAAATAAAGTTGGATGTGTAGGTCTCTTCTTGATACATATAGTTTTAAACTTAGTTGGATGTACCACTATCGTGGGTGCTTGGATTCCAAGTGCAGAACGTAGCTGTTGCCCAATTTTCAGCACATTCCTTCACACAATCTTCCCAATATACCTCCTCAGGCGACCATCGGCAATATGCTTCACAGCTCAAGGAGCATTGGTCGCCCATGACTAATAAGCCAGAATTTATCAATATAGCCATCATCAACGTCACTCCAAGCAAAACTTTTGTCTCTAAGACCATCTTTCTTCCCTCAGAATTTTGATATGCCATTTAATTATACAAGACTTTTGTGATAGATGCCTATATATACAATAAGTCTTTCTGTCTATTCTTTGCATACATAGTAACCAGTAAATACAAGCACTAACTTTTACGTTTCAATTTAGTTTCCATAAGAAAACATTGTGCGAGACTTATAAGTTAGCCATATTAAATGACTTTTTGAATGCATGTTTTGTTCGTTCACAAGTGAAATTAATGAAGATAATTAATTAGTTCTTTAATTAGGAACATTAATTAACATTTATGTCATAATAAATGTGATTATATTTACATAATGCATATGATTTTTGAGGCCTATGAAACGTCTAAATAGAATAAAACCTAGGAGAAATCTATGTACCTTTCAAGTAATATTGATGTAGTCAGACATATTCCCTTTTCATTTTTTTGGACATATTCCTTCTTTGATCTCAGTCGTAGTTGATTATAAATACCATTGTATTTCTCATCTATGCAAGGGCTGAAAATTAATTCTTTCTTTGAAAATTCTTATTGTATCACGGTTTCTATTAGGTGGGAATGATGCTGAATGACCGGGTGACTCGCCAATTTTTCAAAATGGCCGTTAACCAATTTTGGTGTGTAAATTGCCAAATATAACCCTGCCTTCTTCTCTCGCTTATAACCATTTCAAACGATTTCAAATTCATTTGTCTGTGAAAAAGAGAAGATTTCAAGGTTAGAATCTAACCCATTTCAATATTAGAATCCAACCTATTTATGTAAGAAATTTCATTTCAAAGTAGAAATTCATCATTCTCCATCTTTTTCTTTTAATTCACGGTAGAAATTGTGGATTTTGTAGTATTATAAATCATGAAAAAAATGTATAAACTGAGTATGAATTATGATTTTTACTTTAAATTCCTGCAAATCTGAGTTAATTTGAGATGAATTAATTAAAAAAATCATTTATAATTGTATAATATGCGTTAACAGACTCATAGTCTGTTAACACACCTATTATCTGTTAACACACCTGTTAACAAACCATGGGTCTGTTAACAGGCCTTAGAGTCTGCTGAGACCAAATTTGGCCTTCACGGACCACATTAATGAACCTTGGAGCCTCGCAATGCATCCATGGTCTCATTACTGGCCTTACCGTGATTTGGGCCTGCAACGCAGACCAGATAAGTCTGCATTAATGATTCGGGTCTGTTAATGGTCGGTTAACAAACTATATGTTAACTGATCTGTTAACAAATGGTCTCGTTAACGATGTTATTAAATAAGGATATTTTAGTCTATTCTAGTTAGAAGAGGCCTTTAAAACTTATTTGGTATAAGTTGGGCTCTTCTGCGATTCCAAGTGTTTGACAAGATCATTTCAAAAATTCACCCCTCTATTAGAGGTGGCAAATGGGTCATACCGGTCACACCACATTGAACCAAAGAAGCAATTTCACCATCTTCTTCAAAAAACTCTAAAATTTGGGGTGGGCTAGCCTAGCACAATTTTACACGGCTCAGATTTGCTAGCTAGGTCAATCCAAATTTCGATTTTGGGCCACAGGACTACTAGGCCACCGCCCAACTTAAATTTTTATTTATTTTTCCATATTTAAAAAGAAAAAAAAAAAAAAAGGAAACAACTTTTCCATTTTCCTCTGCAAACCCCCACCCCCGCAATTCGCGAAACTGGTTTCGCGAAAACAAGGGGATCGATGCCGGAAACAATGGGAAATCCCCCCCTCCCTTTCAGATTTTGTGGGGGTGGGTGACTTGGTAAAAAAAAAAAATTCTTGGGCAGCTTAGCTTCAGCCCCGATTGGTCCGGTTGATTAGTTTTATCAAGTCAAATAAGTCCGGTTTTTACTTGACCAATTTTTATTGGGCTGGACCGATCCAGAGTTCAGGTTATCTAGAATAGCCCACTAAACCGGCCTATTTTTGCCTCCTCTAATTTCCACAAGAGGTCAACAGTATCTAATAATCAGATGTATGCCCTCACCCAGGTCCGTGAGACGTGACTTCACTACTTTCGTTAAGTTTACTAATGGATTCTATTGTAGTTAATTGAAACATTAATTTAAGCTGAGTGACTATTTGTAAAAAAAAAAAAAAGTTTGTGATTAAAGTGTGACAGTTGACTTGTGCGGTGATCGTCTGTGAAGTTAATGAAAATATTGCAAATTAATGTAAAAAAAAAAAAAATACATATTTTACTGACCAACTAACCATTAGTATTGACCGTTGGAGTGCACAATTTTATAAGTACAAATGTTAGGCCAATCTCACTTTTCAATTTGAATTCCATTTGGCAAGATCTAAAATCTTCTCTTTATTGTCTTTTGATTGTTTCTTTGTTGGTAAATAAAAAATAGTTGAGTCTTGACGATGTTGTAACTCTTTAGTGTAGGATAGAGAGATATTGTAATTTTATTATTTGGTTAAAGAATGGGGTGGATTCACAAAATTATATTGGAAGGAGTTGAAATTTAAAATAAGTCAATGTAATTTTTTTTTTAATATATATAAAAAAATCATTTATTAAAATTAAACCATGTACCCGTGTAGGTACAAATTTAGGAGTGAGTCTATAACGTGAACTCTTATATATGATTGATGTCGTACCATTATACAACAGAATTTTCTCCTAATAACTAGATAAAATATTCACAGCCCACACGACGAGGATCAATACACTCACATTTAAGTGCATGTTTGGTTGAGTTTAAAATAAATTATTTTTTTTAAATTCATTTTCAACCACATATTTCATGGGACTCATAACTTTTATAAATTTTTCAACCACATATTTCACTATCTTTTTTTCAAAATCTCTTAAAAACTACTTTTAAAAGTCCACCAAACATATACTAAGTTTATGTTTGGTAGTGCTAAAATTAATTTTTATATGCTTATATTATAAATTGTGGATGAATGTGTGGATAAAAAATGAATTGTAAGTTGTGGGTCTATGAATCTTCTCTTTATGTGCTTATATTATAAATCTTCTCTTTATTGTCACCCTATTTTCTAACTAACTCCAGAAAAATGCCTATTGGGAACAAAATTCTGGCATTGGCGAATCGTCGGAAAAGCTTGGCTTATATTATTGCAGGGATAATATAATACTGCAAAAGCTAATTATATTAGTCTTTGTTCTGACATTAATGTGCATGAGAAACCTAAAGTCCGGTTCGGGGTTGTTACACTAAAAGATATATACTATTGCAAATCATCTAATTTACCGTCCTTCACTATTCAATTTTAAGTGTGAATTAGTAACCTTTTGCCTTTGAGAAATTCAAGCATAAATCCACCGTAATTATCAGTGTTCTTAAAGGCCCGCTTAGGTAGCGGGCACCGCCTAGACGCACCTAAACTTGATACGTTTGCAAAACGCGTCGCATTGAAGGTATACACATAAAAATGCGGTCAACTCTTTTTGTTCACCGCCTAAGCGTGAATAGACGAGAATATGCTAGAATAAACACGATTAGGCGAGAATAAGCACGAATAATCGCGTATAACACGTATTAGAGCAAGCAATCCTCTTTTTAAATTTATTTTCAGATTGAACCAAAATAAACCTTTTTTAAATCTACAAGAGGTGCTAGAAATGCTCAAGATGAAATAAGGGAGCCCGAGAAAAATGGTTTTGTTTCGGATGGCACAGAAGATGAGTTAGATGAAGAAGAAGAGCTTGACTTAGAATTCGATAAAGAATTAGACAAAAGTTAAGCTATGTTGGTATGTAATCAAATTGTAGAAAATTATTGAGTAATTTGTGTTTATGTTTGTGATAGTTGTAATTTACTAACTTTTGAAAACTATTATGCTCGACTGTTATTTTGTAATCTAATTGTAAGTTATGATATAAAAATTAGTCCTGCAATTTTGATTTTGAACCACATTGAATGTGATATGTTCAACCATGATATGTACTTTAATATAAATTTAATTTTTCTTCATTGTATACAAAGGTGCATCTAATTCTGAAAACTCATGTATTTTTTATTTGTTTTTGAAAACTAGGCTGTAATTTTATTATCTAAATCAAGATATTCTAGGCTATGTTGTTAAAATTTAAAATTTGAGTATTAAAAAATTAAAATTCGAAAGCGTATTTTGACGCCTAGGCTTTGCATATGCGCGTTTAATCCTATAATTCTTGATGCTTCACCTCACCGCGTCAATCACGCATTACACATTTAGAACATTGGTAATTATCAATAATAAACAACTTTTTTTTTTCATTTTTCTCGCATATTGAAATCATTTCTTTAAATCAATTAATCATCATTATTCATTACTCAACAACAAATCAACAACCATATAGAATTATTGATTACCAAACAAACACAAAAGAGAAAAAAAATTGGACAAAAGAGGAAAAAAAAATCCAAGACGCCTAAAAAGTCAAAAACGAAAAAAAAAATAGATTAGTCTGTAGAGGTGGCCGGTTGGACTTTGAAGGTTGCTTTCTTGCTATTCGTTGGAACACTGGCTGAAACTGATGAATGACAAGGATTTAGCTAGGTTTGGGAATTAGGTCGGTGGGTTGGGGATGGGTTTAATGGATAATATGTAAGGGATTTGTGTTAAAATTTGGCTCATTTAAGAAGCTAGGTTGAGAGTGGACTAATATTAAAGAAGATGGATAGTGGACTAATTTTAATTTTGGATAAAACTATAATTTTTTTAAAAAAAAAAATGTGTACCGAGTGTTATGTTTTTATCACTTGAGATTTTAGATTCTTTCACGAATGATTAGTAAAACAAGTATAAGAAATAACATAATATAAAAGAATAATAACAGATTTGAGTGTCTCGTTTTGGGAGACAGGGCAATTCAACACAGAATGCCTACATTGCCTTTGAGGCTCTACAAATGTAGATCCGGCCTCCTTTATACAAATGAAAACCATGATATGTTCAAGATCCAAGATTACAGACAACAACCCACTCAGAATCACAAGTTATCTCTCAATCAAGACTCATTCTACCAAGAACTAGGTCAAATCCTCTAACACAACAGAAACGAGGATAAACCACAAATTACAGTAATCAAAACATGGATTACTGTAGCACAATTACCCCTTACAACCAAAGGAGAACCTAAAGTTTACCAACTCACAGAGAAAATGAGAAGAATGGTAGAAGAAGATCAGATGAACGGAGAGAGAGAGAAAATCCAGAAGCTGCGCACACTCACACACTAACCCTATCAGAAGAGGCCCATTTATATACTGCATATGAATGGCCACGATCAAGTGTAGCAATCCAACGAACAAGATCAGCCAGAACATTCAGCATACAAAAGGCGCAATTCCAATCAAAGGTAAAGCGTGTTTCTTCAAATAAAATGGATCATGGATTGCACAGAGAATGGGCATTGGACTCATCATAGTGGGCTACACATTTGGGCTCAATATATCAATAATCTCCACCTTGAACCAAATGTAAGTTTTCATAGCATAAAGGAAGAAGACCAATATGTTTGATCATTGTTTGATCATTGCCTCTGGTACGTGCAAAAATTAAACAAGTTAGTGCTAAAGAATTACAAGTAACTAATCTAATATACATATCCTACATTCACTATCATAATATTAGACAAACTTAAAATTCATAACCTGAATCAATGTTATGTAAACTTAAACATGATTTGAACTTGTTTAAAGATAGATGTTTAGTTCCCATATCAGAAGGATTTGCTTGAGTAGGAATTTTTTTCAAGATCAGTCTGATTCTTGGACACAATGTCCCTAATAAAATGTAATCTAACATCCATATGCTTAGTTCTATCATGAAAGACAGGATTTTTGCATAGCTGAATTGTAGATTGACTATCAGAAAACACAACAACAGAATTATGGAGTTAGTTCAATTCAGACAACAAACCTTTCGGCCATAAGGTCTCTTTCATAGCTTCAGTAATTGCAACATATTCAGATTCAGTAGTGGACAGAGCCACTATATGTTGTAACTGTGATTTTCAGCTAATGCAAGAATTACAAAGAGTAAAAGCATATGAAGTAGTAGATTTCCTACTATCTCTATGATTAGCATAATTTGCATCAACATAGCCTTTTAATTTTATTCCCTCACTACAATGTCTAAAAACTAAACCAACACTTGCAGTACTTTTCAAATATTTCAATAACCATTTTAAGGCTTCCCACTATTGTTCTCCTCGATTTGACATATATCTACTCAAGACACTCACAGAATAAGCAATATCAGGTCTAGTGCATACCATGGTGTACATTATAGAACCAATCACATTAGAATAAGGCACTTTATTCATGTATTCTAATTCATCATCAGATTGGGGACATTGGTGTTTACTTAGCGTAAAATGGTTAGCCAGAGGAACAGAAACAGCTTTAGATTCAAGCATAAAAAACTTCTTTAGAATTTTCATGATATAAGATTGTTGCTTTAACATCAAATTAGAATTAGATCTGTCTCTAATTATATCCATTCCCAGAATTTTCTTGGCATTGCCAAGATCTTTCATTTCAAATTCTAAACTTAAAGCAGCTTTAATGTTATTAATTGAGTCAACACGTGAACTAATTATTAACATATCATCAACATAGAGCAGTAAGAACACAAGAGTATTGCTTGGAAGTTCAGATTTAAAATAAAGACAATGATCAAATTCACTTCTGTTAAAACCTATGGATAACATGAAAGTTTCAAACCTCTTATTCCATTGTGTGGGAGATTACTTCAAACTATATAAGGATTTTTTAAGTAAACAAACATGATCAGACTTGTGTTTATCAATAAAATCAATGTGTTGATTCATATAAATCTTTTCATCCAGTTCACCATGTAAAAACGCAATTTTAACATCAAGCTGCTCCATTTCCAGTTGGAATGAGCAACTAAAACAAACATAACTCTTAAAGTAGTATATTTCACCACAAGAGAAAAAAATTTCAATATAATCAACACCATACTTTTGAGTAAACCCTTTAGCAACAAGTCTAGCTTTAAACTTAAGAGGGTCAGAAGACTTATTACCTTCCTTAACCTTGTATAGCCACCTGCAATCCACAATGGATTTATGTTGAGGTTTGGGAACTAATTCCCATGTTTGGTTTTTATACAAAGAAGTCATTTCATCCTTCATTGCATTCCACCACAAATCAGATTCACTTCCATTTATAGCATCATCAAAAGTTTTAGGTTCATTACCACTTAATTCATCAAAAGAATTTACAGCTAAATCAGCAGGGTCATAATCAGAAAGTCTAGAAAGCACCTTAGTTGTTCTTCTATTTCTATCTCTAGCTAAATGATAATCCTCTAAACCTAAGCTTTGAGACTGATTTTGACTTTCATTTCTAATCTAATTATTGTTTGAATCATCATCAGAGTCTACAGGGTTGAGTAACATCTAGGTGATTCTCGCTTAGTAGGAGTGATAACTATATTGTCAGGCTTCACCTCAATTTCTGTATTAGTGGGATTACTATTCTCACTTCTCTCAATAGTTGGTTTTAAACAAGGTAAATTCATCTTCTATACCTACTGAAAATTGTTTTAAATCCTCCCAAGCTCCTAGCCCAAAGTCTATAACCTTAAGTTCCATCAGGATATCCTAAGAACACACACTTTTTAGATCTGTGATCAAGTTTATCATCTTTCTGATGAGAATAAGTAGTACAACCAAAAATTCTAAGATTAGAGTAGTCGGTGAGGCTTACCATGCCACATTTCTTCGTGAGTTTTGCTATTTAAGGCAGCGAAGGAGATCTGTTAACAAGATAACAATCTATAACAACAACTTCACCACAAAAAGGTTTAGATAGACCAGAACTAGAAAGAATACACCTAACCCTTTCAAGCAAAGTTCTATTCTTCCTCTCAAAGAACACCATTTTCTTTGAGGGGTATAAGGGAAAATTTTATGTCTCCTTATACCGATTGACTACAAAAATCATCAAAGGCTTTATTACAAAATTCAAGTCCATTGTCTGTCCTTAAAAACTTTAAGGTTTTACTAGTTTGATTTTCAAGGAGAATTTTCTAATTTTCAAGGAGAGTTTCCAGGTTTTGAACTTATCAAAAACTTTAGATTTATTT
The DNA here is from genome assembly GCA_023638005.1 of Forsythia suspensa. Classification (NCBI taxonomy): domain Eukaryota; kingdom Viridiplantae; phylum Streptophyta; class Magnoliopsida; order Lamiales; family Oleaceae; genus Forsythia; species Forsythia suspensa. The sequence continues at coordinate 1,031,260 of JALRMA010000411.1, read as the reverse complement.
TTTCAACGGGAAAATTCACATTTTTCTTGAAAAATCGTCAATTATAGATAGAAAATACTTGTTCCATCTATGTGTTGGTGTACTAGATGGACCCCACAGATCAGAGTACACATAATCAAGTATGGAGGAAGATTTATGTAAGCCATCGAAAATTGAACTCTATGTTGTTTTCCCATGATACAAGTTTCACGTAAAGGGATGTGAGTTATTTTATCTTCTCCAAAACACCATTGATTTTGTAAGATACTAAGCCCCCTATTACTTAAGTGAGCTAACATTTTATGCCAAAGACCAGTACAATCACTATTGATAGAATTAACCATTGCAGTATTTAAAAAAGATTTTTCAGTTTGAGCGAAATACAAGCCATTTCTTTTATATCCTTTGATAGCAAGGAGAGCACCCTTTGTGATTTTAAAATAGCCATCACCAAATTTTCTATCAAAGTTAGAATCTTCAAGAGTACCAATGGAGATAAGATTTTTGGATAAATCAGGTATGTGTCTTACATTTTCAAGAAGATAAACAAAACCAGTATCAAATTTAACCCTTATATTGCCTATACCATGAAATTTACAGGCAACATTGTTTCCCATAACAACCATACCAGAGTTTACTTTAGTATAGGAGCAAAACAAGTCAAAATTAGGGGTCATATGAAAAGTGCATCCATAATCAAGAAACCATTCATCAGACTTACAGATAGCAGACACATAGTTCACAAAGGTCTCAGGCTCATCATTATCAAGTGCTACATATAATTGACCAAGGTTTTCAGTATTAGTGGTAGCAACATTACTTTGTTCAGGGGTTCTATTTTTATGGGAATTTTTATTCAACTTGTAACAATCTTTAATATAGTGCTCCAACTCACCACAATTGTAACACTTTCTCCTTTTTACTTCTGATTTTTATCTAGACTTACCCTTGCCCTTCTTTTTGTGACATTGACCATTAGATTGATTATTAAACTGTCTATGCTATGATCCACCTCTAACAAATAGGCCACCATTACTTCTAGTTTCTTTATCATTTTTCAGCTCATGACTCTTACTTCTCAGTGCATTTATAATCATATCAACAATCATATCAACAGTAAGATCATCCCTACCATATTTGATGGCACTTTTAATATCTTTATAGGCATCAGGAATTGAATTCAACAGTATTATTGCTTTATACTCATCAATACCTTTATCACCACAGTTCTTTATATCTTGGATCAACTTATTGAATATATCAAAACTTTCATCAAGATCCTTTGAGGGATCTATTATAAAACTAAAAATTTTTTCTAATAAAAATAATTTGTTTAGAAGTGATTTTTCAAGATAAGTTGATTCAAGAGTTTCCCATAAAGATTGAGTATCATCAAGATTACCAATTTTTCTAAGCACAGAATCAGACAAATGAAGTATAATAGAGGTATATGCTAACTTATCAGCCTGTACTATTTGATTATCAGACATAGTATCAGGAAATGATTTATTTATGGCATTGGAAACTTTTTGTTGAACTAAAATGCCTTTCCTTTTTGTTGCCAGATAGCAAAGTCACATTTTCCAAAGAATTGATCTAAATGAAAACTTAGAGTAGCCATTTATCACAATTTTCACACGATAATGAGATGACAAAAAGAAGTATTTTATTCAAAGACCAAGAGACAAGAAAGTAAGAATATCAATAATTAGATACAAGCACGTGCAAGATCTTACACACAATTTTGAAAGAGACCGATAATCAAGAACAAATCAGGATTCCGTGAGAATCGGGTTCTCAGGTTAAGGAGTGATCAAGAAAGTCTCCCAAGGCAAGCGGGGGCGAGGAGGAGGGAGGGTGTTTCACAAAGATAACAAGATTGATTAACCACAAACTTTACAATTATTCACACTGTATGTATTAAAACAGAATATCACAATCTTTTATACCTATTTCAAGAACTGTTTCACAATAACTACTGAGGACAAATCATAAAGCATGTATAAGTCAAAATGTCTTGTACTTAATACAACAACACAAAGTTTATATACAAGAAACTTATCATCTCAAACTTTATACCTTCACGGTATAGAGAATCATACTTACAGCCCTGAGATTTGTCTCGATGTAGTCTAAAGAATATCAATCATCAAGAAATAGTTATCCATCTCTGATACTACTTGTTACATTTTTATCACTTGAGATTTCATATTCTTTCACGAATGATTAGTAAAACAAGTATAAGAAATAACATAATATAAAAGAATAACAACATATTTGAGTGTCCCGTTTTAGGGGACAGGCAGTTCAACACATAAATGCCTACATCTGCCTTTGAGGCTCTACAAACGTAGATCCGACCTCCTTTATACAAATGAAAACCATGATATGTTCAAGATCCAAGATTATAGACAACGACCCACTTAGAATCACAAGTTATCTATCGATCATGACTCCTTTTACCAAGAACTAGGTCAAATCCTCTAACATAACGAAACGAGGATAAACCACAAATTACAGTAATCAAAACACGGATTACTGTAGCACAATTACCCCTTACAACCAAAGGAGAACCAAAAGTTCACCAACTCACAAAGAAAATGAGAAGAACGGTAGAAGAAGATCAGACGAACGGAGGGAGAGAGAGAGAGAGAGAATCCAGAAGCTGCTCACACACTAACCTAACAGAAGATACCCATTTATATACTACAAATGAATGGTCACGATCAAGTGTAGCAATCCAACGAACAAGATCAGCCAGAACATTCATCATACAAAAGGCGCAATTTCAATCAAAAGTAAAGCGTGTTTTTTCAAACAAAATGAATCATGGATTGAACAGAGAATAGGCCTTGGACTCATCATAGTGGACTGCAAATTTGGGCTCAATATATCAATACCAAGTAATATTAAATCTAGGCCAGGGTTGCATTCTATAATTCAGAGTTGACCATGTAGAAATAGGCACATTGTCAAATCAAATAAATCCTGAGATTTATTCTTGCACATTACATGTTTCGTTGTTGTGTATTTTATCCACGTAAAGACAAATGATTTATTCTGCTGGGCATTATTAGTTTGGTGTGCCTTTCCATCAATTGACACTTGACACAATTATTATTTTATACCTCAATTGGCACTAAAATAAATTTGTCTTCTTACAATGAGTTGCATATGACAAATACAGCGATCCTTGTAAATATTGCTGTTTATGAAGACACTTCAACCGTGGCAACTAATACGACTTACGATTTATTGGATTTTAATTTCCTACTCATTTATAATGCTCACACTGAGATAACATCACATAGTTGGTAGTTCATGACACTACACCCATAATTTCTACCAATCATGTTTAACCACCTCACCGGTAGACATTATATCTCCTATCCACCATGGGTAGGTGATCAGACTCCATTATTCATTTATGCAGCTATTGTGAATACATAGATTATTTGGATATGAATTTAAAAAGTACTGCAAATATTAAATTGAATGTTTAGTTATATAACTATAAAATTACTTTTGTATAAATTTTATACTTATTTGACTAAACAGTAATTAATTATTATATATCTCATATTATTTTTCTAAAAAAATAATATTTTTTATATCCTATAATAACTATTAAAATTAATATATTAATTTAATTATACTTACACATTTATTTTAATATATTTGACTAAACAATAATTAGGTCTGTGTTTGAAAACACTTCTTTGGCAGAATTGAATTTTTGGTAGCTTTGCAATGGTTAGTAAAAAAGGTAAAGTCAATGTCCACTTATTCAACCCAGCTGACAATGTAAAGTAAATGTGCTCATGAAATTGTGCAAAATTACTTCTATAGCCCTCGTTGCATTATTAAGCGAGTCAAATTCAAGGGTGAAACAGAAATTTAAATAAAGTGAAGATTGTGGAAGTCAAAATTGCATACTAGTGGGTCCAAATCTATAAATATTACAATTACAAATTTTCAAATTACAAACTATCAAATTTCCCAAATAGCGGATTCGAGCATACGCCTCTTAATTATTATATATCTCATATTATTTTTTCTAAAAAATTACATTTTTATATCCTATAATAACTATTAAAATTAATATATTAATTTAATTATACTTACACATTTATTTTAATATATTTGACTAAACAATAATTAGGTCAGTTTGAAAACACTTCTTTAAGCGAAATTGATTTTTGGTAGCTTCATATGGGTTGCAATGGTTAATAAAAAAAGGTACAGTTAATGTCCACTTATTCAACAAAGCTGACAATGTAAAGTAAATGTGCTCATGAAATTGTGCAAAATTACTTCTATAGCCCTCATTGCATTATTAGGCAGTCAAATTCAAGGGTGAAACAGAAATTTAAAAAAATTGAAGATTGTGAAAGTCAAAAATTGCATACTAGTGGGTCCAGTCTATAAATATTATAATTGCAAATTTTCAAATTACAAACTATCAAATTTCCCAAATAGCGGATTTAGACACAGTCTTAATTATTATATATCTCATATTATTTTTTGTAAAAAAATAATATTTTTTATATCCTATAATAACTATTAAAATTAATATATTAATTTAATTATAATTACATATTTATTTTAGTATATTTGACTAAATAGTAATTAATTATTATATATCTCATATTAATTTTTGGGATAATTACATGAAAGGTCCCCAACCTTTCAAAATCATTGGAGATATGCCCATAATCTAAAAAAATAGCACCACACATCCCAACATATAAAGAAATAGGTATCGTAGGTCCTTCTTGACACTTTCCATCAGTTTTCTCCGTTAAAAGTCAAAATTGGACTACACGCGCTATATTTCTCCAAAAAACGCGACTAAGAATGGCATGGTTAAAATCGTAACTCACTCAGTAAACCCGGACCCGAAGAACCGATGGAAAATCGAATTGAGTTTCTCCACGAAAACAATGAGAAGTCACCCGCTCCAACCCCTTCTTCCCTATATCGCCTTGGAAAAACTTATCAAACGCTTCTTTAACGTTCCTAAGGAAGCCCAATCCTTCAAATTTCTCCATCTTTTCATCAAAAATCGCGAAACAAACAAACGGGTCATTGATCAAGAAAGTGTAGGTTTGGGAACGGACGGTGTGGGAGAAGGTGGAATGAAACGCAGCATTATCTCCAAACATTTTCCGGCGATGGATCCAAGTTTCTCATCATTCGAATTGAACTCTACCAACACCGTTTGTACCCCATGGCAATGCATGCATAATGAACAAGATCCGGCGCCGAAAACGTCATTTGAAATCCGACCCGATCCGTGTTGTTCATCAAAAAACCGCCCATGAAAGTTTTTTGTTTCAATTTCAATAGATACTGCTGTTATTATAGACAAAAACTATAGAAAACATAAATTATTCTTTTTAAATGGGGAAATGTGAAAAGGGGCATTGAGATTCATGAACTTTTTAGAGTTTCAGAAACATATCGAAAAAGGAAAAGAGAAAGAGAGAAGAAACACATCAACCACTAACTTTTCCACCACCTAAGGACAGTCGCGTTTTTTTTTTGGGGGAGAAATATAGGGCGTGTAGTCTAATTTTGACTTTTAACAGAGAAAATTAACGAAAAGTGTCAAGATGGACCTACGATGCCTATTTCTTCATACGTTGGGGACCGTGTGGTGCTATTTTTCTAGATTAGGGACATATCCATAACAATTTTGAAAGGTTGGGGACCTTTCATGCAATTATCCCTATTTTTTTTTTAAATAAATAACATTGTTTTATATCCTATAATAACTATTAAAATTAACATATTACTTATAATAACATAATTATTTTAGTATATATTACATTACTTAAAATTAATTAATTACTTAAATCAAACATATTATGTGTAATTTTTATTATATTATTTAACACGCCAATATATATTTTTCACTTTATATAAATATATGAAGTGACAATTTATTAAAATTAATAAATGACAAACTTGACAAGAGTCCTACTTTTTGTAAAAAAGTTGAAAAATACCTATTTTTTTTAATTTTTTAAAAAATACCTCATTTTCATGGTATGCTTTAAAAAATATCTCATTTCATTAAAATCAATATTTTATAATTTAATAAAAAATACATTATTTTCATTTAAAATCTATATTTTAGTTTTTCATTATCTAAAATTATATTACTTTTATTTAAATTAATATTTTAATTTTTCATCATCTAAAATTATATTATTACTATCTAAAAATATCATATTTGTATATTATTTTAAATATAATAATAATTATTGTTGACCCCCAAAAATAGTTGCCAACAGGATCCCCACGCTACCTGTGCCCACGTGTGCTTTCCTTTCACTAAGACTGCCACGTGGTTTATTCAACCACGTAGATAACCTCCCGTCCGGATGGAAGGAAGATAAAAGGTTAGGAACACTTCTAAAGCAAAGGTGATAGCCTAGGGGCCTCGGCCTAACAAATTCCCAGGTGGTTATGGTACTTAGGAATAGTTGGAACAGAGGACTTTACTTATGTGTAGTGAGAGTAACATTTTCAACATCCCTTTCTTGTGGGAATAAATTGGGTATTTATAGGCCGGTTCTCTTGGTTGATCTCCCCACCGATCAACGACACGTGGATTAATCCAAGAGATTTTGTTGTCTTGTCTTGTCTTGTCTTGTCCTTGGTGTCACACCATCATTTAATAGGGGGTCTTTTCCAGCCGCCATCTAAAAAAGGCTACGATGGCGATTGGCCGCATTTTGCAGACTCGTCCCTTGAGTCCACTTCACGTCTAATCTGCGGTGTGTCAGGGAGGAGGCGGTACTCCATCTGGGTGGGGTGTGATCCCGAGTATACAGCGTCGGACATGAGATCCCTTGGCTCAAACCGCCTCGGAAAGGAGTGGCTCAAGGGCAGGTTGACTTGGTCTTCGCCCACGTGGAATTCCAGGGGGGTCCACCATGCCCACGTGGGACTGAGGCGTAAGAATAGTCCCCCAAGTCCAGGCCCCAATCATTTATGTGGGGTGATGGGCTTGGTGAGAAACGGGAGAGAGAGAAAAAAAAGTTATGGGGTAGGGTGATGCGCTTTCTTCTTTTTTCTTCTTTAAGATCACGCGGGGCAAATAGTCCCAAAAGCATGGGACCCCTCATTGATGTGGGGTGCCTTGCTTTTCCCGCGGAGATCCTCCTAAGGGGAAGCGGCGGAGGGGGTCGCAGCGGAGGCAGTCCCAATTGGGAGGCCCTTCCCAAATGGGAGGCCCCTCCGAGCGCTGGAGCCGTAAGGAAGAAGCAGCAAGCGGAGGCAGTCCCAAGTGGGAGGCCCGTCCACGTGCCGGGGCCCTAAGGAAGAAGCGACAAGCGGAGGCAGTCCCAAGTGGGAGGCCCGTCCGCGTGCCGGGGCCCCTAAGGAAGAGGCAGCAAGCGGAGGCAGTCCCAATTGGGAGGCCCTTCCCAAATGGGAGGCCTCTCCGAGCGCTGGAGCCGTAAGGAAGAAGCAGCAAGCGGAGGCAGTCCCAAGTGGGAGGCCCGTCCGCTTGCCGGAGCCCTAAGGAAGAGGCAGCAAGTGGAGGTAGTCCCAAGTGGGAGGCCCGTCCGCGTGCCGGGGCCCTAAGGAAGATGCAGCAAGCGGAGGCAGTCCCAAGTGGGAGGCCCGTGCGACGGTTGTAATCATTGCAGGGGTATGGGGAGCATGGAACGTTTTGTTGGGTGTGCTGAAAAGACGGCTGTAGGTATTTAATGTGCACGATTTGTCAGGTGATGGCGCGTCTTTCCTGGCCAACGCGCACGCGCGAGTGGATGGCACCGCATTATTTAGGACGTTGATCTGGGGTTGTATTCGCGCGGCCATTCGAATTCAAAGGCTGGGATGAACTTCTTCTTTGGGTGGCCAGGATGGATCTTGATTTTGATCCAACGGTTATGCGTCGATCAGCTTTTCTTATAAAAGGAGAAGTCTCCCCTACTTCTGTCGAAAATCTGTGCGTGTTAAGGCAAGAAGAGAGATATTCCGGCCACCGTGTTCCCAGTGTGCTGAAGATACTCCGGCGACCTTTCGGTGGGAGAGAACTTCTAGTTTTAGGTACCCACTAAACCCTCTCATTTTATTTTGTGTTGTGTTTATGGAGGGGAGGTATAGTTTAGTAGGAGAGGCTGCAGTCACAGGTGACCGGAAGTATCTCCGTCTGCCGCGACGGTGATACCCATTCGGGGCGTAGACGCTGTTACCGGGGAGGAGTTTGCTATCATCCCAACAGCAGAGGACGACCGGGGCCCTGGTCCCTCTGATAGTGGAGCCACGGGGCAGGGCCCATCCGCCATGGGCAGGTGGGCTGCAATGGACGTCCTCTCGGTCGCGAACGAGGCTGATCTGATGAACATTCGGAGGATGTTTCAAGTCCCTAGCGATATAGAGCTTCACGTCCCGGGCCCTAATGAGAGGGCGTGCTTACCGAGGAGGGGATGCGCTGCCGTGCACTTCCAATCTTTCAATGCCGGAATGAGGCTGCCATTGGATCCATTTTATAGGAGGATTCTTAGGGCTTACGGCTTGGCACCCACCCAGGTAGCGCCTAACGGCTGGAGCCAAATGGCGGGGAGCCTATACTTGTGGTTCAGGCACTCCCTTGGGTTCGAGATGCCCCTCCACGTCTTCCAAACAGTGTACCTCCCGAAGAAGCTGCCGAAGAAAAAGGACAAGGGGGAGGAAGTGGGGTGGTATTATTTTGGCCCGTGGGGGTCGCACAAGCCCTTTGTCTTTGAACCGCCTGCCTCCATAAAGCACTGGAAGGAGGGTTGGTGTTGGGTGTCTGGGAATTGGCAGAGGGTGTTGGATGATCCGGAGCCAGACCTGGAAGTGTCCGGCTTGTATGGAGTTGCGAGTGAGTGATCCGGAGGGTTGGGGGGTATATCATATAATTTCCGTACGACTAACTACTTCTTGTTTGTGTTGCAGACGCCCTTCCCAAGTGTGAGTTGAAAGAGGAGGAGCTAGACATCATCCGAGCGATTTACGCCCACCCGTCGGGGCAGAGGAGATTTGACGCCCTTTTGAAAGCGCCTAGGCACCTGATCGAACTTGGGCAGATGACTAGGAGAGGTTTGTATTTTACCAGCTACATACTTCATCTGAGAATTCACACTAATCGTAAGCTGGTTATTTTGCAGATGACTTCGAGGAGGGTAAGAGGCCAAAGCCACCCCTTGCTAGGGTGATGGCAGCGAAGGTGAGGGAGCTCCGTCCTGGCTCTTCCGAGGACGGTCGCCAAAAGAAGGCGATTGAGGAAGCAAGCAAGGAGGCTGCCCGAGAAGAGGCACAAAAGGATGATGTGGAAGCTTTGTCACCCGATGAGGGTGAGCCTTTGGTAAAGAAAAAGAAAATCGCTCCGGCACGTGCGAGGCCAACTTTGAGAGGAATAATGAGCAGTGCTAGGTCGTCGGAGAGCCGGTCAGCAAGAGGAAGTCGGTCGAGGTGGTCGAGCAGCCTGTTGTCCATTCTCCGGATCCGAAGCAGCGCCGTTTGGCCGTTACCGCTTCCGGTATTGCTCTAGACGACGCCCCCTCGCCGTTGCCCGTCAAGGGAGAACGCGACTGGAGATCTCCCCTCCTCCTCTAGTACAAAATCAAGGGAGCTCTTCAGATGGTTGATAGGCGAGCTGGAGAGGAAGCTTCCCAGCCCCCTGACTAAGGATCTGGAGTTTTACCCAGCCGTGGGAGCGGAGGGATTCCAGAAGTATCTTAACAGGCCGTGGAAGGCGTTCCTGGGGGAAGGGGAGGCTGAGGATTGGATGGAAGCGTCCTTGGCGTGTTCGATTCGCTCGGCGGCCGCCCAGATGAAGTCCCTCGTGGCGATGAGGGAGATGAAGAAAAAGATGTCTGATGCCTCGGAAGCCATTTCCAGGTCCGACCAAATCCGAGAATGCCTTGATAATACCGTGGCGCTGGCTGAGAGTGCCAAATTGGCGTACGAGAAGGCCAAGCTTGACATGGTGGAGGCTGAGGGCCAGGTGGCTATATTGACAAAGAAGCTTGATGACGCCATAAATGCTCAGGCTATAGCCTCGAAGGCACTGGAGGAGGCCAACGGGAAGAATCACCGATTAGGTGCAGAGGCCATCGCGAGGGAGGAAGAGCTTGCGAAGCTCAAGGTCGAGTTGGAGGCCTCTCGAGGGAGAAAGCAGCCAGTGAGAGTCCGTTAGGGATGCCACGATGGCGAGAGAGGAGGACACAGTTAAAAGCTTCAGACGCCGATTCTAACTTCGTTGCCAACTTCCATTTGACGGAGGCATATACCAGCTTTTCCAACTATTTTGCAAGCGTTGGTCAGCAAGAGGTCCTCACCGCACTCCGTGTCGAGCACCCGGATTTGGATTTCTCTTCCCTTGAGGCCAAGTTTCCTCCGATGGATATTGTAGATCCTCCCGATGAGTAGCCTAGGCCTCTTATATGTACTTTAGCTCATTTTTTGTAAGTAGACCTCTGAGGAGGCTCTCATGTAACTATTTTGTTGATTAATGAAAGAGAGTTTTTGCTATATGCACTTTTGTTACGCGTAAGCCGTATCTGTATGGAGAACTTTAACACAGTCGGTGGCTCAAAGTTAAAAGGAGAAAATAACTTAGTTGCACAGACGTTAATCAACTTCAAAACAATCGGTGGCTCACAGTAAAAAGGAAAAAATAACTTAGTTACATATACGTTAACCAACTTCAGAATAACCGGTAGCCTTTGTGAGGAGGAGAGCGTCCTCCTTTGTACCTGAATGACTTAGACGCGGTAATATTCCTATTGATAGTACTTGCGTAGGTGCTCAGCGTTCCACGGGTGTGGCTGTAGTTTTTTATCCAAATTCTCAATGTAGTACGTGCCAGGGTGTACTTCCTTGGTGACCCGGTAAGGCCCCTCCCAATTAGGGCCCAGGGTCCCGCCCCTGTTCTCTGGATGAGGGAAAGATCCTTCTTAACACCAGATCACCGATGCGGAATGACCGCTTCTTAACCTTCTTGTTAAAATACCTGGCCATTTTCCTTTGGTAAGAGGCTAATTTTATTTGGGAGCTGTCCCTTCGTTCCTGTATGAAGTCCAGGCCGACCCTCATTAGCCCATCGTTGATGGCTTCATTGAACAGAAGCCGGCGAGGCGAGGGAACGCCAACTTCCACGGGACTCACTGCTTCACATCCAAATGCCATGGAAAATGGGGTTTCCCTCGTCGGTGTCTTAGCCGTGGTCCTGATCGCCCAGAGTACGTGTGGGAGTTCATCGACCCATGCGCCCTTCGACGCTTCCAGCTTTCTTTTAAGAGTGTATTTAATAGTCTTGTTTACAGCCTCTACTTGTCCGTTAGCTTGAGGGTGATGCGGGCTAGAGAAATGTTTGGCGATCCCAAGCTCCTCGCATAGGCTCCGGATCTTTTTGTTGTCAAACTGTCTTCCGTTATCAGAGACCAAAGAGTGAGGGATCCCGAAGCGACATATCATGTTTTTCCATATGAACTTGGAGGTGTTGGCCTTGGTGATCTTTGCCATTGGCTCTGCTTCGACCCATTTCGTAAAATAATCGACGGCGACTAAGGCGTGGCATGCGTTGCCCCTACCCCTGGGCATAGGGCCTATGAAATCAATTCTCCATTTTGCAAAAGGCCACGGGCTGGACACTGTGGTTAGCTCTTGGGGGGGCTGCCGTGGTATGGTGGCGAAGCGTTGGCATTTGTCACATTTCCTTGAGTAGTTCAAGGAATCTTTTTTCAATGAGGGCCAAAAATACCCTTGTTTGAGAATTTTTTGCGCCAAGGCCCAGCCTCCGGAGTGATTTCCACAGATGCCTTCGTGGACTTCTCTCAGGATGTAATCAGCCTCGTTCATCCCGACACATCGGAGGAGCGGTATGGAATAACCTCGTTTATAGAGGACGTCGTCGAATAACACGAAGTGCGCAGCTCTCCTTTTCAACCTTCTGGCTTCCTCTTTGTCTAAAGGAAGCGATTGCTCTTTCAGGAATGCCAAAATGGGATCCATCCAAGTGGTGGTCTCCTTGACCCACATTACTTCCGTGATGGCTTCTATGGAAGGCCTGCTGAGGTGTTCAATGGGCACCAACCTAAGAAGTTCTGAGTCTTTGCTGCTCGCTAGCTTCGAAAGAGCATCCGCGTTGGTGTTATCAGCTCTTGGTATCTGAGTTAGTTCGAACTTGTCGAAGCAGGGGATAAGATCTCTCACCAGTCTCAGGTAGGAAGCCATATTCTTTTCCCTTGCGGCAAAGTCCCCATTTACTTGGCTTACTACCAGCTGGGAGTCGCTTGCCGCGGAGAGCTTTTGTACCTTCATTTCCTTGGCCAGACGCATGCCAGATAGCAGGGCCTCGTACTCCGCAACATTGTTGGAGGCCTTGAAGTCGAACCGGATGGCACAGTTCAGCTTATGGCCCTCGGGGCTGGTGAGGACCACTCCGGCGCCGGAACCCATATCCCCTGAGGAGCCGTCCATAAAAAGGTACCAAGTCGGCAGTTCCACGGAAGCCATCGGGACATCGATTAGGAGTGTGCTGGCAAATTCCGCCACGAAATCCGCCAGGGCTTGTCCTTTGACGGACGCTCTGGGCTTGAATACAATGTCGAACTGGCTCAGTTCAATGGCCCATTTCAGTAGTCTTCCCGAGGCCTCGGGCTTCAGCATCGCCTGCCTCAGGGGGAAGTTGGTTAAGACGTGTATACTATGAGCCAAAAAGTAGGGCTTGAGCTTCCTTGAAGTGGTAATGAGTGACAGCGCCAGCTTTTCCATGTCTGGGTAGCACGTCTCCGCCCCTACGAGAGCTTTGCTTACATAGTATACCGGCAGTTGGTGCCCTTCTTCTCGGACCAGAACCGAACTGACCGACTCGGCGGAAACGGCTAGGTAAAGCAATAGCGTTTCCCCCGACTTAGGTTTTGATAGCAGGGGAGCGTGGCCGAGGTGTTCCTTCAATGCTTGGAATGCGGCCTCGCACTCATTTGTCCATTCGAAGCGGTTGCCCCCTTTCAGGATTTTGAAGAAAGGGAGGCACTTATCTGTAGCTTTCGAGACGAATCGGCTGAGGGCTGCCATCCTCCCGGTCAGGCATTGCACATCCTTGGGCCTCCTGGGCGACTTCATTTCTACTAGTGCCTTGATTTTCTCTGGGTTGGCTTCAATGCCCCTCTGGTTTACCATGTAACCCAGGAATTTTCCAGAGGCGACCCCGAATGAGCACTTCTGGGGGTTAAGCCTCATCTGGTATGCTCTGAGAGTTTCGAAGGCCCTTTCCAGGTGCCGTATGTGGTCCTCTGCTTTCAAGCTTTTCACAAGCATGTCATCCACGTACACTTCCATGGTCAAACCGAGCTGATTGGCAAACATTTTATTGACGAGCCTTTGGTACGTTGCCCCGGCGTTTTTCAAATCAAATGGCATGACCTTGTAGCAATAAAGACCTTTATGCATTACGAACGATGTATGCTCCTCGTCCGGAGGATACATGGGGATCTGGTTATAGCCTGAGTAAGCGTCCATGAAGCTTAAGAGTTCGTGTCCGGACGTGGAGTCTACCAAATTTGGTCGATTCGAGGTACGGAAGTCATCCCTCGGGACAAAGCCAGTTGAGGTTGGAAAAATCTATACAAATCCTCATTTTTCCTCCTGACTTTTTAACCAACACGGGGTTGGAGACCCACTTAGGGTAGCGAGCCTCTCGGATGAAGCCACTTTGCAAAAGTTTCTCAACTTCTTTTTTTAGGGCCTCATACTTTTCTGGGTTCAATGGCCTTCGCTCGCAGCCGGTGGGAAGGAAATTTGGGGTCGACGTTGAGGCGGTGACAGCTTACCCTTGGGTCGATCCCGATCATATCCTCTTGTTTCCACGCAAAAATGTCCAAGTTGTGGCTGAGGAACTCCTTCAGCTCCCTTTTGGACTCTTCTCCGAGGTCCTTTCCTATCTGTAGCTTCTTTGCTGAGTCATTTGGGTCTGCAGGGAAAATTTCCAACTCCTCGACAGGCGAGGTCAGGCATTTAGCCCCCGACACCCTCGGGTTTGTGTCCTCGGACGGGGTTGCTTCCTCCATGGGTATATCTCCCAGTGTCTCTTCCGGGGTGTCTTGCATTTCTATGTCAAACGACGTCGTGTTCACCTCCTTCTTTTCCGCCTTTCTCAAGGCGTTTCTGTAGCACTTCCTGGCCTCAGGTTGGTTACCTCGTACTGTTGCTACCCCCCCCCCCCCTCCGTAGGGAATTTCATGCAGAGGTGGTGGATTGATGTTATGGCCCATAGTTCCTTCAGGGCTGGCCTACCCAAAACCCCATGGTAGGCTGATCTTCTATCTACTACCAAAAATTCCATGAAGGTATAGGATGCGAGGGGCTCCTCGCCCATGCTAACGGCTAAGCGCACAAGCCCTTTCGGGGTCACGCAATCACCTGTGAACCCGTAAAGGGGCTCAGTCGATGGCTCCAATGGCACATCCACGTTCATTTGCTCGTAGGTGCTCAAGAAAATGATATTGACAGAGCTGCCGTTATCAACGAGCATTCTTCCCAGTCCATTCCGAGCCACCACTGCTCTTACCACTAGGGCGTCGCAGTGGGGGTAATGTACGCCCTTCATGTCTTCCTCCGTGAAGGTGATAGGATCGGCCCTCTTAGATCCTGAGAGCCGCTATTGATGAGCCAGTTAGTCATCTGGATTCTTTCGGCCTCTTTGGCATAACTCTTCTGGGCATTCCGGGTCTGCCCTCCAATATAGAGTCCTCCGTGAATGGTGTCTATCTCCCGAATCGGAGCCTTTTCAGGCCCTTTGATTAAGCGGGGTTCGAGGTTACGCTCTAGTCGAGGCTGTCTGGTTGGGCTCCTTGAATTACGCCTTGATCGTTGCTCATGACCCGGAGGCCTCCCATCCCATTGCTGGGAGCGCCTATCTTGAAAATTGGTTCCGCGTCCTCTTGTCGGGGCTTGATTTCCTTGTCTGGTGTTCATTCCGCGCCTGGGCCCCGGGTTTGCCGTTCTCCTATTGGCAAGTTCTTCCACCTCTCGGTACTCGTCCGTGCTGTGTCCGTAGCTTCGGTGAACGCAGCAATACTTCGGCTGAGTCCCCTAAGGAGGAGGAATTACTGGAGGCGCGCTGGTTCCGGCCTCATAATAGGTGGACGGGTGCGTGCCATAGTTGTAAAGTCCGACCGCGGGAACCGAAGGCAAGGGAACCGCGTACGAGGGGAGCAGGTCCTCTTGTGTAGAGGCCACATAACTCATCCCGACATTTGGGTCGGATGGGTAGTTTATCCGTCGCGGATTGTGTTGGGAGCAGCCCTGTTGGGATTTTGAATATACCCGGCTCTTGAAGCTGGGTTGGCTCCCAACCCGCCTCGATTCCTGTGGAGGATCATATTTTCGTTGGTAATCTCTTCAGTTATCATTTCCACCAGTTGATCAAAAGTGGCGGGTTCTTGTTGCGGACATCCCTCCAGAACGGATGGTTCATGTCCAGTCCTGCTTTTAGGGCGGACAAGGCCTCGGCATCTGTTATTCTTTCACAGAACAACATTTCTTCATTGAAGCGGCCCAGGTAACTTTGCAGCGGCTCGCTTGGGGCCTGTCTCACATCGTGGAGGCGTTGTACCGGGGCTGATGCGGGCTTTTGAGATGAGAAGTAGTTTATGAACGTCTTTTTCAGCTCTGGCCAGCTGGAAATGCTTCCTGCGACTAGTTTGTTATACCACCGCTTCGCTCCCCCCCGACAAGGTCAGGTGAAAGGCCCTGCATTTCAATGCTGGAGTGGCTCCTCGAAGGCTCATTTCCGTTTTGTATGTGTTCACATGATCCAAGGGATCCCTCCTGCCTGTGTAAGGGGTAATCTTGGGTACGCGGAACTCGTGGGGGATGGATGCATTCCTAATCCCGGATGAAAAAGGAAGGTTCTCGTCATCGTCGTCCACTTCAAATGATCTCGTAGGCCTCGTATTATTCTGCCCCGGTGTTCACTTCTGGAGGTAATGGGGCGTGGCATTGGGCTTGCTGTCCGCCCCCATAGTTCTGCTGTGGTTGCATGGTTGGCTGGGGTACGTGCGGTTGGTAATCCGATTCTCCTCTAGCCTCGGCTTCCCTCGCTCTCCTTTCCCGCCTATTTCTAGGGGGACTTTGGGGCAGCTCCCTCCTTTGTGGGTTTTCTTGTGGCCATCTCCTACTCCCCTGTTCGCCCAGCCTTTCGAACACACTGGCGGACGTCGTGGGCTGGGGCCTTCTTTCCGAAGCTGCGGCTTTTTCTCCTCCCTCGTTGGTTACGGCATGAGAGCTTCTCCCGACTTCTTGGCCACGGGGTGCTGTTGATAACTTCTGTTCTTCCTCGGCCTCGTCTCAGATCGGGCTCTCGTGTGTGGTCCTCACCCCTTGCATGCATCATTTGGATATACCCCTGCATTTGCGCGTGGTGCTGAGCCAGCTGCCTCACGCTGGCGGCCATCGTTCTCATTTCTCGTTCAAGGTTCGTGGGAGGCCTCCTTCCTCGCCTCCTTCGGGGAGCTTCTTCAGCCCTGACTCCGTCGTTTGTTACGGGCCTGGTTCTTCTTGGGTTCTCTTCTTCATTGCTTCCACTCATTTTGTGGGTCGGTTGATCCCTTTTCAGGGAAATTCCTTTGTTCAAGGAACAAGAAGCTTTTTGTCACGCTTCCCACAGACGGCGCCAATCTGTTGACCCCCAAAAATGGTTGCCAACAGGATCCCCACGCTACCTGTGCCCACGTGTGCTTTCCTTTCACTAAGACTGCCACGTGGTTTATTCAACCACGTAGATAACCTCCCGTCCGGATGGAAGGAAGATAAAAGGTTGGGAACACTTCTAAAGCAAAGGTGATAACCTAGGGGCCTCGCCCTAACAAATTCCCAGGTGGTTATGGTACTTAGGAATAGTTGGAACGGAGGACTTTACTTATGTGTTGTGAGAGTAACATTTTCAACATCCCTTTCTTGTGGGAATAAATTGGGTATTTATAAGCCGGTTCTCTTGGTTGATCTCCCCACCGATCAACAACACGTGGTTTAATCCAAGAGATTTTGTTGTCTTGTCTTGTCTTGTCCTTGGTGTCACACCATCATTTAATGGGGGGGTCTTTTCCAGCCACCATCTAAAAAAGGCTACGATGGCGATTGGCCGCATTTTGCAGACTGTCCCGCCCGTCACTTCACGTCTAATCCGCGGTGTGTCAGGGAGGAGGCGGTACTCCATCTGGGTGGGGTGTGATCCCGAGTATACAGGAAAGGAGTGGCTCAAGGGCAGGTTGACTTGGTCTTCGCCCACGTGGAATTCCGTGGGGTCCACCATGCCCACGCTGGGGCGAGGCGTAACAATTATAATTATATTTTAAAATTTATTTTCCTTGACAATTGTTTTAAAATACATTATTTTCATTGAAATCGATATTTTAATTTTTTTATTTGAAAAACAATATTCTTACACGAGTAATATATGTGTTAATTCATCATTTTTATTGAAATCAATACTTTATAATTTACTCATTTATAATTTCTTAAAAAATACATTATTTTTATTTAAAATTAATATTTCAATTTTTCATTGAAAAACAACATTTTTACATGGGGAACATATATGTTACTATATGTTACTTCCTCATTTTTCATTAAAATTAATATTTTACAATTTCTCTCTTATAATAAACTTTTTTAAAATATATTATTTTCATTTAAAACCAGTCTTTCAATTTTTTCATTTTAAAAAAATATTTTTACACGATAACATACGAATAATATATGTGTTACTATATGTTAGTTCCCTATTTTCATTAAAATCAATATTTTAAAATTTTTCTCCTTTTATAATTTTTTAAAGTACATTAGCTTTATTTAAAATCAATATTTAATTTTTTTATTTAAAAATAACATATTTACACTGGTAACATATATGTTACTATATGTTATTTCTTCGTCTTCATTAAAATCAATAATTTATAATTTATCTTCTTTTTATAGTTTTTAAGAAATACATTATTTTCATTTAAAATTCATATTTCAATTTTTTATTTGAAAACAACATTTTTACATGAGTAACATATATGTTACTTCATTATTTTCATTAAAATCAATAATTTTACAATTAATCTCTTTTTATAATTTTTAAAAATACATTAGCTTCATTTAAAATCAATACTTAATTTTTTTTTATTTAAAAACAACATTTTTACACGAATAACATATGTGTTACTATATGTTATTTTCTCATCTTCATCAAAATAAATAATTTATAATTTATCTTCTTTTTATAGTTTTAAGAAAATACATTATTTTCATTTAAAATTCATATTTCAATTTTTTATTTGAAAACAATATTTTTACACGAGTAACATATGTTTTACATATGTGTTACCAAATGTTACTTCATCATTTTCATTAAAATTAATATTTTACAATTTATCCATTTTTACAAATTTTTTAAAAATACATTATTTTTATTTAAAATCAATATTTCAATTTTTTTAATTTGAAAATATTTTTTTTACACGAGTAACATATGTGTTACCATATATGTTACTTCATCATTTCCATTTAAATCAATATTTTATCAATTACCTCCTTTATAATTTTTAAAATAATACATTATTTTAATTTAAAACCAATAAATTAAATTTTCATTTGAAAACAATATTTTTACACCGGTAACATAAATCGTCTTCTACTAATACTACTACTACTACTATCGCTTTATATCAAGTGACACCACCACCACCACCGGGTTTAAATTGCTACCACTATCATCAACTATAATCACATCCACCACAAATGTGATAACACATGTGCTACCATATTTTAAATTATGACAACACTAGTGTTACCACCACCAACACCGCTATCGCTTCACCCTACTAATTTAAATTAAGGTAATACATGTGTTACTATAATTAAAATTAGAGTAACACTTGTATTACAACCACCACAATATTTTTCCATCACTGAGTAGCTCTAGCACCACCATTTACCCTACTCTAGCATCACAACTAATTTAAGTTATAGTAACACATATGTTACTCTAATTTAAATTAGATTAACACATTTACCACCACCAACTCTCGCTCCACCATCACAATTAATTTAAATTAGAGTAAATTATGTGTTAATTGTATGATAACAAATGTGTTACCACCACCACATGTGGTCCACCACCAACAATCCAATCACCACCACCAACATCAACAGCCATAAACTATCTCCATCAAGCCCAACCACCTCTATTAAATTCGTCACCACAAAATCACCACATTTTTGCCGCCGAACATTACCACAAGATATAGAAATCGAGAAATCAAATAACGAAAAAAGGAGGTGGTTGGGCTTCAATATTTCATTTGAAAACAACATTTTTACCCGGATAACATATGTGTTACCCTATGTTACCTTATCATCATTAAAATTAAAATTTTAAAATTTATCTTCTTTTATAATTTTTTTTTTAAAATTACATTATTTTAATATAAAATCAATATTTCGTTTGAAAACAACATTTTTGCCACGAGTAACATATGTGTTACCGTTATCAATTGCCTTACACCACCTTCATTACTAATCACTGTAACAAATGTGCAAATTAAGGCCCCACACTTCCACACTGGTGTGTAGATAATTAGTACACATGTTGTAAAGAGATGGAACAGAGGATTTTTGGAATCATGCAGGTGGGAAAAGTGGTCTTGGACAAATGAAAGGTAGTGACTTTGTGTGGCAAAGCACACAATTTTCTATCCCTTCAAGTAGGAGTCGCCTAACCTTCGACCGAATAAAATGTTGGAGATGTGTGAACAAAAGTCCCTTGACTCAAATCACGCTCTACCGTGATAGACCCTTCAAGAGGCTAAATTGAGATACGAGAACAAGGTAAATTTGAGCTAAAAAAAAAAAATTATTCATAGACATGGCTTGAAAGAGATTTAGCCCTAGTAAAAACCCACGCAATCAACTTCGTTCCTAAAATCTAATTCTAGTTCTAGCCACAATGATCCGTACGAATTGTTGGACGTGTGCAAAAATTGAAATGAAACCGTGGACACCACCGACCCAACACAAAGCAATCGATATTTTCATTTCGGTAATTATTACACACAACAAACATTCTTGATAACGTTGCCCATCTCAACTTCCCAATATCCCACAATACACAAAGGATGCCATGTAAATGCTCAATAATGTAAATTCTTCCAAAAGCTGAAAGTAGCATTTATATAGCCCTAAGAATGTATATTTGTGTGTGTGCGTGGGGTGGGGATCACCACTAGGCACCAGGCACCAGCCCACCTTACACATAAAGTAGACTCTTGAATTCAAGCCAGAAAAGAGAAAGTTCATACAATGATGTAGGGATGGCAAAAAAACTTGCCGCCTCGTGACGCGCCCCTAAAAGATTTTTTTTTTTTTTGAAAAATCATAAAATGTAGTAGAAATTATAATTTTCACTAAAAATGGACTAATGAAGAATCGAATCCGGGTTGAAACTTATAAACTACCAACCTTAACCACTACACCACAACCAAAATCTTATAATTTTTTGTTTTGTTTGGTACAAATATTTAAAAATTTGTATTTTTATTATTTTCAGTTTAACAAAAAAAAAAAAAAAATTCGCTGGGCGGTTGGCGGTCAAAGGGCTTGACCCCCGTAATTCTGCAGTCGTGGGGGCGGGCTAAAATTTTTGCGGGCGGTGCCGACCATCTTGAACCCGCCCATTGCCATCCCTACAATGATGAGACAACATCATTATTATATGGCAAGAAACAAAAAGTTAATAATATAGAAAAAGGCAGAATGTAGAATGTAACTGCAATAACAACAATGACTCATGAATCTGATCGACCTCTAGCATTGCACAGATCTATGCGAGAGAGGTCGTAGATCGCGTAGATTTACGTGATCCAGTGGCTTCACATCAATATGCACGACGGAGGTCACAAATCTCTACAATGAACTAATATGGCCCCGACATCTTAAAAATCTTTTGACTCAAGCCTCACAGAAAACTTCATCACCTCATAAGGCACCAACAGCGAGACATGAACATTGCTACATTCAGATCTAGAAGGAGGATGAGAAGGAGGTAACAATGGTGGTTTAAGAAGGTGGCGGCAGTGGCGATTTTATTCTCTGGATCGGACGACGGGGGTGATAGAGACGGTGACCGATGGCTTGAAATTTTAAATTTTGGAGCGGAAGATTTGAGGTGGAGATCTATGGTGGCGGTGGCACAGAAACAATAGTGGATTGCGGACGTTGCAGTAGTGGCAAAGCAATGGCTTGTAGAGATCGATCGTGGCGGTGACTTATGGTAGGCGGCGATGGTGGCGGCAGTTGGAAGATGGAAGTGGATGGATGTTAAAGATTATGGTTGAGGAATTAAATTAGGACGAGTTTTGATAAATATTTATACAAAGTAAAAAAGGGTATTTTTCATTAATTTTTTTTATCATGGTATATATTAATAAGATTTAAATAGAGTATATTTTGATTTTTTTTAAAAAAGTAGATATATGAGTTAATTAGCTTTTATAATTACTAGTGATTCATATGATGTTTGGGCCCAAAGATTCAAGCCAATTTTGCTGCCCACTACTTTGGCTAGCCGTTGAAATTTGTGTTGTTACAGTAACCATGTGTTGATTACTGTGGTCCTAAGGCTGTTGGTCTCTGATGTGTTGTGGTTAAGGGTCATTTGTATAATCTTGTGAGAAAAGAAGGGAGAATATGAGTATATCTGGTTCCAGAGTAGATTACCAATTGTAAACTCTATTCTTTTTTTTTTTTTTATAATCCAGGTATCCCAGTTTACACCAGACTATGTCCTGGACCACCCAACCACGGCCCCTCAGTGATGGGTGGAAGTAAATCGCGGTATATGCCCAAGTTGACCAAGGTTCGTACACCCTTTATACTCCTGGCCCCAAGGGAGCCTTCCTCCATGGATATTACATCACCAAGCTGCTCCACCCATAATTGAGTATTACATCACTCAGCTGCTCCATCCAGGAATCGAACTCTCTACGCTGAGGTTGCGAGCCCCGCAATGCCCGTCCTTTGCCAACTTGGCTGTGCCCCGGGGGGCTTTTGTAAACTCTATTCTTGGCCAATTTGTTGGTTGATCTAGTGCAATAAAGGCCGATCTACAATTTTAGAGCCTTAAAGGCTGAAGTAGGCATCGCACTAAACCGAATCGCTTGTCCCCAAAAGGAACAAACATATTTGGTGTTATTTTCTTTAGAAATTTGCTATGAAACTGAAGTTTAAATAAACAATTAATTTTAATTAAACATTTTAATGTGATCCATTACTTTTAAATTTAGTAGTTTTGTTCAAGTGTCTAATGACGTCGCTTATGTAGCTGACGGTCTTGTTGTGATGACACTAATAAGATAGAAAACTTCTGTTCTACGTGCAATTTTTGGTTTCACATCATAAATGTTTTAAGTCTTTCATTTAACCCACATTTTATTAATTTGACTTATTTTTACCCTATTGTCATTTAGTCCGCATGAGTCTCACCGTCAAACACGTCACCAAATTTGTTGACTCGGTTAACACATTCATGGTGAGTGACTTATTTGAAGAAACTTTGTATGTTTGGTGACAATTTATACTAAAGTAGAGTTCGGCAATTTAAGTGGTACATTTAGAAAGTTTGTAGTGAACTGAGTTTCCAATAAACAACAAACGAAAAGGAAAAAAAAATCGTGGTCTTCATTAAACGAAAAATATCATATCATCGTTGTAAATTTGTTGACGCACAAAATATTCCCAAAATAAAGGCCTAAAACAAAGGCCTAGAAAGGGAAGCCCAAACATAGAGCGAATTACCAAGAGAAGAATCGCTCAAAACGTACAAGGGATAGAGCGAAGTGAGCAAGATTTGGGCGAATAAAGTGATAATCATCATCAGCGCAGTAATGAAGCGCTTTTGTACGTGGCCCATAATCTAAAGTAACGCTAGTGGATAAAGAAGGCATTATGGAAGGTTATGGGAAGTTATTATGGCCATGACAGTAATGAGAAGTTATTTAGAAGAAGTGCTACAAGATAATGGTCAGTTATGGGCGAGAATGGTGCAAATGGTGATCAATGTATAAATAGGATGAAACAATTGAAAGAAGAAAACAAAACAACTATCTCACAAAGAAATATGTGAATTTAAGTTTAAGTCTTTTACTCTTTATTTACGAATCTTGTAACTTTGTGTGCTTGTGCCCCTTGGAGGCAAGTTACACAATATAGTCTTTCAATTCAAACACCCATTGTTGAGACATTGTATCAAGATGTCTTGTTCCTTACACATCGCAGAATAATCTCTTAATTGTTAGCTCGACAACAAAACGCGCGAAATAATTTGGCACGCCCAATGGAATGTTTGGTGTTAGAAAGATCGAAAGCATCATGCCTCAAAAGAATTCCGGCAAGGAGCCAATAAACCAACAGTCTGTCCATTCTGTGATCAAGCAATTCGAGGGTCAACAAGGAACCCCGGAAATGGAAAGACCAAATACTACTCGTTATGAGCCAAACATGGAACTAAGCCCCCGCACCATGCGAACATTATTGGGTGAACTCACGCAAGATATTGTTGAACAGATAAGTCTGCAAAACATTCATGCTGTGGAAAAATTCACTCAAAATGGAAATAATCATTATGACCAGATGACTAAACAATTAAGTATGTTGAACGAACTTATGAACAAAATGGTAAACCAAGTATGTCAATTGAATCCTTTGGGTAAATGAAATCATTTTCAAACAAGAAGTCTTGTACACAAAATGCCACGCGTGTCAACGATGGGAGAAATCCACATATCAATGGCAACAATGGACCAAATAATGGCTCCTTCATACCAAACATGGGGCCAAATATTCTAAGGCATCAGGCAGTCCCATACATACATCAACCCATATGAGTCCCTTTTGATGCCAAGGCTACTTTGAGAGATCAAGTTGTGGAAATCATGCAGGATGAGTTGGCTTTTGGAATATGTACAAAAAGCCTTACCCAGATTGGGTAGATCAAGCATATCCATGGCCTAGAGGCTATAAGGTGCCCAATTTTCTTTGTTCACCGATTTAGGAGAAGTGTCCACTTTAGAACATGTAGAGCGTTTCACATTGCAATGTGGTGAAGTTCTTGACTTCCACAAGATGAGACTATTTCCAAATTCGCTAACTATGGTAGCTTTTTTGTGATTCATTAATTTTTCAGCAAATTCTGTCTAAACTTGGCAACAATTAGAGCAATTATTTCACACCCAATTTTACAAAACTGAATCTGAAGTCACTTTGGCAGATTTAGCAAATTTGCGTCAAATGCTAAATGAATGGGCAGAATGTTTCCTTCAAAGATTTAAAATGGCAAGAAATAAGTGTTTTGTACCTTTATCTGAAAAAGAATTTGTAAGGATCGCTCAAATTTGCTTGAATTTTGATCTAAAAAAGAAGTTCTAAGATAGAGAATTCTCTGATCTGTTTCAACTTAGCGCGAGCGTTATAAGATATGAGCGATTGTTAAGAAATAAGGAACAAATGAAGAATTCTAGTAAAGGGACATATTATAGAGACCCAAATTTTGATATGCACGCTGTTGACATTAATCAAGATCAGGCCGAAGTCGAAGTGTATCTGACCGAATTGATCAAGGGAGACACGTATGCATGCCCGATAATGGCTAAATCAGAAATGCCTATCAAGAATGAGCCTGCAAAAGAAAAAAATAAAAACGCTAGAACATTTTCATCTGATATAACGAAAAGTCGACATAATATTTGATCGGTTATATAAAAATAAGCAAATAAGGCTAAGTGAGAAGCATAAATTGTCGAACCCCGAGCAAATTAAGGGTAAAAAATATTGTAAATGGCATAATGCATGGTCTCATACGACTAATAGTTGTTTGGATCTTCATCATGTCTTGCACGATGCCATCGAGTCGTAGGAATCACATTTGAGTCTAAGAAAAATATGGCGGTGGGCGAAAATCCATTCCTACGACCAATAGACATCAATATGGTCATCCCGAATCGGACAAGTTTGGTCTCCCAAGATTCAAGTTAGTAGTTGACAATGGTGAGGACGAACCACGTCTCAGCGCATTTGAGCGTTTGAAAGAAAAGGCGATGGTAAGCGAGGAAATGAATCTATGTGCTAGGTGCCAAAAGGAGATTGGCAATATCACAGAAAGGTTGGGCGCATATGAACAACAAACTTGCCTAGCTAACGCCACTAATTTTTATCCATTTAGAGGGCAAGTAAGACCATTCTATGGGAGGCAGCGTGGCACGTTCAAACCAAAACCTCAATACCCAAATGTTTGGCATTCATACAATTCTAAAGTGGGAGGCGATTCCACTTAATGAAATGACAAAAACCCAACAAAGACGTTTTAAAGAAACTATGGACAAATGATGAGACAACAACAGAGTGTGGAACGTTCAAGAGCTACGATTGATAGCAAGGTGGCAAATCAAAATGTCCTTGAGAATAGAGAGGAAGAAGATACGGAAGCATCAAAAGAAAAGCCGTTAAAAGATGAATGTGTTGGAAAATCAAAGTTTGAGCATAGAAAGAAGGATGAGGATGATGAAGATGCTGGGCAATTTATCACTATTCAGTTTGGCACTATACCCCCAGTTATGGCTAATAACTATTTATTGGCCAACGAATTTAAGAATAAAGAACATGATGAAGAGATGGTAGAAGAAAATGAAGAAGTAGTTTGTACATTAGAATGTGGACAAGGTACATCTGCTGGGAATCAATTCACTCACAACAATGACGAAGAGGAAGATGATAGAATGACATACATAGAAGAAGAAATTGATTTAGAAGCAGAGCAAAGAATAAGAGAAATTTCGTACAACAATCTACTCAAACAGCTATACCAAAAAGGTAATCCAGTAGGGTAGGTTTGTTGGGCGAACCATTTGGGAGATCATTCGATTACCATATTTTGTATGGAACACCTACAAGGAAGAAAATGGTGCCTCGAAGCTAAGAAATATGGGACACCTTTTGTAATCTCGCTTCCACCCACGAGTTGGGAAGAGCCATCATGGGATATCGTGCAATTTAAGAAAGCAAAGGGAATCCATGGCAACAAAATATTGCGAGATAAGCCTATTCAACGAAGTTGAAACAGAGAAAAATGAGGAAAAAGTAGAAGTAAATGCGAAGGAAATGGTTGTATTTGAAAAGCCGTCAACAAAATTGACTAAGCATCTCAGACCCTGTATGTCAAAACTTTGGTTAATGGCGTTCCAGTTGCCAAAGTTCTAATTGATAATAGGGCGGCAATTTCTGACCAGCTTCAATAGAAGAGCTACTTCTGCTAAGGGGGTAATGCCATTGGACATAACAGTGGAGAGTACAACGAGGACCATGGTTTTCTTTATAATATATGATCCTACTAGTTATAATATACTGTTAAGGAGAGATTGGATACATGGGAGTCGGTGAGTCCCTTCCTCGCTCCATCAATGCTTGGTTTTTTGGAACGAAAAAGGTGAGGCAGAAGTCGTGCAAGCTGATTAAAGGACTTTTCTCTCAGAAGCTAATTCAGTAGAACGATACATGTACGATGGATATTTAGGGCCAATTAGATTGGTTCAAGGAGGAGAAGAAGTACAAATAGCGGTGCAGAGCGATGAGCCATTCTCAATGGAAGCCCTCACAGAGTTATTTGACCAAATGAGGCCAAATATAGTGGCATTTGAAAAGCCAATAATTGGCAAGAAGATTGTCAAAGAGAATTAATAAAGAGACAATCACAAAAAAATTTGGCTGAAATTACAGCATTTAAAGCTATATTAGTGGCTTATAATAAAGAATGTAAGGAAAAAGTTGAAGAAGAAAAAGCAGTGGTGCTATTAAGGGATAAGTCATTGTGGTTGACCTGGAATAGGAGTTACGGAGCAGAATCAATAAAGTGGATTGTTTAGAAGAAGGAATTTTTGCAAAGGTATTGGAGAACGACTTAGAGAGAATTGTAAAGCTATGATATGCACAAGCACAAGACCCCTTGACAAAGATAAATCTAGGTGATGAAGGAGAAGATTTTCCAACATTCATCAGCCAGTTACTCAACAAAGAGGTAAGTATTAAGTTGATCTCTTTGTTGAAAGAATACAATGATTGTTTTACTTGGGAATATGAACAAATGCCTGGTTTAGATAGAAATCTGGTAGAGCATAGATTGCCCACCAAGAACAGTTTTAAACTGCATAGACAATTACCTAGACATTTTGCACCTAATGTGTTACCAGAAGTAAAGAAAGAAATTGAACGATTGTTGAATGAGGGTTTTATAAGAACAACCAGATACGTTGAATGGTTATCTAATATAGTGCATGTGTCAAAGAAAAATGGAAAAATAAGAGTTTGTATAGACTTTAGAAATCTAAATATAGCCACTTCCAAATATGTATACCCAATGCCAATGGTAGATTCTTTGATCGATTCCACTGTATGATATATAATGTACTCATTCGTGGATGGATATTCTGGGTATAATCAAATATACATAGCCAAAGAAGACATACAAAAAATTGCTTTTAGATGCCTAGGTGCGTTGGGATGTTACGAATGGTTAGTAATGCCTTTCGGCCTAAAAAATGCTAGGGCGACTTATCAATGGGCAATGAATTTAATCTTTCATGATATGATTGGTGAATTTATCGAAGTATATGTAGATGACATTGTAATCAAATCACTTAAAGAGGAAGATCATCTTTGCCAATTGAAACACTCATTTTAGCGAATGAGACAATACAAATTGAAGTTGAACCATTTAAAATGTGCATTTTGGTGTCAATACAGGAAACTTCCTAGGTGTTATGGTACACAAAAGGAGAATTGAGCTTGATACAAATAAAGCAAAGGCCATTTTAAAAGCCAAGCTGCCTAATAATAATAAAAAAATTGCAATGATTTTTGGGACAAGTCAATTTTTAAGGCGTTTTATCTCTAATTATACAGGATGAAAGAAAGCATTTTCACCTCTCCTAAAGCTCAGGAGTCATGACGAATTAATTCTGCGAAATGAAGAACATCAAAAGCCTTTTGACAGCCTGAAAATTTACTTGTCAAATCCACCCGTCTTGGTGTCACCTATTCAGGGACGGCCAGTGTGTGTGTGTGTGTGTGTGTGTGTGTATTGGCCGAGCGAGAATCTATAGCTGGTATGGTTGCTCAGGAAGACCAATTAGGCGATGAAAGGGCAGTCTATTATCTCAGTAGACAGTTGACCAAGTGTGAATGTAATTATACAGCTATAGAAAAATTATGTTTAGCTCTTTATTTTACATGTACAAAATTAAGGGTCTATCTTCGGCCTGTGACTGTGTATTTAGTGTGTAAAGTAAATCTAATTAAGTACATGTTTTCTCGCCTATATTTTGCACCAAAGGACCGGTCTCTGGACTTTAGTTACATCAGATTCGAAATTCAATACATCCTACAAAAGGCCATCAAGAATCAGGCCTTGGCTGATTTTTTAGCTGATCATCCATGTGTTAATGTCCTAAATGAAATGGAACTAGACATTGATCTATGCAAAGTAAAACCATGGACTTTATATTTTGATGGTTCAAAAACAGTCAAATAAGTAGGAGTAGGTGTAGCATTAATAGATGCTTTTAGTGTAAATTATCAGTTTTTCTTTACACTGAACGATTTATGCACCAATAATCAGGCCGAATATGGAGCGCTTATAGTAGGCCTAGAGTTATTACTAGAGACGGGAGTTAAAAATGTGATCGTTAAATGTGAATCTCAGCTAGTAATTAACCAACTAAGCTGCACATTTAAATGCCAAAGTAGCTCTGTTGTAAGCTTGTATGAAATCGCTCATGAGTTATTGGAAGAGTTTGACCAAGTGGAGCTTTAATATGTAAATAGAAAATATAATGATTTATCGTGCGAATTGGCCTAAATGGCCTCGGGTTACTCAAAAATATTGAAGTTGGGGGTCTATGTGTGAGTATGGAGTAATAATGTCTGCGCAGACAATGAAGGGCAAAGAGATTTGACATCCATTGTATGGAAAATGGAATACGACGGATTGGACGGAGGAAATAAAAGTATTTCTAGAAAAATCGACAAAAAGAGTGAGAGGAAAATTAGGTTGCGTGCCTTAAATTATGTATTAATAGATAGAGATTTGTATAAGAAATGCGCAGATGGAGTTTTGTTAAAATGTGTCAATTTGGTCGATGCCAAAATAATAATGACAGAAGTGCACGAAAGAATATGTGGGACACACCAAGCTGGCAAAAAATGAGATGGTTAATCATTAGGAGTTGATATTTTTGCTAAAGACGGGCGAACTATGCACCCAAGATGCCAAGAGTCATTTAGCATGTCAAAACACCGTTTAGTAGATGGACCGAACAAAATTGTATAGAAAAATAAATAATATTTTATTAGTTTAGTTCCGTGACGTTCCAAATATCGTTGGATGTGAGTGCTTTGTACGCGTGGAAGTTCTTGTTCCAAAGGGCTTAGATTACGAACTAGGACAAGCTTTATCGGTTGTATTACATCCGAATTCTTCCGATTTGGACTCAAAATTACTTGTGTATAATGAGCTTTGACCTTGGAGGTCACCATCCTTTTATGTAGTGGTCCACTCGTAACCAATTTGCGATCTTATTTAGAGGAAATTGCGCCATGTAATCGCTTCATTTGATAAATATTTTCAACAATACTTTTGTTATGTATTTATTCCAATAATCTTGTGTAAGAATTTAATATTATTTCCAATAAAACAAATGAAATCTTTTATCAATCACTTTCCCTTTATTCTCGCACACCAACCCGCATACTTCTACCCACACCCACAAATCCCAACAATGATGGAATCGTTTTAGGAGAAGATTTTAGAAAATCCTAATTGTATACGATTCTTGTGAAAATCTTCATTCTCAAGAAAATCACTACATTTTCGTCAAATTCTATCGTAATCTTCGACACTGTGAAACCCTAACTTAATGTTTTCAACGGGTTGAGTCTTTGCACATCTTGGCTACTGCTATTGTGGAATAAATCTTACCCATGGATACTCCTACGAGAAGATTCACTCGGTCATTGACGAAAAGAGAATCAACAGGTAATGTGGCCAAAATCGCTAGTCATTTGCGAAAAAATGTCATATATTTGGACACGCCAACTCCCACGAAAGATTCAAACAATGCTCAAAGTATTGGAAGTCGACATCGAATGAGTTTGTGTGTTTGGAAAAGAATCACCAGAAATCCATTTTGAACGAGAGAAAAGTTTCTCCAATGATAGGCCTTTCATCCGGCTCTAAAAAGAACAAAGATTCTCATGGTTACGAACCCAAGGTAGATCTCCCATTCATATTTTGATATACAATTTAACTTTTTTGTGAGAAATAATTTCTTAGACAATAGTATATATGGATTGGCATTTTTTTTCCAGTTTTTCAGGTTCTAGAAAATTGAATTCGTTATGGAATAGTATGGTACTATGATATGTAAATTTAAAGTTTTTTTTTCAAAATGTTTTTAATGTTACATAATGATTGTAAATTTTACAACATTTAGGCATATATTCATTTTATTCGGGTAAATATCAAGCATAATGAGTCAAGATTCATATAGTTTCCTTCAAAGAGTTTGTAATTATGTTGGGGTAAAAGAAAGAGTAATTTTAATTAACAATTTCACCAATGGTTTGAGGCTATGTTGATCATAAGGTATTAAAACAGGTTTAATATGGCCTATCCCACCTCACTAAATCCTGTATAATTTGGCAACAAGTAGCATAAACTTGGTCTATTAATTTATTAACTGAATTTGATATAGTTAGACATGATGAATTGATAAAGAATATTATGTCATTTTTTTTTTTGTTTTAAATGCAACATGTTGAACATTTGTTTTCATTATCACTTAATTTTTGTATGTATATCCATGAGCATCAAGATTGTTGTTTACGTGGAGTATATAATCAAATAGGTTATTTGAGACATTCGTTGGCAACTTTAAACCAAAGGTCTAACATGTATCAATTACAATAATCATATTACCTGTTGTAATGTAACATAATGAAATGTTAATGGAGAATGGATAAGTTTTTTTTTTTTTTTTTTTTTTTAAAGGTATGCAACATATTGAACTGTTTTCTTTTTATTATAATTTTTGGAGTGGGAATATTGCATACATTCTAATGATAGGCTGGGTTCAAAGATAATGGTGCCAAAGACCACATGATGTTATTCTTAACTTGAATGCAAAGATGAATGAGGCACAAAAAGGATTATTTGGTATTTCATGTTTTGGAAACTTCCTTGACTTAAATGAAATCCATCTCCAACATCAACTGATACACAAAATGTTATTGATGGAGGTGAAGCAGCAAAAACCAGATGAAATGTGGTTCAACTAGCTGGAAAACTATTGAGATTTTCGTTACAAGAGTTCTGTCTTGTTACTGGCTTGAAAGGTGTTGGATGTGAGGATCCATGAAAACTTTGCAATATAACAGCCATTGCAATATAACGAGTGACAAATTGTGTAATTTAGTGTTGTATATTTTACATGCCTTGCAACAAATGACCCGTACAGTAGAAAAGAGCTCAACTCTAATATAATTGAAATTACATATTTTAACGTTATGTAACACAATCACAATGTATCATCAACATATCCATTTTGTAACAATTGTAAAATAGATAAATCTCAAGAAACGCAATTGTGACATTTATAACATTTTCAGTCTATAATCTGGATACAATCATCTGCCAACTTTATGTAACACGATCAGGATGATTATGCAATGTTTTCATTAATAACAATGTCACGAGCAGTTAAATATCATGCATTGCAATAGAATATTGTAACATTTTACATCAAAATATTTAACAATTGCAAACTATAATACATCTAACAGAATTCTGATTAAATTGGAATATCACATTCAATGGCAAACACATATGATTTCGAACACTGCCTTTATAAATATCATTCTAACTAACAGTTTTCGAAGATATTTGATTGCACACAATTTTTATAATACAGATGAACATATCAAAAAAAACAAAAACAAAAAATGAAATGAGATAAATTCATACAGTAATACTCAGTTAAAGGAATTCATCTCCTATCTTTCGACGGTGGTCTTTGTGTTCATGTATGTAATTCTGTCGAATGAGAAAATATATGGATTATGAAAGAGAAAATGGCAGTTTTCCTTTAGGAACCGTTTTGAAATGGTAGTTATCTTTTTAGGGTAATCAGCATAATTTTAGTGGACAGTTACAATTGATAACATATTTAGATTATTAAATTATATAATTAATTTTAATTGAAAATACAACAAATTTAGAATATAAAACATGTAAGAGTGATTCTATGAATATTAACATAAACGGGCCTATATATAAAATTTTCCCTCTTATTTAGGAGTGTCAAAACAATTAGGCCGCCTGCATCAGTGGTATGGAGTCTACTGGGACGAGCCGACTGACCTAGAACTGGCCACACGATACAATCAGAGCTCTCTAAGCTGGCCAGCTAGGGGGCCTATTTGTTAGGATAGAGTAGTGATTTTGACACTCTTATGTCTTAGCTTTAACAATCCGACATATTTTAACACCAAATAGAATTTTCGAAATATCTTTTGTTATTTTTGCAAAGATTATATTCATATCATCTCAATTTTTTACCATGAAAAAAACTAGTATTTTCTAAAGGAAATGATTGGAAGCTTGCTTTTATTTTGGGAAATTTGCACCTTTCATCCTCAACCTTTGCAAAATATAACAATTATATCATCAACATTTTTTTTAGCATAATTCATCCTCAACCTTTCAATTATGTAGTAAAACTCATCATTCTCTCCATTTGGCCATTAAATGACAGATTTGCCGTTCTCTTTAAATAAACAAAAATTTAAAAAAGCAATAAAATAAGAAACAATAAGAAAAAAAAATTATATAAAAAATTCCATAACTTTTCAAAAAGTACAAATAAATCTAACTTCAAAAAATTTAATACATATTAACACAAAAACAATTAAAAAAATTAAATATTTCATCTTTTCTATCCAAGCTCGCCCCACCCCACTTCACACCCACTTACGACCAAATATCATTTCCACAAATGCAATCACGTGGCGATGGCATCACCGCCTTACAAAAATTAATTTAGATAAAAAGATAAAAGCCGATTACATAAAAATCAATAGTCGCGATTTGAGTTATGTGATTGGTTTCATACAAATGGATGATGGAGGGCTAGTGAGGTGTCCACTATCGGTGGTAGTTTTGCCAATTTTTTTTTCACTGAATTAATTTTTCTAAGGTGGGAGGTGGTGCCACTGCCGTGATTGCTTTTGTGGAGGTAGTGTTTTGCCACGTGTATGTGTGGGGGTAAGAGATGGATTGGTGGGGTGAGCTTGGTTGGGAAAGATGAAATATTTCTTTTTTTTTTTTTTTTTGGGGGGCACAATTTTTTCTTATTTTTGTTATTTTATTACTTTATTTTATTTTTGTTTATTTAAAGAGTTTGGCAAATCTATCATTTAATGACTAAAATAGAGGAAATAACGAGTTTTGTTACATAACTGAAAGGTTGAAGATGAATTATGCTAAAAAATGGGGTTACATGTAAATGTTAGGAATGTAAAATGCAAATTTACCATTTTGAAAATTTTGCAACTTTTTATTTTACAATTATTGCATGCCCACTTCATTGATCTTTATTTCTATCATATTTAAAATGCATATTAAAAAATATTAAGAGCATACATCAATAATATTTACATTGGATTTGGTATAAATCTTTGTAATAAATTAACACGTTCAGAATTTCTTTTGAGTGAATTTTCTAAAAATATTAATTATTTAGTTAAAATAATATTGATAATGTACATAACATGTTGTGGAATATTTGACGTGAACTAACAAAATCATAATTAATTAACTCAGTAAGTACAATTAAGCATGTCATGGACAACTATACTGTTAGATAAATAGGAAAAACTTGACAAAAGTCCTACATTTTGTAAATAAATTGGAAAATACCTATTTTTAAATTATTTAAAAAAATACCTCATAACATTAAAATCAATATTTTATAATGTATCTTCTTTTATAATTTTTTTAAAAAAAAACACATTATTTTCATTTGAAATCAATAATTCAAATTTTTATTATTTGAACTTATATTATTTTTATCTAAAAATATCTTATTTTACAATAATACCATATGTTTGATATATTACTTCTTCATTTTCATTAAAATCAATATTTTATAATTTATTTCTTTTTATAATTTTTTAAAAAATACATTTGTTTTCATTTAGAATCAAATTTTCAATTGAAAACAATATTTTTACACGGGTAGCATATGGATACTCCCTCATTTTTATTAAAATTAAAATTTTATAATTTTTCTCTTTTTATAATTTTTTGAAAATACATTATTTTTATTTAAAATCAATATTTCATTATTTTGTTTGAAAACATACTTTTCCACTTTCATTAAAATTAAAATTTTACAATTCACCTTTTTTTAAAATTAATATTTCAATTTTTCGTATGAACACAACATTTTTACACAGGTAACATATGTGTTACCATATGTCCCTCATTGTCATTTTCATTAAAATTTTTACAATTTATCTATTTTTGTAATTTTTTAAAAAAGTACCTTTTTTCATTTAAAATATATATTTCAAATATTTCATATGAAAACAACATTTTTATACGAGTAACTTATGTGTTGTCATATGTGTTACCGTATGTTACTTTCTTATTATTATTAAAATCAATATTTTACAATTTGTCTTCTTTTATAATTTTTTCAAAATTACATTATTTTTATTTAAAATCAGCATTTCATTGGATAGCATGTGTTAATTCCTCATTTTTATTAAAATTAATATTTTACAATTTATTTTCTTTTATATATATTTTTTATAATACATTATTTTTATTTAAAATCAATACTTTAAAATTTCATTTCAAAACAGCAATTTTACGAGGACGTATTTGTTATGGTACTTTGACACTCTTAACTCTATTAGTCTGACACATTTTTGACACTCTTACCATGAAAAAATCTAGTAATCTTTAAGGAAAATGATTAGAACCTTGCTTTTATATATATTTTTGAAAAAATTGTAACCTTTTACCGTAGAATATTCCATGGCTAGTTCATTACCCTACTTTGAGAGACCTTTTATTACTAGAAGCGTTGGCAAGGATCCTGAAAAAACTTCCATTAAGAACAAACAGATATGAGTGTTCTTTATTTCAATCATATATCAAATATTCAAAAATATTGGGAGGATACATCAATAATATTTGCATTGGATTTTGTATAAATCTTTTGATTTAAATTAAGGGGAATTTTCAAATATACCAAAAAGTAAATAGTAGATTTGAAATATAACAACTTTTGATAACATTTATAAATGTCATTTTTAGATGCAATATATTAAATATATTATTTTGTAAAATGATCACTTTTTGTGTGGTTAAGATTTAATAGCAGTTGTCAGTTATACAATAGCTTCTAAACTATTAGTCCAAAAATCGACATATGAGTATAAAAAATCGACAATTTATTTTTTTGTTAAAGAAAATCGAGAGATTAACCTGAAAATGGACATTTGATTTTTTATTTTTTTTTGTCATATAATGATATACACAAATTTATATCACTTAGTCTAGATACATATTTAATTTCGACTTTTAATTCTTGAATGTCAATTTAAACTGAATATCGATTTTTTATTTTTTTTTATCTTAGAACAAATATTTTTCGATAACAAAAATTTTGTGGACATCGACAAAAAGTTTGTCGACATCAACAACATTTGGCCGACATTGACCAAATAATGTCGATGTCAACAAAATTTTTGTCGATGTCTACAAAATTTATTTTCATTTTTGTCTATGATATCGACAAAATAGACACAGACAAAATAGTCACAAATTAATATCATTTTATAGATATAAATATGGGCACCAAGTGCCCATTTTTATATGGACAAAATAGGCTTTGGTTCTCATTTTGTGGATGACAAAATGGAAAACTCATGTTGGGAATTGAGACCAATTTTATTATTGTTCACAAGATCCTTGTTCAGAAAAAATTAACGAAATAGAAAAAAATATAAAAAGACAAAAAGATTTACGGACTGTCAAAGTTTTCACTATATAAAAAATTGTTACAATCATATAGATTTCATCTACTCAAATCCACAAGTATATTAAGAAAAATAATATCATAAGCTTTATCGCACCCACCAATTTCTACTCTTTGTACAACCTACAAAGAGAACAAAAAAAACAACTAAGATGCTAGGCTTACAATTTTTTTCTCAAAAACTCTCAAGTCACAATTACAAAAGAGAATAAACCACATTAATTTATAGTTAAAGAATGACCTAATTTTCTTACAAGTTTAAACTGCCAAGGAGTCCAAGAATTAGAAACTTGTTCAATTTTAGTTAACCTAGATGTCTTCCAAGTTTTGACTACTAAAGTGTCCAATATTAGGAAACTTGTAATTTTAGTCGATCTAGAAGTCTTCCCTTTCAACAATTGGTGTATCTTTTGATTTTGGCAAGTTTTAAGAAAATATCCCAACAATATCTACCTTGACGAAATAAGAGTCAAAACTCAATCATCCCTTCTGCAGCTCTTCATCTTGATACTTAAAAAAGCGGTAAACTTTGACAATCCCAATTCTCAAACACGAATTAACATACTCCACCATATAAGTATAATCACTTAGAATTAACGAATTCTAAGAATTTTAACGACTCATGTAGAATAAATTTGCTGAAATATTATGGTGCAGCTCCTTTGCTTAACTTACTTGGAAGTTCATCAGTCATTGACATCAATTCCACCGCACACCTTGCATTAATATCAGGCCAATGCCCATGTGCAAATGTGGACCCGCTAGTAGTAACACATCATCTACCATGGCAACTAGCGCATGCCACAAGGATGTAAATATTTACTCAAGCGACATCATCGTCTCTCATAAAGAGAGACATATTGTTCGTATCAGGTGTCAAGCAGTTAGCTGAGTCTGCTCTACTTTTTGGATAATTTTTCCTCACGTGACCAGGTCGTCCACAATTCTAACAAAATACTTTTCTTTTCATGGAGTTATTCTTATTCCATTTTTCAGCAACAAGTAATAAATTTTCAGATGAAATATTACTTTCACCACTTTACCTTCTTTCTTCAGAAATTAATTTACATGTAACTTCTTCAAAACTCACAATTTATTTCCCATACATCAAAATTGGTTTGAAGTGTTCATAGGAAGATGGAAGAGACTAGATGAGTCTTAACGCTTTATCCTCATAATCAAATTTAACTCCAATAGCGTCTAGTTCAGAAACGATCCCATTGAGAACACTTAGGTGGTCTGAAATTTTTGTACCTGTATTCATTCGCAAAGAATGTAACTGTTCTTTCAAGTACAATCGATTTGAAAAACTATTTGTTTGATACAACTATTCAAGTTTTTTCCAAAGTTCCTTTGCAGCAGATATTACATGAATATTTGCAAGAATATTTTTGGTTAAACATAGACGTATCGTACTTGCAGCTTTCAAATCTAAATCTTCCCAAACCTCATTGCTCATACTGGATTTTTTAGCATCTCTGTCAGAAACAGGGGTAGGTTTCCCTTTCAAACCCTTGTGCAGTCTAGATTGAATCAAAATATCATTGACTTGTACTTGCCACAAGCCAAAATTGATTCTTCCAGTCAAATTTTTCTACATCATATTTGATAGACATATCTTTTGTGCGCCAACACTCTGAAAGACCTGATGCTCTGATACCACTGTTGGGAATTGAGACCAATTCCTTTATTGCCCACAAGATCCTTGTTCAGAAAAAATTAATGAAACAGAAAAATATAAAAAGATAGAGAAAGATTTACGGACTGTCAAAGCTTTCACTATATGAAAAATTGTTACAATTATATAGATTTCATCTATCCAAATCCCCACGTATATTAAGAAAAATAATATCATAAGCTTTACAAGCACCCATCAATTTGTACTCTTTGTAAAACCCACAAAGAGAACAAGAAAAAAAAAGATGCTAGGCTTACATTTTTTCTTTCAAAAACTCTCAAATTACAACTACAAAAGAGAATAAACTACATTAATTTATATTTAACGAATGACCTAATTTTCTTACAAGTTTAAACTGCCAAAGAGTCCAAAATTTGAAAACTTGTTCAATTTTAGTTGACCTAGATGTCTTTCAAATTTCAACTACCAAAGTATTCAAGATTAGGAAACTTGTAATTTTAGTCGACCTAGAAGTCTTCCCTTTCAACAATTGATGCATCTTTTAATTTTGGCAAGTTTTAAGAAAATATCCCAACAATTCAATGGGCAGCCATTTTGTCGATATATTTTTTCGATGATATTGACAAATTAACCGTCTATTTTGTCGATGAAGAGACGAGTTTTGTGTCCATTTTTCTACATGTTGTCAATCAAATCTAATCAATTTCATTCTACGATAAAAAAAAATATACCAACAAATAACAGCAAAATTTGTAAATTAAACTTAATATCTAATACAATCCACTAATATACAAATTAAATCAAAAAAAAATTGCACAACAACATAAAATATATATACGGTAGGTCAGAGAAAAGTATTACAACTTCTGTAATCTTATATATTCCGAGAGTGCAGTCTCTTGCCTTTAGTAAAAAAAGTAAAAGACTAACAAATAGATCGATGGGTCAGGGGTCGACTAGACAGAATCTAATTATTGGAGCTTGGAAAATATATGTCCGGACAGGTCCTGTGGTAGCTCTATAAAGTCTTGGGCTTAATCATATTTACTATGAAAGTTTTGGACTTGATTGTAATTGTAATATAAGTTCAGAGATTACATGTGTAATTAAATCAATCTTAAACTAATTGGACTTGGATGCAATCAGGACTCATGTCGTTGTTTGCAATTAGAATGCTTGTCGTATTTATATTACATCGCTTTTGACATAAATTCATTCGATCAATTAAGAAAAGAGAAGAAATTAAAATTCTCAAGTCTTCTTGACTTGAATTTTATCTTCTTGGTTTTCTAAATCTGACCAGTCCAAAAATTAGTTCTTGATTCAATTAAAACGTGCCCACACACTATTGTAATCTATATTTGGAGAATACCATAGAAGGCTTGAACGTAGGGAGCACCAAGTTTGTGAATCAAAAGCATCAAGTTCATGAATCAGATCAAGATCTAATATCGTATATCAATTTAGGTATAATACTAATCTATTAGTATTTAGTTATAATAAACACATGAGCGCCTAGCAAAGATCTTGGTTTTATTGAATTAAAGAAAAAAATTATTTTCTCGGCTAATTATCGTGCCAGTTTCCAACAAGTAGTACCAGAGCGGACTAGATTGTTCACGTGTATGTTATGTTATCTAGATCTGATAATTGCATGTTCTAGTCAAGCGATGTCTAAGATTATTTGTTTATATGTTGATTGAATAATTGGTATTATTTTAAACTGTGATCCAATTATTTTGTGGCCCCACTTGTTCATTGTATTTCATTATTTCGAGTCAGTAACAAGATTAATGGATTATGACTTCATCATCTTGATTTAATTTTTAACCGCAAAATAGATTTAAATTGTAAGCCCTAAAATGGGACTAGTTAATTTTGTAATAATTGAAGATCTGTTGAATGTGCCGCCGAGATGAGGCCCAGCAGATTTGGTACACCGAGATCGAGATCGGTTCGTCAGTACACCGATCGGTGTGCTGGATGATCTATCGCGAAGTGCAAATCAAAGCGCGCGCAGATCCGCATGCCGATGATCTATTCGAGGTGCAGATCAGGCGCACACAGAGATCTACGCCCGCGCAGATCTGGTGCGCCCGATCTGTACGTGGTGGATCTACTCGCACAGATCAAGCGCTGCGCGGGGTGTCGGAACTCACCGACGGTGGTCTTTCTTCTTGCCGGCGCGATCGGGTTCCGCCAAGGTGCTTTCCGGCGGCTTGGGGTAGTTTGCTTTGGGAAGAATAAATTCAAGGAGGAAGAAGAACCATGTTTGGTTACTTGGATAATGGCTATTTGGAAACTTGGATAGTGTCTGTTTGGTTGCTGCATCCTGTTTGGTGCAATGAATGGTAGCTGTTTGGTTCAATAGATAGCCCATGTTTGGAAAGCTTGGGTTGAAGATTTAAATTAAATATTGGATTTGGATCCAATTAGTTTTTAATTTATTTGTTGAGTCTTGTTTTGGGCTACAAATAATTGTTAATTTATTGCTAATGTATGCTTTAAATTTTTGTTTAAAATATTATTGTTCCGTAAATCATGAAATATATAATTAATTTTGGCATCGCTCGTGAAACTTAGAATGGAATGCATTTCATCAAAATATTGTTTTTCTCGAATAATTTAATTTAAATTAATTTTTTCTAGAAAGAGAAATTCATAATAATTAAACTATATATTAATTTGATTAATGTGAATAGTTGGTAATTATTTTAAATTAAAATCTATTATTTTAAAATATTAAGTGGGAGAGGGTATTTATGTAAATAATCATGATCTATTTTTGTCAATCCATAAGCAACGTAATCGTTAGCCTCGTCACTGCCGTAGAACGCAACGGACTCCTATAAGAGGGTTGCGTGATTCAGGTTGTTTGGTTGGATTCTTTTTAGGTAAGATCGTCTAGATAGAACATAATTTGAGATCATCCTATAGATGGCGGGATTATTTTTTAAGTATCTAGAGATCTAGACAAATGTTATACACTCAAATCGAGATCATCTATGAACCTCCTATAGAGGCTCTCGTTTATGATCTTGGCAACCAAATAAAGTGATACTGGATTTATCTAGACATTTATTGTCAAATATGATTTGTCTGGTGTGAGGGTCCTAGCTTAATCAGTGTACATGGTGACATTTCCTATAGAGGGGCCTGTTGGATCACAAGAATTAAGTAGTCGTTACATTATTGTAGTTTTATGGATCTACATGTGCATTCATGCATCATATGTTAAATTCACTATTCAATTTTAATATGCAATAATTTTGTTATTTTTCAGCAAAATGTCTCTCAGTCTATTTTCGGTTATCCTAAAACAAAACCAACTTAGTGTAGAAAATTATGTGGATTGGAAACGTAATCTAATGATTGTTCTCACCGTTGAGAAAATTGATTTTGTGCTTGAAGAAGATTGGCCTGAGCAACCCACTGAGACTACAAGCAAGGACAAGAGAGATTCTTATGATAAGTGGGTGGCTGCAGACAAGTTGGCTCGCTGTTACATTTTGGTATCGATGTCGAATGTGTTACAACGAGAGCATAACGATCTTGAAACCTCTTATGATATAATGAAAAGTCTCAAGGACATTTTTGCACATTAAAGTAGGAGAGCTCGGTTCGAAGTCATTCGAACCTGATAGAACATCCGCATGAAACCCAAAACGCTAGTGAAGGACCATATGTTGACCATGATTGGACACTTCAATGTGGCGGAGAATCTGGGTGCAACTATTGATCAAGATACTCAGGTTGATATGGTATTGAACTCTTTACCTGATATGTTTTTATAGTTTACTGTAGACTATTACTTACACAGGATGGATATGCCATTGATTGATAGCTCCCCTGTTTCCAAGCCGAAACATAAAGTCTTGGGCTTAATCATAGTTAAAATATATGTCTGGACAGGTCATGTGGTAGCTCTATAAAGTCTTGGGCTTAATCATAGTTACTATGAAAGTTTTGGACTTGATTGTAATTGTAATATAAGTTCAGGGATTACATGTATAATTAAATCAATCCTAAACTAATTGGACGTGTATGCAATCAGGACTCTTGTCGTTGTTTGCAATCAGAATGCTTGCCGTATTTATATCACATTGCTTGTGACATAAATTCATTCGATCAATTAAGAAAAGAGAAGAAGTAAAATTCTTAAGTCTTGTTTGACTTGAATTTTATCTTCTTGGTTTTCTAAATCTAACCAATCCAGAAATTAGTTCTTGATTCAATTAAAAGGTGTCCACACTCTATTGTAATCTATACTTGGAGAATACTATAGAAGGATTGAACGTTGGGAGCACTAAGTTCGTGAATTAAAAGCAACAAGTTCGTGAATCAGATCAAGATCTAATATCGTATATCGATTCGTATAATACTAATCTATTAGTATTTAATTATAATAAACACGTGAACGCCTAGCAAATATCCCGGTTTTATTGAATTAAAGAAAATTTTTGTTTTTCAAGCTTAATTCTCATGCCGCCTTCAACAACTACCACATTGCTTCATAGAGTTAAAATTGTATACTAAAAATTTTGAAATATTAATGAAAATCCATTAATTTTTCGAAAACTGAGATATATATGATTAGTTTTACTTAATTTTGGAAAAAAAAAAATTAGAATGCGTGTTTATTGATGTAAACATAAATATGAACATTTTGCTTCATTTTAATTATTTTTATGGTTAAAGCGTATCGGTTAATTGTAGGTTTAATATTTATTGATATAACTTTCTTGTTTAAAATATATGCCTTAAATAGCATTGAACGTTTGGTTTATGGATTTTTGTGTATGATCAACTTGCAAGGCTAACCCATTGTAATGCAATGTTTGTTCTTAGCTTTGATAAATTTGTCCACATCAATGTCTCACAAGTTCATGGCATTAAGAAATAGGGAAGTTGACAATATAAAAATATAAAAATTTGAAATTTTACTTTAATAATTAATTAAAAGTTAATTTATAATTTTTTTCCACCACAATAGGTTTGAAAATTTTGAGTTATTTGTATTCAAAGTATTTTAGACACTAGTCTACATCGAACAATTCGAGTCCACCAAAGTTGGCCCATGTTAGTCATTTGCTATTGCTAAGTCTAACCAACTACATTCTTTTGGCATATTGGTGGTTCGAATGTCAATTTCTGGTGGTTGACGTTTTATAATTATGTTATAAATTTAACGATAAAATTTATTTTTGTTGATATTTGTATACTATCATATGAATATGAATAGAAATAGTTACTATTATCTACAATGGCATATATATGGATATTATATAGAGTTATTCCAACGAAGAGAGGCCCTTAG
This sequence comes from Forsythia suspensa, assembly GCA_023638005.1. NCBI lineage: Eukaryota > Viridiplantae > Streptophyta > Magnoliopsida > Lamiales > Oleaceae > Forsythia > Forsythia suspensa. The sequence goes on along the minus strand of JALRMA010000411.1, from coordinate 988,146 downwards.
ATTTTAAACCTACCCACCTACCAATATTACAATGGTGAGAGAGGTAGCTCATAGCTTCTTACTCAAAGCTCGACACTATTTGTTTTCATAGTTTTATTTGGATCTTATATTTGTTGATAGACCTCTTTAGTGAGGTCTATAATCTCATGTACGTGGTCATCTTGAGGTTTCCTTTCATAATTCCCCCCCTCTTTTATTCATTAAATTGTATTGCATCATGTGGTCTCAAAAATTTATCTAAAATTTATCCTCTTGTCACTACAAGAAATTTTACTTTTAACAATGATTTTTTTTTGTCGTAGAAAGTCATTTTTAAGTTGTTTTGTCGAAAAATGGTGGAGTCGAGAGACTTTACAAGGCCAAAATTTTTGTTGTTAAAAGTGAAATTTCTTGTAGTGTGTGTTGGAGCTTATAATTGCTTTTGATGGAAACTTAAAGCACTATATGGTAGAGTTTTGTGATGAATTTGCTTTGTACCTATAAATAAAATTCAATTAAGGAAACATAAATGCACAAGACGAATGACACAAATGTTGTGTATCATTATATTTTTCTTTTAACCATTTTCACAATATGATATTTTTATTTTAACCATTTTCACAATATGATATTGTACAATTTTCTAAGGTGGGGTTTAAAAGGTGATTTGTAACAATATTCACCGTTATTATATTTAATCGTATTTAAATTAATACATTGTGATTATCATATATATGTTTAATTACTTGGACTCGACCATATAAGAAAAGATTCAAAAAGCATACTTATCGTGAAGTTTCAATTAGACTTTATCATCTCGTTAATTTTCTTTATCAAAGATTGCAACTACATAAAATACAAATTTTAAATGACAGAAAAAATAATATATCTCCTCTCAATAGGTCATAGGGTTCTCATTTTTTTTAATCGAAATGTAAATGTATATAGATCAAAAGAAATGTACAAGTTCACCGAGCATACCGAAAAAACAAGCAGGAGGCAAACGCCCCAAAAATAGCCTAGTCTAAGAAAACCAATGACCGAAAGCTAAACAAATATACCGGACATCCTCGGAAAAACCGAAGAAGTATAAACAACAAAATAACCTAGGATACAAACTCGAATTGGATCAAAACATTAGGATACAAAGAAAACATTACTTTGTATACGTATGTTTTGATCCTCTTATTCTTGATATCCGGGTTCGGTTTGTGATCTTCAAAAATACGTCTGCTTTCTAGCCATCCAAATATGGTACACACGATGCAGAAATGCCACCCTCTTAGTTTTACTTATCCAAGAAGTCCCTCTACCTTGTTTCTTGATCCATTTTAAAGAACTAGCAATCGTAGTCATCGATCTAGAAATGCCAAGCCAATGTTTGTTCGCATTCCACATAGCCAAACTAAAATGCAATTGAAAAAAGATGATAGATGATTCCTCGAAAGTTTGAACAAAAATACATTCCCTATTAATGTCCAAGTAAAGTAATTTATCCTTCGCTTGCAACTTGAATTAACGGTCAACCAAATGATGAACGAGTGTTTTGGAGATAAATATGACCTCCACACATCGACATCCCAAGACTTCACAACCCCTTTCTTTGCGAAATAGTCGTACAGTGTTTGAAAGGAGAGAAACATTATGCATTCCGGTCAATGAGCTCGCTTGATTGCTCCTGGACGTCTCCTTCAAACCGGCATATTTGGTCTCTCGATCCGGTAGATTTGGTCTCATATTTGGTAGAATGGACAATGTGACTACACAAGAATATCATAGTGAAGCCCTTAGGAGCATACACGAGTTGGTAAGGCACGAGGTGACGGGGGAGAAATCCTCCGCAACGCAGTTCAATTCTGTGTGGGCGATTTTCACTAAAATATTGTGGGGGTCTATCCTGGGGGTTGACATGTTGGCTCTCTCTCTCAAGTCCCTGCCACTCGTGCACATCTCTCGATTTACAACTCGCTTTGGTCAAAGGACCTCCGACAGGTGGGGGCTTCGCGCCAGGACTTTCCCCTTATCGAAGAATATCATAGTGAAATTACATCCACTACTCACCAATCTTAAAATAATTTCAAATCTAACAACTTATCTAATTTATTTTAAAAATACTGTCATAATTAATATTATATTAATTAATTAAATGATGAATTAATTAATAAAATCTGGACCTCAACCTGTCAATCCCCACGTAAATTATGATGAACTTTGACTCAAATTTGCTGCTTGAGTCTTTGATTGTTTTCATGGTAAGTGCTTCATCTTTATAATATATCCATTTTAGTTCATGTACTTCTTCTTTCATTTCAATTTTGTCATCTTTTATTTGCAACCCAAGTCTTTCAACTTTTTGATTTTTACAAGTTGATCCCTATATTTATACTTTTATGTCAATTTAGTCCTTTATAGTATCACTATTTGATACAGATGTTACAAATGATATTTTGTATCAATGAATATGTTACATCTTATATTATGTTATTTTACATAACACATGTTACATGAATTGGTATTCTATATCACTAATGTTACATATGTTACAAATGATGAAATCATGAGTTTTATTTATTAAATTTGGTATTGTGTTATATATCTATATCATACTGATGTTACACAATATCAATATGTTTTTAGAGTCCAATGTGTATATTAATACGAACTTGTTGAAGTTTAGAATTAGTTTTACAGTTGTAACAGTTTCTGTTTAGTATCGCAATCTGATACAAATGTTACAAATGATATTGTGTATTACTGTCTAATACAGATATTACAAATGATATTTTGTATAACTGAATATGTTATAGATTATATTATGCTATTTACACAGCACATGTTACACGAATTGATATTCTATATCATTAATGTTTTACATCTCAATTTGTAACACATATTGTTACAAATGTTGTAATTGAAAAGAACATGAGTTTTGTTTATATTTGTTACCGATATTTCTGATACAAATGATATATATGTGACGGTTATAACAATATAAAATTTTGTTTTATATATATATTTCAATCAATTCCGATTTTTAAGAATTTCGTTACTATAATTAACAACAAAAGATTTTATAATATATGAATTTTCATCAAATCCGATAATTAATGATATAATTACTATATGTAATATATAATATAATAAATTAAAATAAAAAGTTTTAAAAAAACAGTATTTTTAAAATAAATGAAAAAAAATTACTTTTTAAAATTATTTTAGAAAAGTGGCGCATTTATGAAAAAATTCCAATATCATATTCATAACATATTAAGTAAATGTGGCAAAACAGGCCCGACTTGTAGACCGGCCCATTTAACCCGGATTTTGGATTGGGTTTGGTCCTAGTTCGAACAAAATCGTGCATATATGGCTGACTCGCTAGCCACGCAGTGCTCGCAATTTTATTATTATTTTTGCTCTGTGACACTAATCACTAATTTTGTGAATAGTCCAATTACATAATTCAAATAATATCAATCTAAAATAGCCAAAATCTCCAACTTAAATTGTCTTTTTTGAAACATTAGTCTAAGACTCCTAAGCTCCAACATAAAATTGTTTAGATTTAATTAAAATTTAGTTTAATTCAAGTTTCAATCCAAATTATGTTTGGTGTGACAAGTAAATTATTTATTTTAAATTTACTTATAAGTAAACTTTTAATTTAAGACAAGCATGCTTATATCTAAACATAATAAGACTAGCTTGCTTTTACTATTTATATTTTAGAAAAGATGTCAAAAAATAGTTTACCATTAACCAAAAAAGTATTGTTATTTTGAAAGAAAATTAATATTTATCTATTGATTAATAAATGATAGTCCCAATTTTATAAATTAAAATCTCAATATATATATATATATATCCCATTTGTGCAATTGCATTCTCTATTAGCATATGGAGTTAATTAAGAAGGATTGTCGTGTTTCATGCTACGATTCATTTAAAAATTTAGAACACTTTAATTTGGCCTTTTTAGTTCTTGAAAGTTACCAATATCAATTCTATATCAAATTGTATCTTTTGTGTGTGGATGCATTAATGATCAACACTCTATATTATTGACGTAATTTGGTACGTCAAATTCAACATGACAACTAATATTGGATTTGATTCAATGTATTAGATTGTATAATAAATCTAATTAAAAAAAAATTAAGATCGGGTTGGCCCGATGGGTGGGTTAGACCAAATATTTTTAGCCCACACAAAACTAGGTCGGGCCGGGCCGCTTTAGTTTCAAGTGTGGCCCTACTTTGACAAAAGGTGGCTACCGACCAGTTTGCCAGCTCTAATAGTAAGTATGCCGTAAAGTCTATTGAACTAAAGCCCTCAAATAAATACACATTGTATGAATACTACGAAGAATACAGGTTCCAACTTTTGTTTGAACATGTGCACCATCAAATATTACATAAAATTTTTACCGCAATTGAATTATTTATTCCCACAAGGGTAAACTGTCTTTTGTTGTGGAACCAAAAATTGAGACTGGGCCTATGGATTATGAACCTTATGAACCTTCATCTTCAAATCCAAAAGGGCACCCGATGAATCCACCGCACATACACACGAAATGGTCACCTGCTTTCTTTGTGTAATGGCCGGATAACTAGGATCCGTACAAGATAATAAATATAAAAAGTGGTGTAAATTAAAACATGATATTTTATTTCACAAGGCTTAAAAGAGAAAAATCTCTTTAACTTATTTAATTACAAGGATGATCCAAATGGACAATTATATATATATATATATATATATATATATATATATATATATATATATATATATATATATATATATATATATTATCTTCTTATTAAAAATATTATTAATCACTTATTGATTACTGTTCGTATTTACCTAAATAAAATAACAACAATATCTCTATTTACCTAGATTTTTAGAACGTGTGTATGATGAAATTGCAAGGCTTTTTGTTCTTAGGTTTGACAAATCTGATCACAAGTTCATGACATTAAAAGAAAGAGGAAACTCTTTTGTTATGTCACTAGCATGTATCCCATGCGTTTTATCCATCAACCAATGCGTCTAACTTTAATATACACATTTCTAGCTTATATAGACTTTAATTCCTCACAGATTTATTCATGTTTTCTCAAAATTTCTAAACCATTTTCTCTTCTCTCTCTCACTCTCTCTCACCCTCTCTTTCTCTCTTAATCTTTTAATCACCATAGCCATGGAGAAGAGACAAACACTTACAGCTTCGAGTATTAAAATCCCTCAAACCGCCATAACCAAAGAACTCTTCACCTTTCTTGAATCCCCATTGGGCAAAGGCACAATCTTTGCCTGTGAAATCTTCACACAGTACAATAACTCGAAGTCCAGAGGCCATGGAAGGGTTCAGTTCGACACCCCAAAAGCCAAGAATCAAGCTTTATTACTCTCCCAACAAAAGAAACTCTTTTTTAGAGGGTCCCACCTTTCGCTTTTTCTGGCTTTTGATGATATCATCAGCAGGCAATTAGAGCCAAGAAGTAGGGTTGGAGATGGTAGGAGGGTTGTTTGTTTTGCTGGGATGATGATCAGAGGGGATCGTTTCGGGATTTTGGAGTCTTGGGATGGTGTGAAGTAGTTTTGCAAATCTAGTAAAAATGTTTTGAATGTAATGAATGATTGTAATGATATTGTCATGTTTTGAATGAATGTGATGAATGTCTTCATTACTTCCATTTGTTTGAAAGTGATAAATCAGAATCTGATTGGAATTGTTGGTTTGACCAATGAGATATAGTGAGAAGAGGAGTATATACACATAATTCGTGAAACAAACATTTGGCAAATAAGATCCCCGACCTTTACATATTGTTGCATAATTCGTCCCCAATCTTTACGAATAGTTGCATTCTCCGTCTCCAACATAGAAGAATTTTTGCAATTGACGTCCTCAATATTTAAATTGTTGTAGCAAAATAGGTCCTCAACGTTCACTAGTAGTAGCATACCACGTACCATACGTGTTTGGATTGGATGTTAAAGAAAAACATTGACGAAATAACTTGATTTGTAAAAACCAACGTTCTTGAAAATATTCTACTAAACACAATAATTACAATGGGTTTACAAATTTGGCCACCGCTCTTAATGACATTAACCCAAGACCATGAAATCCAAGCTAGAATAATCTCAATTACAACTAAGTAAATCCAAAAATAACTCATTTGGGATTTTCTTTCTTCAACCAACACTTTACAATTTGTTATTGCTTATTGTTCTATCTTTTTTCCTTCCAGACACTTGATATGTGTTTGTAGCTTATTCATCTCTGCTTCCAGTCTCTTAACATGTGCTTCTAACTAATTTATCTTTGTTTCATCTCTTCGCCTAGAATTCAACAACTGGGTATCCCTTGCTTTGCCCGATCACAAATATGAGGCTCATACCAGGCAAACCAACCACAATGATTTTTCTACCCAAAAAAAATTAGAATTTCAAGTGCTTAAATCATGAAATTCAATGTATGAAGCACTATTATCACCTCACAGACAAAATCTTCTACCTGAATTTGCATCTGCCCATGATGTCTTTAGATCCATGCGATTTCCACATCTATATACTCTCAATTCCATATTTAAGAGTGGAGGAAGAAGAAGAAGAAGAATACATGAGCAAATTTACGATGAATTAAAGTCCACACAAGCTAAGAATGGGGGTGGGGGTGGGGGTGGGGTGGGGGTGGGAAAGGTTTTTGTGAATGGACCAATTTGCCCTTAAGTTCTGAGACGCATTGGTTGATGGATAAAGATGCGTGGGATACACGCTAGTGACATAACAGCAGATTTTAACGGAAACTGTGTTTGGAGACCTGATTTGCAATTACTTCAAATGTTGGGGATGTCTGGTACTAAAAAAAGGTTAGGGGTAGATTTGTTACAGATTTGAAAGGTTGCATACCAAAATTGCAAATTACCCTTAAAAGAATTTAATTTATTTTCTTAAATTCGTTATTTAAGTTGAATAAAATCAATTTAACATAAGGTTTAAGCCTAAAACAGTTTTTTGTATATAAAAAGTGTTTTGTTAAAATGTTCTATTTAATACCATTTTGGTGAAGTCCACTAATAGGTGAGGTTTTAGGCCTACACGCCTAAATGAGGGTATGACTTATTCCTTCAATTGATTAGAAAGAGTTGTTAGGTTTTAAGTCTACCCGTAGCTCCCACCTTGTGTCCAATATTAGCTTATAGTGCATTAAAGAACAATATACATTATTTACTTCCATAGTACAATTTGGATTTTCTATTTGCTAAGAGACCTCTTTAGTGAGGTCTATAACCTCACGTATTATTGCAATATTGATTGCAACTACACAAATTTTTGTGACAAAGAAAATAATATGTACACGGTGAAGTCTCTCTTCTCAATAGGTCATAGGTTGTCATATTTTGTAGAATAGGCTATGTGACTACACAAGAATATCATATTTATAACATATTCAGTATGTCCTAAAGTTTATTGACCTAAAGCCCTTAACAATAGAGAGTTTTTAGTAGGCAATTTACATATATATATACACACACACACACACATACATACTACAATGTAAATGAAAATTGAAAAATTGGCCTCCTTTCTCTTTACATTCAAGTGCATGGCCTATAATGTTAGATATATAGAATTCTTTAAGGTTGGTTTTAAGAGGTGATATGTAACAAACTAAGATATTTTTTTATAGAAAAATGGGACAATAGGTTGGAGGCATAACAATTTATTCTTCTCCTTTTAGCTGTTTCTTGTTAATGGATCTTATACTCCCTCACGTGTGTCTCTAACTTTATTTTAAAATATTTGTTAAATGAGTAATGTTATTTATTACAACTGGTGATAATAATCAGTCTATATGCCATATTAAATGATATGTCTAATAAAATGAGTTCCATATCTTCACATTTATTGGATCTATCATTAATAAAAATTCATTTTTCTGTAATCTAAAAAAATGTAAAAATAAAACTAGAATGTGAGTTTACTAATGAAAACATAAACTTTTATTATTTTTAGGAAATTGGAACAAATGGTCCCTAACCTTTACTCTTAGTGTAGAAATAGTCCACAATCTTTTTTTTTTTTTTTGTGCAATAGTTCCTAACCTATATGTTTTGGTGCACAATTAGTCCTTATTTGATAAAAAAAGACAAAAATACTCTTAGTTTTAATTAAAGAAAATTGCAATTGGATTTGTAACATTTATTAAATGTGCAAATAAGTCTGATATATTTATTAAATAATATTTAATTTAGCATATTAAATATATAATTTATCATATTAAGTATATCACTATAGTCGTGTCAATTAAATTTTTTATAAAAGAAAAATATAAAATTATTGCGCTTTAGGTATATGTAATTCCTATGTAATCTGAAAAATTTGAATAAAAATTAAGTTAAATAAATAATAAAATTGCGTATATAATTTTATAATATTGAACCTATCTTATTATGTTTTATTAATATAAAAATACTAACAAAAATTGATTTAAATATTATGTGTTCTTTATTTTTGAACGATAAATTAAAATATGAAAAACACAATTTGAGCTCTAATATTTGTAGTTAATAAACAAATAGTTAAATTAAATAAAAAAAATTTGAGTATCAAGTTTGTGACAAAGTTATTTTTCTTTTTATGTTGTAACGATAAAATTAAATTTTGAATTTTAAATAATATGATTATTTTATAATAATAAAATAATTTTAATTAGCACATTTGTTAATAATTATGAGCTTAAATTTTAGTTATTTTATAATAGTTCATAAAATATACAAAATAATTTAGTAAATTATCAATTTGTTAGTTTCTTTTAATTTTTTAATAAAAAAATTAAAGTATCGGATTTATTTTCAGTTTTTGCAAAGGTTAGGAATCCAATTGAAATTTTCTTTAATTAAAAAGAAGGATTTTTCCCCCCCATCAAATAAGGACCAATTGCGTACAAAAATACATAGGTTAGGGACTGCTGCACCAAAAAATAAAAATTAGAGACTATTTCGACACTAGGACATACGTTAGGGACATTTGCGCCAATTTTCCTTTTATGGTTAAAAGGTATCGATTTATTGTAGCTAGGTTTAATATTTACATATATATCCCTATATATCTAAAGAGTTAATTGAGTGTGGATACTATTCATAAGAATGCGTGCCCAGCTATTACTCTTTTTTTTTTGGTTAACTTTTCTTTATTTTCTATCCTTTCTATCCTTTTCATTTTTTTTCAATTATAGATTTTTCGGCCCATTTTTTTTTTTAACGTTTCGTCATTTTCTCGTCTTTCTTTAGTCGTCTTGTTCGCCTTTAGTCGTCTTGTTCGCCTTCATTTCGACTTTAGTCATGCTTTTCAAAAATCGCCCAAATTTTTGCAAATGTTTTATTATTTTCGATACTCAATCAAATATTGTTTTTGTTTTTCTCCAAATAGAAGCTATCCAAATTTCCAATAACTTAAACTATTGAAACAAAATTCGGTTCCACCCACCCATTAAGCTCCAAGTTCGGCCTCTTGGGCCGAGACATAATAACATATATCAAGCAACCCACTTTAAACTTCAAAATCACTTGCAACCGAGACAATTTTCCTTCAATTAATTACTTATATTAAGTTAGCAACACACGTTGATCAAGATTACAAGAAATACATATTTTTAATTTATTTTTTCTGTCGATTACTCAATCAAATTACAATTATGTCCAAGAAAATTTACCCACAAGCACAAAATATTGCAAGAAAAAAGAGAGAAAATATTACTCTCAAGGTAGAAAGTTACAATATAGTAGAGAAAGAAAATATATTCATAAGTACAACCCTGTTCAATATACCAAGAAAATAAAATCATTAATTAACAACTTATGCTAATCTATAATAAGCATTTTTACTATTTATTACCGCAAGTTCATAAGAAATCTTATGCATGTCTCACGACACTCGTGTGATTTAAACTTCTTTTAATGTTTGATACATTAGAATGAATAAAATTAAATTGAAACATTAAAATAATTTACAAAGTCGGGTTATAATGAGGAGAAATATGGAATAAATTTAAACTTTAAAGCAACAAAATAATCTTGTGAGATCATAATTGAAGTATTCAGTTCTAGGATTTGTATTAATCAATTATGTTAGTGAACTACACACCATTCATTACATCATCTAAAAATGAAGAACATTCTTGTTAAAAATCAATTGAAGATATATTGATCACCTTTAAATAATACGTACTTTTCTCAATAAATTTTAATATATATTTTACTTAGTCTTTCATAAGTGAAAAAATAATTAAAAAATTTACTAACAATGACCACACTATTATATATTTAATTAAAATACAACATGTACTTTGCACGTGAATTTCACTAGTATATATATAAATTTCTCGTTTAAAATATGTAATGCATAAGGCTTCCAAAAAAAAAAAAATTAGAGACAAACTAATTGTTGTCTGGAAGGTCAATTTATTGTGCCCTAAAGAGGATTGAACGTGTGTATCATGAAATTGCAAGGCTAACCCATTGTACTGCCATGTTTGTTCTTAGGTTTGACAAATTTGTTCACGTCAATGTCTGATCACAAGTTTATAACTTTATATGAGTAATTATTAAACCTACAGTAGACTGATACCTTTTAACCATAAAAATAATTAAATTGAAGCAAAAATTTCAAGTTTTCATCAATAAACTCACATTCTAGTTTCCACCCCCCCAAAAAAAAAAAAAAAAAAAAAGTCAAACCAATCATATATATTTCAGTTCTCAAAAATGAATTTTCATTAATATTTGATAAGACAATTTTAAACTCTATGTGATAATATATATATATATATATATTTTTTGATACCCAGTATCCCAGATTACACTGACTATGTCTGGACCACCCATCCCGACCCCTCGATGGATGGGTGGAGGTAAATCATGATATATGCCCAAATTGATGTGGTTCGTGCACCATTTATACTCCCGCCCCAAGGGAGCCTTCCTCCATGGATATTACATCACCAAGTCGCTCCACCCATAATTGAGTATTACATCACTCACCGCTCCATCCAGAATCGAACTCCCCACGCCGAGGTAGGTAGCGAGCCCGCAATGCCCGTTCTTTGCCAACTTGGGCTGTGCCCGGGGCAAAATAAAACTCTATGTGATAATATTAATAGGAACTAAAGAGGAGAATAGATAGACGCGAATAGAGACACGCCTGCTGCCTAGTGCTTCCCTACGTTGGATAGATCACCCCTCTTTTTCCAACCTCTCTTGGCTAATCTGTATGATGCATCACATTTTCACTTTCCTGAGCTGCATTCTTCTATGTTTTATGTGTTTTCGATTAGTGCACGTCGTATTTCCAATTCATTTGAAGTTTAAAACTAACAAAAGAGTTCAAGTTGATCTGTCAAGGCCTATATATTACTACTGCATGTTGTCTCCATTTTCATTAAGAATTTCTCTCTCTCTCTCTCTCTCTCTCTCCATGGTATTTCTGCATCACCTTCTCATCATATGATTTTTAGTTTCTTTCTTGATTATTGTTAAGCCCCAATTCCACGTGGGCAGGGTCATCCACTTGGAGCTCCACGTGGAGTCAGTCAAAGTCAACATGCTTTCACCCAACTCTCTCCGAGGCTTGTTTGTGCCGAGGAGGTTATATAACCGAGGCAATTTATGCCAAGAGCTTGAATAACCGAGGTTGTGAAAGTTCGACCGATTATGCTAAGGAAGCCTCACCGTGTCAAACCCGTGATACAATCTTGAAAAGAGTGATGGGACCGCCCGCCAATGCGGCTTGTCACAGTCATAGCCCATTAGTTTACTGGTGAAAGCGACTTCCCATTAATGCTAATGACGCCGACACCAAACATGTGACTCAAGAACCCTCCGGATGGAACCACGTGTCACACATCGAAGGGAATCATTCTTGTAGAATTTGCCTATAAATACTGATAAGTACAATTTTGTACTTATCTGGGCTCACAAAAAGAGACGATTATGAGTACTATTAGTTGTTTTCAGTTTAATTGCATGTTTTTTTCTTATTATTTTAGGAAATAATCAAATTCAAGTATCAATCGACAAAAAGACGAAAAGAGACTTGAAGGGCATAACGGCACCGCTTTTGGCGGTTTTTCGATGGGACTAGAACTCCACAACTCCAAGATAAAACAACAACTTAAACACACGTCTTAGAGGGTTGGAGAACATTATAAATAAGATGAGATAATAGCCAGAAGAGGAGACGAATTTTGGGAACAAGATACAAGAGGAGAATCGTAGATCAAGGCACGGGATTGAAGATTCTTCATCCAGAGTCACGGGTTGTAATTATTTCTTCTTCTTTTTCTTTCGTTGGATCATGATGAAGTCAATTATTGTCATAATTGACGAAATCATGTCCCCGCTAATTACTTTTTCTAGGATGAACGATGAAACCTCATGATTTTTAATTAATTAGAAGTTTTACTGCTTTAGTAATTAATTGCTTTTGGGTTGATTATTCTTTATGCGCTTTTTCTATTATTTTAATGCCCGATCACCATTAGAATATATTGTGATCTATATTGAAGTCGAGAGATTCAATATAGATTAAGCACGTGGTATTGAATAACATAGGGTCCAATAATAGATAGAGATTACTATTATGCTTTATGAAATTTATTTAGGTGTTCTTGAGATTTTAATGCATGTGTTTATGTTCGAAGTTTAATTAGAGATAATGAAGTTCGCATAACATATATAATTGATTGACCATCGAGAGAGGCTTTCGATTCATTTAGGAACGCTGATTTTCAATCTATGGTAATTATAAGCTAAAACAGTTAAACGGATGTTTGATTAAGGAAAGTGTTGGTGGATTCGCAAATCCTAGAGTTAGTAGATCTTGAATTCGTTCTTACTTTTTTAAAGTTTCTTATTGTTATTTTCAATTTAATTAAAATAGTTAAATTAGTTTAGAATCACACATCAAAATTAAATCTGTGTTTCGTTTTATTGTTAGAATTAGAATTATAAATTAATAGGTTAAATTAATATCTGGTCCTCGTGGGTTCGACACTTTATTTATCACTTTATTACTTGTCAACGATCCGTCCACTTGCGGGATTTAAATCGCACAACAAATACTAAGTTTATTTCTACAAGAAAGGGATGTTAAAAATATTATTCTCACAAGAAATATAAAAGTCCTCTATGCTAATCATTTTCAAGTGTTATAACCACCTGGGAAATCGTTAGTTAGGGGCCCTCAAGCTATTACCTCTACGATAGTGTGTTTCTCTTTATCTTTTGTTACATATCCACCCGGTCCTAGGCATATCTGTGTGGTTGAATAAACCACGTGGCAGTCCAAGTAAGAGGAGAAACACACGTAGGAAGAGGAGGCGTGGGGTTCCTGTTAGCAGCCATTTTTTGGAGGTCAACAGATTGGCGCCGTCTGTGAGAAGCGTAACTAAAAGCTTTAGTTTCCTTGAACAAAGGAGTCTCCTTGAACAAGGGATCAACCGGCCCACAAAATGAGCAGGAGCAACGGGGATGAAAACCCAAGAAGAACAAGGCCCGCAACGGACGGAGAAACCGTGGCGGGAGCAAGGGTTGAGGAAGCTCCTCGGAGGAGGCGTGAAAGGAGGCCTCCCACCAATCTTGAGCGAGAAATGAGAACAATGGCCGCCAGCGTAAGGCAGGTGGTCCAGCACCATGCCCAAATGCAAGGATATATCCAAATGATGCAGGTGCGGGGTGAGAACCGTCCTCATGAGTCTAACCCAGATGATCCTGAGGAAGAGTAGGAAGTTGACAGCGGACATCTCCGTGATCCGCAAGTCAGGAGAGAAGCATCTCGCGCTAGGACAAATGAGGGAGGGACTAACGCCTCGGCAAGCGTGCATACAAAGGCCACAATCAATGATGTCCGCCAGCGTGTTTGAAAGGCTTGGTGAACACGGAAGCAAAAAGTGACCTCAGGAGAATCTGCCAAGGAGAGAACGGCCTTAGAGTCTCCCTAGAAATAGACGGGAAAGGAGAGCAAGGGAGGCAAAAGCTAGGGGAGAATCGACTTCCAGCCCTACGTACCTCAAAGAAACCATGCAACCGCGACCCCAAGGCTATGGGGGAGAACAACAAGCTCAGCACCTCCCACAGTTTTCTCCGGAGACGAACATCGGAGAAGAATATCCGTGGCCAAGAAGATCATTTGAAATAGATGACGAGAACCTCCCATTTTCGATCGGAATCGAGAATACATCCATCCCCCACGAGTTTCGCGTGCCTAAGATTGCCCTTTACATAGGCGGGGAGATCCTTGGACCACGTAAACACGTATAAGGCGGAAATGAGTCTCCTCATGAGCTACCCCGGCCTTGAAATGCAGAGCTTTTCATCTTACTCTGTCAGGAGGAGCGAAGCGATAGTATAATAAACTAGTTGCTGGAAGTATTTCTAGTTGGCCAGAGCTGAAGAAAACGTTCATCAATTACTTGTCGTCACCAAAACCTGCCTCGGCCCCGGTCCAACGCCTCCATGACGTAAGACAAACTCCAAATGAGCCACTACAGAGCTACCTGGGCCGCTTCAATGAGGAGATGCTATTCTGTGAAAGAATAACCGATGCCGAGGCCCTATCAGCGCTAAAGGTTAGGCTAGACATGAACCTTCCATTTTGGAGGGATGTCCGCAACAAAAACCCAGCGAACCTTTGACCAGTTGGTGGAAATGATCACAAAAGAAATAACCAATGAGAACATGATCCTTCAAAGAAATCGAGGTGGATTGGGAGCCAACCATGCGTCTAGAGCTGAGTATGCCCAAGGCCACGGAGACCTCTCTCTCCAAAGAAAATACACGCAGGAGAAACTACCCATCCGACCTGAACGTTGGGATGAGTTATGTGGCATATGCACAAGAAGGCATGCTTCCTCCTTATATCGCCTCAACAGCGTTGGGCTCGACGGCCGGACTTTATAATTACTGTATGTCACCGTCCACATATTATGAAGCCAGGACCAATACGCCACCGGTGATTCCTCTCCCTCAAATGGCCCCCGTAAAATATTGCAGTGTCCATCGAAGTTATGGACATAGTACAAATGAATGTCACAAAGTGGAAGATCTGGCTAATAACAAGATAGCAAATTCGTAGCACGTAAGAGGATGAATCCCGACACGAGAGATCTATCTCCGATGGGAGGCGTCGGCCACCATTCCAAGCAAGACTCTCCTAGCAATGGGATAGGAGGCCTCTAGGCCAAGAACCATGAATAAGGTGTAATTCGAGAAGCCCAGCCAGACAGCCTCGACTGGAAAGCGTCCCAGAGCCCCGCCTAATCAAGGGTCCTGGAAAGGCCCCGATTCGAGAAATAGACACAATTTACAGAGGCCAAACCAGGAACGTCCATAAAAGTTACGCCAAAGAGGCCGAAGGGATTCAGATGACCAATTGGCTCATCAACAGTCAGCCGTCAGGGTAAAAAAAGGTAGACCTTATCACCTTCACCACAGAAGATATGAAGGGTGTGCACTACCCCCACTATGATGCCTTTGTAGTAAGGGCAGTTGTGGCTCGAAACGGGCTAGGAAAAATGCTTGTGGATAATGGCAGCTTTGTCAATGTCATCTTCTTAAGTACATATGAGCAGATGAACATAGTTATCCCATTGGAGCCTCGAGCCTCTCACGGATTCATGGCGATTGTGTAACCCCGAAAAGGATAGTGTGCCTCGCCTTTACTATAGGGGAAGAGCCTCTCGCCGCTTACACCTTCATGGAATTCTTGGCGAGAGATAGAAGATCGACCACCATGGAGTTCTAGTCCCACCAAATTACAGAAGAACTTTGGGCCATAACATCGCTCACCACCTGTATGAAATTCCCTCTTGAGGGAGGTGGCGACTATACGAGGTAACCAGCCTGAGGCCAGAAAGTGTTACAGAAATGTCCTTAGAAAAGCGGAGAAAAAAGAGATAAATATGGCGTATCTAGACACGGAAATGACCGACGCCCTGGAAAAGGCACCAGAGGATACATCGATGGAAGAAGCAATTTCTCCTGAAGACATAGACCTAAGGGTGGTAGGGTCTGACTCCCAGACTTCACCTGTCGAGAAACTGGAAAGTTTCGTAGCAGATCCTGATGACCCTACTAGAAGGCTCTAAGTAGGAAAGGATCTCTCGAGGAGTTCAAAAGAAGCCTGAAAGGGTTCCTCAGCCGCAACCTAGATGTTTTTGCATGGAAGCACGAGGATATGATTGGGATCGACCCCAAGATAAGTTGCCACCATCTCAACATCGATCCTAAGTTTCCGTCCCATCGACAGAGGCGAAGGCCATTGAATCCAGGGAAGTACGAGGCCTTGAAAGAAAATGTTGGAAAGCTCCTGCAAAGTAGCT
Source organism: Forsythia suspensa (assembly GCA_023638005.1). Taxonomy (NCBI): domain Eukaryota; kingdom Viridiplantae; phylum Streptophyta; class Magnoliopsida; order Lamiales; family Oleaceae; genus Forsythia; species Forsythia suspensa. The sequence continues at coordinate 971,774 of JALRMA010000411.1, read as the reverse complement.
TCATCCGGGAAGCCCGTTACCCTAAGTGGGTCTCCAATCCGATTCTGGTTAAAAAGACAGGGGAAAAAAATGAGGATCTTCATAGATTTCTCCAACCACAACCAGGCTTGTCCTAAGGACAATTTCCTGCTACCTCGGATTGATCAGCTGGTGGATTCCACCTCTAGGCATGAACTCCTGAGCTTTATGGATGCATACTCGGGCTAAAACCAGATTCCCATGTACCCTCTAGACGAGGAGCACACATCGTTTATTACATACAGAGGCCTGTACTTGCTACAAAGTCATGCCTTTTGGCTTGAAAAATGCCGGGGCAACCTACCAAAGGCTCGTCAACAAAATGTTTGCTGATCAGCTAAGTTCAACCATGGAAGCCTACGTAGATGATATGCTAGTTAAGAGTTTGAAAGCTGAAAGTCACGTGCAACACTTGGAAAAGACTTTCCAGACCCTCCGAGCTTACAAGATGAGACTCAACCATCTGAAATGTGTCTTCGGGGTCGCCTCTGGAAAGTTCTTAGGTTACATGGTGAACCAAAGAGGGATCGAGGCCAATCCAGAGAAAATTAAGGCATTAATAGAGATGAAATCGCCTGGAAAGCCCAAAGAGGTGCAATGCCTCATCAGAAAATGGCAGCCCTTAGCCGATTTGTATCAAAAGCTACGAGATAAGTTCCTTCCTTTCTTTAAAATCTTAAAAAGAGGTAACCAGATTCAATGGACAGAGTAGTGCGAGGCCACATTCCAGGCCTTAAAGGAGCACCTCGGCAAAGCTCCCCAACTGTCAAAACCTAAATTGGGAGAAACGTTATCGCTCTATTTAGTTGTATCCACCGAGTCAGTAAGCTCGGTCCTCGTTAGGGAAAAGGAACACCACTACTGCTTATTATGTAAGTAAGGCTCACTGGGAGTGGAGACGCTTCTACCCGCATATGGAGAAGCTGGCATTATCACTCATCACCGTTTCCAGAAAACTTAGGCCATACTTCTTGGCCCATAGCATCCACGTCCTGACTAATTTCTCCCTGAGGTAGGTGATGTAGAAACCCAATGCCTCAGGGAGGCTATTGAAATGGGCCGTCGAGCTAAGAAATTCGACGTTGTATTTAAACCCAGAGCATCCATCGAAGGGCAAGCCCTCGCAGATTTTATGGCGAATTTGCTAACACTCCCGAAATAGACACCACGATGGCACCATGAGAGTGCCAACTTGGTGTCTTTTTCGTAGATGGTTCCTCGGGAGATATGGGCTCAGGCACCGGAGTGGTCCTCACCAGCCCAACGGCCATAGGCTAAACTGCGCAATCTGGTTCAATTTTAAAGCCTCGATTAATGTTGCAGAGTACGAGGCCCTGTTATCTGGCATTCGCCTAGCCAAAGAGATGAAAATACAGAGGCTCTCCGTGGCAAGCGACTCCCAGCTAGTATTGAGCCAAGTGAATGGAAGCTTTGCCGCTAGAGAAAGAAATATGGCTTCCTACCTAAAACTGGTCAGGGACCTCATCCCTTGCTTTGAAAAGTTCGAGCTGGTTCAAGTGTCTAGGGCAAATAACGCCAACGCAGATGCACTTTCCAAGCTAGCAAGCAGTAAAGACTTAGAGCTTCTTAAGATGGTTCCCATTGAACACCTAAGCAAGCCCTCAATAGAAGCCATCGCAGAAGTAATGTGGATTGAGGAGACCTCCACATGGATGGATCCCATCCTGGCATTTTTGAAAGACCAAACACTCCCCACAGATAAGGAGGAAGCGAGAAAATTGAGGAGGAGGATGGTGCACTTCGTCTTGTCGGACGATGTTCTCTACAAACGAGGCTACTCTATACCACTCCTCAGATGCGTGGGAGTGAACGAGGCAGACTATATACTTAGGGAAGTCCATGAGGAGATATGCAGAAACCACACAAGAGGACTAGCCCTGGCCCAAAAGATCCTTAAGCAAGGATACTTTTGGCCGACAATTAAAAGGGACGCCTTGCTCCACGTCAAGAAATGTGACAAATGCCAGCGCTTCACCACGATCCCGAGGCAGCCTCACTAGGAACTCACTGCGGTATCTAGCCATTGGCCCTTCGCCAAATGGAGAATAGACTTCATAGGTCCTATGCCTAGGGAGAGAGGCAACGGATGCCATGCTCTAGTTGCTATTGATTACTTCACAAAGTGGGTTGAAGCAGAACCAATGATGAAAATCACCGAGGCAAACACATCCAAATTCATATGGAAGAACATCATTTGCAGCTTTGGAATCCTCCATTCTTTGGTCTCGGATAATGGGAAACAATTCGACAATAGGAAAATTAAGAATTTGTGCGAAGAACTAGGGATTACGAAACACTTCTCAAGCCCCCACCACCCTCAGGCTAATGGTCAAGTCGAGGCAGTTAACAAGACTATTAAATACACCCTCAAGCGGAAACTTGAGGCATCCAAAGGGGCATGGGTTGATGAACTCCCTCATGTTCTCCGGGCTATCAGAACCACGCGACCAGGACCCCGACCGGGAGACCCCGCTTTTCTATGGCTTATGGATCCGAGGGTATGTGCCCAGTCGAAGTTGGCATACCTTCGCCTTATCGGCTAATGTTCAACGAGCATACCAACGACGATCTGATGAGAGCGAGCCTGGACTTGTTAGGTGAGAAAAGAGACGACTCCCTAACTCGATTGGCCTCTTATCATGGGAAGATGGCCAAGTACTTCAACAAAAAAGTAAAAAAGCGATCGTTCCGCCTCGGAGATCTTGTCTTGAGAAGGGTATTTCTATTCTCCAAAGAAACTGGCACCAGAACTCTTGGTCCCAATTGGGAGGGACCCTATCGAATCATCAGCGAGACGCGACCCGACACATATAATATCTAAGACATGAGTGCGAAATGGCAGCCTCACCCATGGAACGCAGAACATTTACGTCGATATTACCAATAGCTAAGGGAGGTATGTGGTGTTTAGCTTAGAATATCCCCATCCAGACGACTCAGTTGTGTCGGATCGGTCCTATGTTTAATATATTATCAAGTCACTTGTCTTTATTCATATGGAAGCATTGCAGAATCCGAACTTATGTGACTTAATTTGAGCTTATTGTTTGTGCGAAGCATTGACACTTAGAAAATATTGTTAGCAGTTGGCAACACAGGAAATATTGTTCAGAAATGAAGTTCATTAAAGGAAAATATACTATCTATTACAATAGTTAGGCGGGACGAACCTAGCTATTACAATAACCCTAACTATCTTTATCACCCTCAACATCGGGTAGGGGAAACTTAGCTTCTAAAGGCTCAATGTTGAGGCTTGGATAGTCGATCCCGAGCACGGTTAGGATTTCCGATGCCCTACCCTAACAAAGTAATCGAGAAAAGTTGGTATAGGCATCAATGTTGTGGAAATTTGCTACAAAACCTAACTCCACATTTCCCAACTTCGCTTCTATCTCATTTTTCTCACCAAGCGATCAAGCGACCTCGACTTTAGCCTTTTTCCTTCCTTTTGACTTCAGGCCCTCCCGCAAGCCGTGAACCTCCTGCTCATGGGACCGGGACTCGTCCAAAAGCCTTCTTTTCTCCTTATTCGCTACCTCTAAGGCCTCGGAAGCAATCTTCTGAGCGGCGTTGGTGTTGTCCAACTGCTTGGTCATGTTTAAAACGTTGGACTCAGACTCCGCCAAATCAGCCTAAAGGCGTTCATACGTAGTGCGCATGCTGTCCAAAGTAGCTTGCAATCCATCCATGGCCTGCCTGTGCTCTTTGTCTGACTTGGAGGCCTCAGCAGTTAGCTTCTTCTGCTCCTGCATACGAGTCCTAAACTCGCCTAGCACCTTCAACTGCATCGTCGAGGCCCTAATGGCGGCAGCAATACCGGCCTCCAAAGACATCTTCCGTGTCTCCATGAGGCGAACTCTTGCCACTTTGGGGTAAAGTACTTCTTCACGGCCCTGGCTCCCAAGGAAGGATAAAAGGGTACGTCTCGAAGTGCATCTTCTGATATCCTGGACCCAGAAGCTCCAATCAACTTCTTCTTCAAATCATAAGGTCCCCCAACGAGACCCATTGGGTTCTGAGTCGCCTGAGGGTCTTCAAGAACAACCTCGCCCGAAGGGTTGACAGCTAGGGTCCGCTGAAGAAGTGGAGTGCTACAAACTGCGTAGTTATCCACAGCCTCGACGCTCTTCCCTTAGGCTAAGTGGGGGGAGCCTTTCTCTTCCTCGAGAGGGGCACATCTCCTTCTGAGGGACTTACATCTTCTATCTCTACTACTGTGGGGGTCTGGGTCTCTTCCCTATTCTCCTCCCGACTCAGGTCATCTATGACCTTCTTCTGCATAATCTCTTCAGCAGATCTGATCGCCAAGACCATCGGCATATGCCTGGTTAGGCGTGCAAGAGACGGTCGGGGGCGCTTCTCTTGATCCTTTTCAGCTGTACAAAAATAATCATTAGTAGCTGCGCAAATGCAAAAGATGGAGAAACAAATGTTACCTTTGGGGGCCATCAAGCCCAATTCTACCAAGCAATTGTGTCGATTTAGGATAAACCCGTGCCGCCGAGTCGCTGGAGACGCTTGGTATATAGACTGAAGTAACTCCACGTCTTCACTTGACAGCTCACAGTGAAGAAGAGCGTCTGCAAAAACAAACACGTCAAAACACGCATATGCATTCACATGCAATCAATTCTACCGACCCTACTCATCGGGTTATTCCATAGGTATTGGACACATCCAAATCCGGTTTCGGATCATCGACGACCCGCCACCCAAAACCACGACTCTTTCCAATATTTAATGGATGAGGGCAATCCGTTACTAAAGGCTTATAAGACCCCCAAGGGCGTAAGTAGTACCACCGGCTCCTCTTCCCGCCTTTCTTCCTCGGAACTTTCTCGATCGAGCGATGCGGAACACATACAAGGGCATTTCCTTACCGAATGAATGTCAAAACCATAAGTACAAACCCCAACTATCTGGCTCCATACATTCGGGGCCACTTGAGTCGGATCCTCCGAAAAAAAGGATGCAGGGGCAAACGCATCCCACTCACGAAAGCATTCAAATGTAAGGCAGTGCACCATTCCCTCAGGACACAGGCTCTCTCATGAGGCTCTGGGAGCAAAAGCTCAATATCCGAAGGAACCCTGTACGCCTCCCTCAACAGGTCCAGATCTTTCGCGTTCATTATGGATGGTACATTCCCAGCTGCCCATCTCACTGCATCGGCCCTAAACGAATCCTCGGCTTCTCTCAGACTCAGAGCTGAAGCTATGGCTATCAGCTTGCCTGTGTCCACATCAACGCCTTGGATAGGCAGGACACTCTCAATTGACGGAGACACAGGATGGGACACTTCATCCCTACCGCGCCCGGAAGCGTCACCCCCAGCAACTCTTACAGACATTTCAACAAAAACAAAATACTCGTGTTTAGCAAAGAAAAGGTTTCGGGAAGAAATGGTTACATAAAACTAAGCCTTCACCGGAGATGCAGAAGAAGAAGTCGTTGCCAAAAATTATCGCCGGAAATCTATGGATATCAGCTCTCTCAAAACCTCTCAAAAACGTGTAAGGCTAGAAATGAAACTTCCACTTATATATATAGACAACAAGCGGCCATCCCCACCATCAGATCAAATCAAGATCCATCCACCCCGTCCATTGCACCAATCCATCGTCACCATTCAAGTTTAATGGGCGCCAACAACCTTTTTGAATCAACGGTAACGATACGAGCGTGCTCTCCACGCGTGCGTCACTTCTCGAACAAATCAAAGCCTCCAAAATTCAATGCACTCATTAACTGTAGCCGCTTATCATCATTTACGATGAGACACCCGTAAAGAAGCCCAATAACTCAAGACTCGTGGACTATCGTTAAAGGCACCTCAAAGACGCGCCTCTATCTTTGGAGACTCGCCTCTTCTCGCCAAGCCTCTCCCACTTGGGACTGGTGTCGTCCGATATGCGTCTCCATCTTTGGAGACTCGCCTTCGCTGCCAAGCCTCTTCCATCTGGGACTGGGCTCGTCCACAGCATGCGTCTTCGTCTTGGGAGACTCGCCTCTGCTGCCAAGCCTCTCCCACCTGGGACTGGGCTCCTCTGCATCATGCGTCTCCATCTTCGGAGACTCGCCTCTGCTGCCAAGCCTCTCCCATCTGGAACTGCATACATCATGAAAGATACGCCTCTATCTTGGAAGACTCGCCTCACCGCTAAGCCTCTTCCATCTGGGGACCGGGCTCATCCGCAACATGCGTCTCCATCTTGGGAGACTCACTCGGCTACTAAGCCTCTCCCAATTGGGACTAGGCTCGTCTGCAAAGATGCCTCCATCTTGGGAGACTCGCCTCCATTGCCAAGCCTCTCCCACTGGGACCGGGCTCCTCTCGCATCATGCGTCTCCATCTTTGGAGACTCGCCTCGATGCCAAGCCTCTCCACACAGGACCTGGGCTCGTCTGCAAAGCATGCGTCTCTATCTTTGGAGACTTGCCTATGCTGCCAAGCCTTTCCCATCTGGGACTGGGCTTGTCCGCAGCAAGCGTCTCCATCTTGGGAGACTCGCCTCCGCTGCCAAGCCTCTCCCATTTGGGACTGAGCTCGTCTGCAGCATACGTCTCCATCTTGGGGGACTCACTTCAGGTGCCAAGCCTCTCCCACTGGGACCCAGGCTCGCCCAAAGCATGCGTCTCCATCTTGGGAGACTTGCCTCTGCGCCAAGCCTCCCCACTTGGGATTGGGCTTGACCGCAGCGTGTGTCCATTCTTGAGATTCTCCTTTGCTACTTAGTAGCAATCCCCTACCACTTCGACTTTTAACCCATTCCAAGTCCAACACCCTTTATAAATAATAGAGGTCCCGAACTTGAGGGACTATTGTTACGCCCCAATTCCACGTGAGATGTGGTGTTACGTGGGCGATGTATTATCCCACTTGGAGCTCCACGTGGACTCGGTCAAAGTCAACATGCTTTGGCTCAACCATTCTCCGACCCTTCTCCGAGACTGTAACTCTCTTGCCATTTCCCAAACGCATCAACACTGCATCACTGCCAAGTCCAACACCCTTTATAAATAATAGAGATCCTGAACTTGGGAGACTATTGTTACGCCCCAATTCCATGCCAAGCGTGGGCAGGGTCATCCACTTGGAGCTCCACGTGGACACGGTCAAAGTCAACATGCTTTGACCCACCCTCTCCGAAATTTGTTTGTGCTTGAGGAGGTTATATAACCGAGGCTATTTATGCCAAGGAGCTTGAATAACCGAGGTTGTGAAAGTCCGACCGATTACGCGCTAAAGGAAGCCTCCCACCAAACCCGTGATATAATCTTGAAAAGATCGATGGGGTGCCGCCAATGCGGCTTGTCACACCATAACCCCTTAGTTCTGGTGAAAGCGACTTCCTCATTAATGCTAATGACGCGACACCAAATATGTGACTCAAGAACCCTCCAGATGGAACCACGTGTCACACATCGAAGGGGATCATTCTTGTAGAATTTGCCTATAAATACTAAGCTTATTTCTACAAGAAAGGGATGTTAAAAATATTACTCTCACAAGAAATATAAAAGTCCTCTATGTTAATCATTTTCAAGTGTTATAACCACCTGAAAAATCGTTAGTTAGTGGCCCTCAAACTATTACCTCTACGATTGTGTGTTTCTCTTTATCTTCTGTTACATATCTACCCGGTCCTAGGCATATCTGCGTGGTTGAATAAACCACGTGGCAGTCCAAGTAAGAGGAGAAACACACGTAGAAAGAAGAGGCGTGCGGTTCCTGTTGACGGCCATTTTTTGGAGGTTAACAATTATAATTTTGCATCTTGCTTTTTGTTCCTCGCCATGATCATATAGATGATAATGCTTTTCCTCACCATTATTTTTGCATATCTCCTTTTTCATTTTTGATGAGGCCTGTTTGGTTGGGAGATTTACAGCGTCTTTTCTTCATTATATATTAGTTGTTTTGTTGGGCATTTTTTTTAATCTTCATCTCATGTTTATCGTTTTAGGTTTTTTTTTTTCCCTTAATTAACAGCCTGTCAGGTTTGATCTATCTATCATTTGTTTGTTTTTATCTGATTCTTGAAAATATGGATTAGATATATACTCGGCATTTCCTCGCGTGTAGTGACATATTAGTTGGACTAGACTGAATCGAGAAAGAAACATGTGTGATAATATTTATTATATTATTGTTTTGTCTAATTTTGTTTAATTCAATGTATCAAATATGTTTAATTTTGTTTAATTCAACTATTTCTTGCTGTTGTATTACAGGTTCAACTCTTCATGACTTCATCAAATTTGGGCTATTTTAGAGTTTTCTTTGTTCTCTTAATGCTTTGGGCTTCCTTCCCGTGCAATGCCGACAAGAAAATATTTATATTAGCCGGACAAAGCAATATGTCTGGCCGAGGCGGTGTGATTAATGGAACTTGGTCTGGGTATATCCCTCCAGAATGTCATTCTCAATCGTCAATTCTACGACTGAGTGCAAACCTTACCTGGGAAGATGCGCGTGAGCCCTTACATAAAGATATTGACAAATCTGCAATTTGTGGGGGTGGGACCTGGTATGGCATTTGCCAATTCTATACTTGAAAAGTTTTCCAGTCTAGAGGTGATTGGTTTGGTTCCTTGTGCGATTGGTGGAACCTCTATTTTTCAATGGAGACGAGGGTCAGATCTTTATGATCAACTCATGAAGAGGTCTAGGGCGGCATTGGAAGGCGGAGGAACAATTTAAGCCATTCTATGGTATCAAGGTGAGAGCGATACGAAAAAAAGAGGAGGCTGAATTGTACAAAGATAGATTGGAAAAGTTTTTTATCTCACTACGCACTGACTTATCTTTACCTATGCTTCCAATCATTCAGGTAATATCTAATTCATATAATTTAAATCATATAGTTCTTTTACAATTTGATTCAAATTTTAAGGTGTTTTTTTTTGTCATGTTGCAGGTGGCATTGGCATCGAGCTAGGAACTTATTTCAATATTGTAAGAGAAGCCCAGTTGACAATCAACCTTCCAAATGTCACAACAGTTGATGCCAATGGACTGCAGTTGTTGAGCGACGATCCAATCCACCTTAGCACTCCGGGCCAAGTCAAACTGGGGAAGATGATGGCTGACGCCTTCCTCCTCTCTTACTGAAGTTAGCTTATTATCAATGTTTGATAGTTTAGTACGAATAAAATAACTGCAGTTGTCGAATTTGATCAATAATTTTTTTTTAAATATCTTATTACTCGTACGTTTGTTTTGGGAACTTCATCAAGTAAATCAAAGTTAATTAGAACTTGAGAAATATTTTCATCACTTTGAAAAAATATGCGAGTTTTCCACCTTTGTAAATTTATCTTCACTAAAGTAAAACATTATTAAGTACTTGATACATTATCGATGGATTTGAACAATTTCTTTTTGCTATAACTTGCAATGAAAATTGACGCCCAACAACACGTTTGTAAAAAAAAAATATTCAATAGAGAATAAAGTGTTAATTTACTTGTTAAAAATACTACGAGTCATTGAACTTGCTACCACAAATATTAAAATAGGATCGGATCGACCAATCTAGCCGAAACACAGGTGAACCGGACACTAATGGACTAGTTGACAAGGGAACGGGTTGAAGACCATTCAAATTGAGTGGGTTTTAGAAGAAATCGAAACCAATTCAATGAAAATCAATTGCCAAAAATTCCTTAAATAAAAAATATTTTTATATTGAATTTAAGTTAGAATCGAACATGGTTTCTAGCAAGGAGGATTTTGACCTACTGCAACCTAAATTAAGGATTTGTTTAATGTTTGTGTGCAAAGTATATATTTTGGAGACAGAATGGAAATTATTCCTATTAATTATGATAATCAACAATGGGCTATTTAGAACATTTAAATGTTTCAAAAACTCAAACTTCAATAAAAAACTTAATTTGCATATTTAAAGAGTTCATCAAATAGTAGCTTTGAAATTCTTACTTTTGGTAAATGAAGAACACATTATGTGGTGTAACAAAAAATATTTTTTTATAACACACTTTAATTTTTAAACGTAAAAATATATTCCTTTTTACATTTCTCTTTATAAACAATTTTTATTTAAATTTTTAATTCAACAATAACCCGCTAGTTGAACTAGTGACGATTCAATCAATAACTCGCTAACCCAATACCTTATCCGGGTCATTGATTGGTCCGAGTTGTTGAAATATCCTCTAAATGCATTAGTAATTCTTATAAATCAATTAGTGATTTACATAAATCATTTAGAATCAATTAGAATTGATTTGTAATTATTTATGATTCTATTTTTAGTTTTCTAATACTCTAAAAATTGTAACACTTTTCTCATAATGAAATACAAGAAAAACCATTGTTTTACATGGTAGCCATAACACGGTTCTTAGACATCCAAATAGAAAATCATTCAACCAAAATCCAGTTCTTCAAATCTAGAAAATACCAGTTGTGTTCCTTTGCGCCAAACACCTCTACCTAGTTTAAAAGAGTGTTATTACATGGTTCATCGTGAGGACTTTTGATCCACTGCCTTCAATGAGGAGACTACCAAAATTGAAGCTTCGCAATGCTCTCTCGACGTCAGCCTAGTCAAACATCACAGGATCGTCCCAAATCCACCAACTCAAAGAATTCCACCGTCGATAAAACCTCATTGAAATGTACTCACTACAATCAAACAGGTCATACCAAAAATCATTGCTTTGAGTTAGTTGGATATCCAAACTGGTGGGACCCAACTCGTCATCGACATGCTAGGAAACCATCAACGACATCACTTGCTCAAAAAAAAGAAGATGTTGGTCCATCTACTTCATCAGCACTAGCAACCACTACTGGAGAAGGTAAAGTTTTTAATATTTGTGCACCTGTTTTGAATAATGCATGGATAATTGATTATGGTACCACTGATCATATGACATTTGATGTGAATCAAGTCTTTAAACTGAAACCCTCCTCTCAAAACTATGTCTCTACTACAAATGGTAATACTACCCCAGTTCTTGGGAAATGGTCATCCCATCTTACTAAAACTTTACATCTTGATTCTGTATTAGTGGTACCTTCCTTGAACTATAATCTTCTCTCTGTTTTTCAAATCACCAATACCTTATCTTGTGTGGTTATTTTTGGTCCTGACTTTTGTGTGATTAAGTATATTTAGACTCAACAAACGATTGGTTATGGTATTAAGAAAGGGATGCTGTACTACATGGATCTAGAGTCAACAACTTCCATCAAACTACAACATGCTCTGGCCATCAACAAGATTTCAAGAAAATAACTGAGATTTGGCTTTGGCATCGACGTTTAGGGCATGCCTCATTTGGATATTTAAAACGTTTGTTTCCTACTTTATTTACTGATTTAGATATTTCTAGTTTCAAATGTGATGTTTGTGAACTTGCTAAAAGCCATCATGCTTCATTTTCTTTAATTTTAAATAAAAGTCCAAATCCATTTATGGTTATTCACTCTGATGTTTGGGGCCCTTCCAAAATTTCTACATTGGGAGGCTCCCATTGGTTTGTTACATTTATCGATGATTGTACTCGAATGACTTGGTTATGCCTTATAAAATCCAAATCAGAAGTTACAGTATTATTTAAAAAATTCTACAATACTGTAAGAACACAATACAATGTCCAGATATAAGTACTCCAAAGTGATAACGGGAGAGAATATAACAGTAATGAGCTTTAACAATTCTTGGACTCTCATGGGTCTATTCATCAAACCAGTTGCCCAGATACACCACAACAGAACGATGTTGCTAAAAGAAAAAACAGACACTTATTGGAGGTTGTTCGCGCTTCCTTCATTGAAGTACACATGCCCCTCCACTCATCAAAGGGTGAAGCTCTCCTATCAGCTTCCTACCTCATCAATTGAGTTCCTTCGAGGTCACTCAACTTCAAAAAGACATTTCAAGCGATATCGACGTCATGTTGTAGCTCCCATAGTCCCCAACCTGCCTCCTCATGTCCTTGGTTGTATTGCCTATGTTCATCTTCTCAAAGATCAACGGAGTAAGTTAATGCCTCGCGCCTTGAAATGTGTTTTTGTTGGATATGCATTGCATCAAAAAGGGTATCGATGTTATCACCCCCTTACTCGGCGCATGTTTATCACTATGGATGCTGTTTTCCATGAAGATGCAATGTATTACTCTGAGTCTGAATTTCAGGGGGAGTATCTTGAGGAAATTCAAACTCTTGAATACAACCTTGTGACAGATCCGGAGGAAATAAAACTTGATATAGCGGAAATATCTAATGACAGTGTAGGAGAACTGGATACGAGTGGTCAAAACTTGGACGTACTGGATGAATTGGATTTTAGTGGTCAATGCTTGAATATAAGTGGTAATGAACATCCAGAAAACCATGGAACTTCAGAGGTCAAGTTGCAGTCTCTCCCGAGTAATATACCAAACCAATTGTTAGTTGAGGATATTCCTGAGTCGTCTAAGAGACAGTTACCACAACGTCTCACAAGAGGTATTCCAAAACCAACTTATGAACTTGAATTGTCTAGTAAAGTAAGATATCCCATGAACCATTATGTGTCTACACATTAATTGTAAAAAACAAATCAGTCATTTGTAAATAAATTATCTATCAGATCTATTTATAACGATGTGCATGAAGCTTTAACCGATCCAATGTGGAAAGCCGCAATTAATGAAGAGACGGCGTCCTTACAAAAGAACCAAACATGGGAGCTTGTGGATCTTCCTACGGAAAAGAAAACAGTTGGATGTCGATGGATCTTTTCTGTAAAGCACAAAGCTGATGGTACAATTGAACGCTTCAAAGCAAGATTGGTGGCAAAGGGGTATACTTAGACTTATGGAATTGACTACAATGAAACCTTTGCACTCGTAGCAAAAATGAACTTAGTCCGGGTCTTGTTATCCTTGGCTGCAAATTTCGGATGGCCTCTCTGAGAATTTGATGTGAAGAATGCGTTTTATATAGAGCTATCACGAAGAAGTCTACATGGATCTTCCTCTAGGATGCACGGTGACAGAAAAGCAAAGCTAGAAGGTGTGTAGACTGAAGAAATCATTGTATGGTCTGAAGCAGTCTCCTAGGGCTCGGTTTGGAAGATTTACAAAGTCTATGGTAGCCTTTGGTTATCATCAATCCAATTGAGATCACACTTTGTTCTTGAAGTAACAAAACGGTAAAGTTACTGCACTTATTGTTTATGTTGATGACATGGTGGTAACAGGAAATAATCCAGTTGAAAGGAAGGTTCTACATGAATACTTGTCCAAAGAATTTGAAATGAAAGACTTAGGCCCCTTAAAGTACTTCTTTGGAATAGAAGTATCTCGATCTCAAAAAGGTATTTTCCTGTCCCAAAGAAAATATGCTTTAGATCTTTTGAAGGAAACTGGGATATCTGCATGTCAACCAGTAAATACACCGATCAAGGAAGGATTGAAATTAAAGTTCCAGTTGACAAAGAGAAATACCAGAGACTTGTCGGCAGACTGATGTACTTAGCCCACACAAGACTGGATCTTACTTATGCTTTGAGCATCGTTAGTCAATTTATGCATAATCTAGGTGAACAGCATATGAATACAGTTATACGAATTTTGAGATACTTGAAATCAGCCCCATGGAAGGAAATTCTATTTTCTAGAAAAATAGATGAACAAACCATCGATGTGTACACTGATGCTGACTGGGCTGTAGATAAAAATGACATGCGATCTACTTCAGGGTATTTTACCTTTGTAAGTGGAAATCTTGTATCTTGGAGGAGCAAGAAACAAAGTGTGGTCGTCCATTCGAGTGGTGAAGTGGAGCTACGAGGAATGGCTCTTGGTGTTTGTGAAGGATTGTGGCTGAAATTACTCTTTCAGAATTTAGGTTATTCATCAAATACACCTATGTGGCTGTACTGTCATAACAAGTCTGCTCGTGATATGGCCCATAACCCGGTTCATCATGATCGAACAAAACATGTTGATATTGATCATTTTTTCATCAAAGATAAATTGGAGGAGAAAAGTCTAGAGCTACCAAAAATCCGATCGAAAGACCAAGCGCGTATGTTCTCACCAAAATGCAGTTTCAATGCGTATACTTACAAAATTTGTGGACAAGCTGGGGCATGATAGACATCTATGCACCAACTTGGGGGGTGAAATATCATCTAAATCAATTAGTAATTCTTATAAATCAATTAGTGATTTACATAAATCATTTAGAATGATTAGAATTGATTTGTAATGATTTATGATTCTATTTTTAGCTTTCTAATACCCTATAAATTGTAACACTTTTCTCATAATGAAATACAAGAAAAACCATTGTTTTACACGAGTTTGATAATTATGCTTGCATTGTAGTTTCATATAGGATATTAAACTTTTTTATTTGAAGTAATTACATAAATTTTATTTTATTTCAATATACACATTCATTCGGATTTTAAAACTTTCATTATCCTCTAGTTGGAATTAAGGACATTTTTCATTTCTAAATAGTGACCTAGTCTGCATGCCAATGCTATCTACGACTACTACACCATGACCACCCTGAAAAAATAGAAATCAGATTTTGAGAGGGAACAAACACATTAAAAAGGACCTACAATTAATGAATTATTGCTGATATAGACACGAGAAACGGTACCATAGTTTGTTCTGTAAGGGGACTATGATAATACGACAATATAATTAAAGGAAAAGATGTTTAAACATTTTATATCGTATTGTCTAGACACGAAGTTACATGAAACAAAGACAAAAATATAACACGATACCTAAAAATGCTATTTAAAAAAAAAATTAAAACACAACACAGCGAAAAATTGTATTGAAGAAATCTAATTTATTTTCATAAATTCAATATTTTGAATTTAATAAACGCAATTTAACATGAACTTGGAATTTTTATTCGTTAATTTGTGAAATATAAGGTATAAAGCCTAAAACTCTTTTTTTATATTGAAATTGTTTAGTTAGAATATTTTTCTATTAAATACCCTTTTTTAGTTGCAAGTTTTTGTTAATTTGAATATACTAGTTAGAAACACAATTGCACGTGATTTCGCAATTATTTTGTTAATTTTTAGTATTTTAAAAATTTTTATTTTTAAATTGTTAATAGTTAAAATGTTAATATAGCAATTACAATAAAGGTAAAACAACATGGTTGTTAATAACAATATTTTATAATATTACTAGTTTTTCAGATACTTTATCTGAAAGTATTTGTACTTTATTGTTAGTCAAATCATCCCCACAAAGAAATTTAATCGTATTAGATCTGTTTAACAAATTATATGAAATGTTATACAAGAATTTAAAAATTACACTTGTAAACTTTTACACACACACACACTAGTTGATGATACGTGCGTTGCACGTAGGCATTGCTTGAATATATATGTTTAAAAAATTTTAGTATAAAAAATATTAAATGTACAATACGTAAATAATAAATATGAAAAACATATTTTTGAACATACCATTTAATACAATTAATTAAGTAAAATATTGAAACTCTATTAATAAAAACATAACCAAATAAACACAAAATTCGTGTACAAAAATTTAAATAACTCGTACAAAAAAAAATTAAATAACTAAGATTTGTAAACGACATTTGGATGTTGGTAAAGTGACCATTTTTATATTTTTATTCAATCGCACTACTTTGAGAATTTAAATAGGACAAAACCCTCATTTTTCAAACTCGGCTCCAAGTTTTTCAACTTTTTTACTAATGACCCAAAAGCCAAATATTAAATAATTGTGTACAATTTGCTTACAACATCAAATAAAAAAAAAAAAAGCAGATTTGTGAAAAATTGAATGAAAATCGGATGATTATGTGAATAGTAAAAGAAAAAAATTAAGGAAAAAAAAATAATAGGATTTTTTTTTTAGAATAATCTGTAATATTATAAGATAAAAAAAAATTAGTAAAAATTAAATGAAAATGTGTAAAAGAAAAATGAATAAGGAAAAAAAAATTTGTGATTGTCACACACCACAATAATTTGATTGTCTCTCACTTATCTAAGTAATGTAATTCATTTGAAAATGAAAATGGAAAAAATGAAAAGGGGGGGTGGGGTGGGGTGGGGGCGGGCGGGCGGGGCGGATTTTTGAAGAAGATGAAGTTATTTTGTACTTTTTAAAAGTTGTAGGACTTAATTTACAATTTTATTTTTTTAGGTTGTTTTTTGCTTTTTTTTTTTTTGTTTATTTAAAGAGGATGGCAAAACCATCAAAATATGTTAAAAGGACGTGATTTGCAACAAAATTCAAAGGCTGAGGATGGGTGATGGTCAATGCTAAAAAAAAAAAATTAACGGTAGATTTGTTATAAATTAAAAAGGCTGGGGACCAAAAGTGTGAATTACCCAACCAAAAAAAAAAAAAAGAATGGGCTAAAAGCCCACACAACACATTTAAAAAAAAAAAAAAAAACCAATGAATCCAACTCGACAACATTTAAAGAAAAAAAAAATCAAATGTTTTCGAGTTGCTCCAATTCGACAGCATTAAAAAATATATGCATCAAATGTTGTCGAGTTGCTCCAACTCGACAACATTAATAAAAAAAAAAATTCAAAATTAAATCTTATCGAGTTGCTCGACAACATTAAAAAAATTAAAATCAAAATGTTGTCATGTTACTCAACAACTGTCCAAAAAAAAAAAAAAATTCAAATGTTATCGGCTCGACAAACATAAAAATAAAAATTTCAAATCAAAATGCTCGACAAACATTTTTTTTTTAAAAAAAAAAAATTCAAATGTTATTGTAACTCGACAAAGATTTAAATTTTTTTTTCTCTTATTGTATAGTTTATTTTTAAACTTTTTCAAAAAAAATTGGCATGTGGGCGGTTCGAGTGCTCCAAAAAAAAAGTATATGGTCAGTGTCAAGCTGCTCGACAAAAAAAAATTAAAAAAATAGAAAAAAGAAATGTGTACAATTTGCTTATAACATCCAATAAAAAAAACTTGGTAAAAAATTGAACTAAAATATGGATGAATAAAAAAAAATTTGTTGTGTGCTCGACAAGCACAGCAACCCAAAAAAAAAAAAAAACGATGGCGTATCTAAGTAATGTAATTCTATTGAAAAAATAAAATATGAAAAAGGTGGGACGGGGTGAATTTTTTAAGAAGATGAAGTTATTTTGTACTTTTTAAAAGTTGTAAGATTTCATTTACAATTTTATTATTATTTTGTTGTTGTTTTTTGTTTATTTAAAGAGGAAGGCAAAATCGTCAAAATATGTTAAAAAGACATGATTTGCAACAAAATTCAAAAGTTGTGGATGGCCAATGCTAAAAAATAAAGTTATGGACAAATTTGTTATAAATTGAAAAAATTGAGGACCAAAAATGAAAATTATAAAAAAAAAAGGATGGGCTAAAAGTCCACACAACACATTTTAAAATGAAAAAAAAATTGATTTGCTCGACAAGCAAACCAAAAAAAAAAAAAAAAAACAAACAAACAAACTCGACAACATTATATATATATAAATGTTATCGAGTAGAGCAACTCGACAACATTATAAAGAAAAAAATTAAAAATCAAATCTTGTCGAGTAACTCGACAATATAAAAAAAAAATATTCAAATGTTGTCGAGTTGTTCGACAACATTAAAAAAAAAATTCAAAATCAAATCTTGTCAAGTTGCTCGACAACATTAAAAAAAAAATCAAATGTTATCAGCTCTATAAACATAAAAAAAAATCAAAATTAAAATATTGTCGAATTATTCGACGAACATAAAAAAAAATCAAATGTTATCAACTCAAAAAAAAAAAATCAAAATTAAAATGTTATCGAGTTACTCGACAACATTAAAAAAATTTTAAAAATTCCAAATCAAAATGCTCAACAAAAAAAAAAAAATTCAAATATTATTGTAACTCGACAAAGATTTTAATTTTTTTCATTTTGTTTAGTTTATTTTTAAACTTTTCACTTCATTTAATTATTGGACTCCTATTTGTTCGTTTGACAAAAAAAAAAAAATTGGTATGGGGGCAGTGTCGATTAATAGAAATGCTTGCTCGAAAAAAAAAAAAAAAAAAAAAGAATTTTGTACAATTTTTTTATAACATCAAATAAAAAAAAGTGATAAAAATTGAACTAAAATCGACAAGCACAGAAACCAAAAAAAAAAAAAAAAATTGTGCACCTTTCGACAAGCACACCAAAATAAAAATTGTGTTTATCGAAAGTTTGCTCCACAAGCACCGTGTGCTTACCTTAAAAAAAATAGAAAAAAAAAAAAGGCCAAAGATTGCGATCAGTAAAAATGGGCTAAAATTCACTTAAAATTGGCTTTGGTTTGTCGAGTAACTCGACAAACCAAAGCCAAATCTCCAATTAAAAAAAAAACACAATAATAAAAAATTGTGGCTATTTTCAATATCAAAACGGTGGCGTATTGGACGAAAAAATTACAGTAAAAATTTAAGTGTTATTTCTCTTTTATTCGTGTTGCGTGCCGTATTTTTTCTATCTTTGATGCTTAAATGTTGCTTTACCTTTATAACAATACCTATAATATTTGAAAAAAATTTGAACGCATTATGAAGAAGAAAAATTTAGTCATAATGTACCAATGTATCACATAAAAAGAATTAGCACCCATCATCATAGTGACATTCTTTGAATCTTGATCAACTCTTTCAAAATAAATAATAAAAAAACTATATAGCCTCTTTTTTATTGGAATACAATCGTTGGATTCACAAATATCGGTTAATAACGACAATGATATTTCAATCTCAGGATGCACATTGAGGTAGTACTATTCACTGGTTTAATTAATCCATTTTGAATAAAGTATGTTTTGTCCTTTTCTATAGTCTTTTCCAATTGAAAAATATTTCGTTATACTATAACACTTGTACTTTAGTTCCTACAAAAAAAATTATTATTGAAGTATAATGAAATAATTTATAATTTGAAATTAACACAGACTATTAATTTAAATTTCTATGTCAATAATAATACGAACATCTTCGTCCATAAAAATAAGCTTAATAATATTTAGTGGTTCACTACGATTATGTTTCAATAGTTCCTTTCCTCATCACTCGCACTTTTATAGTCCATTCGGCATTTTGATATAACTCAAGATCTTTTATAAAAATAGGATATTTTTCTTCTACCATCAACCTACAAATAAATAAATACAAATAAATAAAAGCTTTATTCACTCAATCCGTGCAAAAAAAATGATTTCATAAATCCAAGAACGGATGGAAGACATAATAGCAAGTTAGGAAAGACTCTTGTTACCGTTGGATGCTCTCTCTCTCTCTCTCTCTCTCTCTCTCTCTATATATATATATATATATATATATATATATATATATATATATGTATGTATGTATGTATAAGTGAGGACTATTCAAGAAGTAGGCAGCTTGTTGACCGATGTTTGAAGGATTTTGGATTTTTCATTTTTTTTTCAAGGCTTCAATTATCTGTTTTATTTATCAAATAGAAACATATATCAGCTCAATTTTATATTTAAAATTTTTTATAGTTGAGTTTCGTGGTCTTGCGTGTAAGCTATAGACTTACACTACAAGTGCAATATTTTGCATTCTAATTAGTGGATGACTTAATATTTCATTTAGATTTCAAAATTTCAAATTCAACTTAGTTATAAAATATTGACAAAAGCTGAAGTTCACATATACAAATTCATTTAACCTATTTTTCCTAAAAGCGATAAAAAGCCTTGGAAGTTGTTTCAATGATATGCACCATTCCATCAAAAACCTGCATCTATTGATTATTCCATTGAACTTGACCCCAAAAAAGAAGTTTCGATTTGCCCAGATTCATATCATTTACATGCCAAATCAATAAAAAAAAACTCTAATAATTCAGCAAATTTCAAAACCCCAACCACAAAAAATAAATCATGACGTAAGCGTTAGGGCATTAGGAAGCAAAACAAAATTCAAAAACAAAATGTATGAAGATTGACAAAAAAAAAATTTTAAATAGAGATACAACCTTTCACACATACATACAGCGAGAGGAAGAAAGAACATGAATCAAGGTTATCAAAACGATGTCGGATCTTCACCGGCGGTGGAGTTCTTGATGCTTCTAGATATAGCGGATGAGATTTGAATCTCTTGTTAAACTTAGATATTGTGTTATTTAGTTTAATAATAGTGGGGGGAGAAATGTTTTTGGATTTTTGAATATGGGAGGGTAAATTATTATAAAATAATTGTAAATTAATAGGATTATATTATATAGTTAAATTATGGTGGGAGGAGAAAGGTTTTTGGATTTTTGAATATGGGAGGGTAAAATATTATAAGATTAATGTAAATTAATGAGATTGTGTTATATAATTTAATAATGGTAGGTGGAGAAAGGTTTTTAAATTTTTAAATATGGGATTGTCTGTGGTATACAATTTAATAATGGTGGACAAACTTGCGGTGTTAAAGGTTAATGGAGGCTTAGAGATGACAATGGGATGCACTGGTCCAAAGTATGCATTACCTTGGTTTTTATATTTTTTTAAAAATTTTTTATAATAATTTTTCATCGTAGAGATGTAAAAATGCATGTTATGGTTTTTAGTTTTGTTTAGAAAAATTTAATTAACTTGTTGTATTAATGTGATATAATATAATATTTTACAAACTAAAATAAAATTAAAGGAGAATATGAAATTTTAAATATTTTGTAAATATATAATTGTCTAAAAATATTTCTCCTTTTAATCTCTTTTTAAATGTAGTATAGATAAGTTTTAAAAAAATAAAATATGCTTGTGAGGAGTTAAACGATATCCTACCATTTGAAATCCAAACACAGGAATTAAATCCATCAATAACAAGATTGAAGTGTTTGAACAGTTCTAAAATGAAATTGTCTTCATGAACTTGACTCTCTTACCAAATCTTTGTTGGAAATAGGTTATCTATAAATTATTTTGACCAATTTTTGATCAAATATTAGGATGAGTCTCGATAACCAATTATTATAAATTTATAGTCGAATGCATTCTACTCCGTGAGTAGATGCTTGTAATACATTTGGTTTCGCAAAACCATTCCCGAATGAATAAAAAATTAATAGCAAAGCCACACGCGCACCGTCTGCTGGGGCAGGTCGTGCTCGGGTCTATGGGTTGTGTTTGGTCCAATATATTCTTTTTGGATAAAATAATTTTTTTATTTTATTTTTATTTTTATTTTCATCCTTCAATATTGAAATATCCCAATTTGACACGTGTCACATGTCTAGAAAGTGTGTTGAATTAGTACAGACACAATTGTTCAAGCGAGTCCTTTCAGGTTTGGTATATGTTCAATCAAATCCTTTCAAGTGTTGTGTCTATTTAGACACAACTTTTGGTATGTTATAAATAGACCCATATTGTACTATGAATTTTCATACCATCACTTAACAAAATTGTCTTGCATGATCAAAAATCATATTGTTCGAGTCTTCATTTCAAAGAGTACAAAACAATTCAAGTTCTCGGTCTTTAAAGTTTGTAGTGCTACTAACGAAAGGAATAGATTGTTATATCTTGGGAGGCATTTGCCATAACACCGTAAGCACATGGGCGGTGACAAATCGTCTTAAGGAAAGAGAGTTGAACTCTTTGTCTTGGTCTCAGATCTTTCATTTTCATCTTGTCACCTTCTTTAAAATTTTGCATTTGTAATTCAAGTAAGTTTTCTGCGGGTAAATTTAAACTAATTAGAGGTTACTACTTGCTCACTCAACTTAAAAAAAAAAAGTTTTCAATTGCTCACCTAACTTTTCAAATAGTTTACTATTCATCACTAATTGAAAACGTTAAACTGAGTGGACAGAAATTACCATATGACGAATGAAAAGTTGATGTGGCATAATTAAATTGTTAAAATCGTCAACGTAACAAAATCGTATATAGCCCAATACGCCTTCAGATTGCTTTAAAAAAAAGTTTCTTCAACTTTGAAGAAACGTCTTTAGCTTGGAGAAACGTCTTTTAAAGCAAGCTAAAGACGTGTTCGGCTATTGCTATTTAATTACGTAGACGATTTCAACAATTTAATTATGTCACTTCAATTTTTCGTTCATCATATGGCAATTTTCGTTTGTTCTATCTAACATTTTTGCATTGAGTTATGGATGGTAAACTATTTGAAAGTTGAATGAGCAATTGGAAACCTTTTGAAGTTGAGTAAGTAAATAGTAACTCTAAATTAGTTTGGTGACCATTCATTAAATTTACCCGTTTTCTGCATCACTATATAAAACAGAATATAAATTTTACACATTAGCTATTAGGTTAATAACAATCTTAAGATGTATTTCGTATAATTATATTCTGCTTAGTATTAATTATATTTTGTATTAAATGCGTGTTGTATTCATTCATGCAAATCAAGTTTCTGATTAAAGTGGGTTTTCATCAAGTTTTATGCTGAATCATTTTAACGTCCACTTTAAAATTTGGGGAAAAATAATAATTAATTTATTCTATTTTGCATAATTTATAATATATGTTACTAATTGTGTTTGTATTAATTAAGTTTATCGTGTGATAACATTTACTTTTTAGTAATAATTGCTTTTTGTTTTACCACTTTATTTTATTTCCTTTTATGTACACTAGTTTGTGCAAAATGATTACATAAGACTTATAGCAGTTGGGATAATTTTAGTTATTAGTATATTAAGTACTTTTTCAATTTAATTTATTGTTGATCTTATGTTTGTATAACAGAAATGGATTCAAAGGAAACAAATTGCGTTCCTACAACTAATGGTATACCAACAAGGATTCCACCTATGGCTATTCCGATTCAATCGACTCAAGTACCTCATGGAGAGAAATCGAAAAAATTCAGCAGGGTGGATTGGAGTGGATTTCAAGAGATAGCAACAGAAAATGTTGTTCTATCTAATCACTTTTAACTTCGACAGTTTCTTTCAGAAGATCCTCCTGCACTGCAAGAAGATTACATATAACCATATACGTGAGGTTATAGACCTCACTAAAGAGGTCTCTAGAAAATAGAAAAGTCAAATAGTAATATGAAAGTAAATAATGTATATTGTTTTTTAATGGACTATAAGTTAATAGGGCAAATTTAGGACCGGTCACTGTTTGGGCACTTATGGACTTTAAAGTCATATGCTCAAAACTTAATTCAATTAAGGTCATATTTTAGAGCTAAAAGACCAACATACTCTTAATTGTAAAAAAACGCTAATTATGATACTGTTTTGTACTGATAATGTTTTGTGTGATACTGTTTTGTTGTGATACTGTTAAACCTATGATTTTGTACTAATGAAACATTTTAAGAACAATATTATTCTCTACTGATTAATTCGTCTACCTACCATTAAACACCTTATATATTTATACTTATCTATCTAATGGGAATCTATGTCCTAATTGAATCTCAAACATGTTCTAATTCAAGCGAAGAATTAAAAACATTGTTCATAGTTTTAGATGACTTCTCATTAACTTGAGAATGATTGACAGTTCTTCTTTCTTCATCTTGGCATTGTTACAAGTATGTGTTTGCTTTTAACAGACTCAGATACCTTGGAAGAGCTTTAATTTGCAGCACAAGGATGTACATTTATCCGTGATACTGTTTTAGAGGATTTGTGATACTGTTTTGAGGAAAAAAAATTAAAGATTGCTATTTTAAGTTAAAGAGACGACTTCAAACGAGTAAAATCTATCCTACACAGTGGCAAAGCTACTGGTCTTGACCGTCTCGTCGAGACCATTCCGAAAACATATTATAATAAAAATTCTGAGCACGTGTACAAATTCTATGTTCATTTCTATTGTAATACTGTTTTTTGTAACACACATGACTATGATATCAGGCTTTTGTCTTTGATACTGTTTAATTAGTCATGTGTTTTGTTTGATACTGTATTATGCAAAACAGTAACATAGATTAAAACATGGATTAAAACAGTATCAAATTATATTAATGCACATTACCTAAATAAAATATTATTATGAATTAAAACAGTATCATAGACAAAACTAAGACATTCAAACAGTATCACGGGTTCAAACATTGCCATAATTAAACAGTATCAAAGATAAAAGCATGGTATCATAAATAAAATTCATTCCACATAGATTCAAACAGTATCATGGATTAAAACAGTATCAAAATATACTAATGCACATTACCTAAATAAAACAGTATCATGGATTAAAAGTAAGACATTCAAACAGTATCATAGGATTAAAACAGTATAATGTATTAAAATAGTATCAAAATATACTAATGCACATTCAAACAGTATCACAGGTTCAAACTTTGCCATAATTAAATAGTATCAAAGATCACATAGATTCAAACAGTATCACAGGATAAAAACAGTAACATGGATTAAAACTAAGATATTAAAACAGTATCATAGATTAAAACTAAGACATTAAAACAGTATCATGGATTAAAACTAAGACATTAAAACAGTATCATGGATTAAAACTAAGACATTCAAACAGTATCACAGGTTCAAATCTTGCCATAATTAAACAATATCATGGATTAAAACAGTATCATGGGATTAAAACAGTATCATGGATTAAAACGTGTTTTAATCCATGATACTATTTTATTTAAGTAATGTGCATTAGTATACTTTGATACTGTTTAATCCATTATACTGTTTTTATTTAGATAATATACATTGGTGAACTTTAATCAATCAACATATGATACTGTTTGTTTAAGATAATATTTCAACTATGATACTAATATATCAAACTTTATATCTGGCTGGATTCATGGAATTTTTATTGGGTCTTTGTAAATTTTTGCACTTCAATGTGCTCTAAGTGACATTTATAATTTCTACATTTTGTTTATTCAATTCATTTCTGAGTATGTTTGGTTAAGCTTAAAAGCAGCTTATTTGTGTGTATTTGATCTGATTTAACCATCATGACTGTATTAATTCATTTCTGATTCAATTCATTTCTTCGAGCAACGATTATGATGTACCAACTTCGCCTGTTATATGTGATATAGTTTTAGAGAATTCGTGATACAGTTTTGAAAAGAAAAATTAAAGATTATCATTTTAAACTAAAGAAACGACTTCAAACAGATAAAATCTATTGTACGCAGTGGCAAAACAACTGGTCTTGACCGTCTCGTCGAGACCATTCCGAAAACATATTATAATAAAAATTCTGAGCACGTGTGCGAATTCTATGTCCATTTATATTGTGATACTATTTTACGTGATCTTTGTTTTGTATAATCTGATATCAAACAACATACTATGACTAAACATTAGATGGTGGAACATTCAAGCTCTTATTTACAGCAATTAGATGGTGGAGCATTCAAGCTCCTATTTACATAAGATAGTGGAGTATTCAAGCTCATATTTACAGCATTCAAGCTCATATTTACAAACATTCTATGCCCATTTACATTGTGATACTATTTTGTAAAATACGATGTCAAACAACTTTCATGACTAATTAACAACACAAAGAAATAATCTAATAGCCAACTTAATACAATATCAAGTTGCTATTCTATATCTGATATCAACAACGATGTTACCTCATTGTTTACATAACCGGAAAATGCTCATTGTTTACATAACTACTAAAATACTCAACCCAGGTTAATCATATTGGTCAGCCTCTCTTGCAGCACGGATAGATCAATGCTAGCCATTAGATCACTAGTCTAAAAAAATGATCAAATACAAGAATTAAGATTAAAACAAAGAAATTAATAACAATATTCCTCGTTAATTTGTTACCTCAATCTGGATTCTATGAAGTAACTTGTCATTTACTTTTGTAGTTTCACACTAACTAACAACATTCAGGTCCCAACCTGAAATTGATCCAAAATCTTCACCAAAAAAATGCCTAAAACCAATCCCAAAACTAGTTTAGCTACACCAAAATCTTTTACAAATCTTTTATTTCTTCCATGAATGCTTAGATATCTTCACAATTTCAATAGCACATGGCCCGGATTTTACTATATGGAATTAAAAAGTGACATCTGCAGTAGAAGCACTCATGGGAGGTCGTCGGAGGTGGAGGAGGTTGTCATGGGAGGTCGCCGGAAGTGGAGGAGGTTTGTGGAGTTGGAAGATTGTGCCAATGAAAAATATGGTTAAAAGGGGTGATTTTAGAATTAATGTAAAATATTGCTGTGAAGTATGACTTAATCACAATTTTAAAAAAAAATTTGACTTAATTTGAAACAAGTCATGTGTAGATGACTTATTGGCAATTTTCCCAAGTTAATATTCTACACAAGGTGGTAGGCGGGTAGGCTCAAAACCTAATAACTCTTTCTATTCTATTGTAGCATTTGTGACTGTTTTGTTTATTTGTTTTTTATTTTATGAAGTTCGATTTTTACTTTTGGCATTTTTGGTGCAGTTCACGTTTCTTTGAAATTTGTTATGGCCATTGTTCCTAGAGTTGATAGAATTGGCCTAGCTATAGTCCGATTTTTGGGCTGGGTTGAACCAATAAAAATTGGTTTGAAAAAAAGTGGGCTTATATGACCTGGACCAATTAGCCCGCCGGGCCAAAGGGCTTGGGTTGGGCTGACTTTTTTTTTTTTTTTTTTTTTTAAAGCCCATTTTTATGTAAGGAAAACTAGAAATCTCCCCCATGTTCTTCCCATAACCTCCCATTTACTCTGGTCTCGAAACCCAGTTTTTACACCTGTCACCCTCATTAACACTTTTCAGCAAAGGTTTGTTTTGACAAATCCTAAACAACGGTAAAGTTAGAGTGGTTTAAAGGAGAGTTGTGAAAAAACTTCTTTTAATACTTATTATTTAAAGGCAAAGAAGAGATAAATTGTTATATCAATGTGCAAAGTGGTGTCTTTACCTGCAGATGCAGCAATTTGAGATATTTGTTGGTAATATTTGTGATTTTCTACTGTATGTTTAAATAATAGTTTGTAGTAATATAAAATAATTGGGTAATTAGAACAAAACGTTTCTATCTATTGAAGTTATTGTGCAAAATGTCCATATCTTCTAAATTTTGGCATTTTCACCATCACCTACTCAATTTCTTGCATAAAACATCATTCTATCCAAAAACTAACGTCATCTCACCCGACCAACACGATTTGTGATACAACTTAAGGATAAATTAGTCTAGCAACATTTCCTAGCTTTTATCAATCTTGGAATCCCTCAAGCATTTTTCCACAGGCTCCATACATTTCCTGAACAAATCAATGTTCAACTCCTCAAATCTAGCCTTTGTAATTGTTGCATAGAAATCAATACCCTCGTATAAAGAATCAATCTCAATCGTGGTCCGAGTAGTTGAAGAAAGCGTCCTCTTTGCCCTTCGCAGGCCGTCCTCGCCTCCTCGAGGCCCTGGCATTGCCGATGATATCCTTCTTGTGCTTCTTCTTGAACTCCATCACAAAATGGTTCACAAGCTCGTTGTCAAAATCTTCTCTGCCCAAATGAGTGTCGCCATGGGTGGCTTTCACCTCAAAAATCCTTCTTCAATAGTCAACAATGAAACATCAAAAGTCCTTCCACCAAGATCAAAGATCAACACATTCTTTTCACCAGTTCTTGAAGTTTTCTTGTCCAAACCATACGCAATAGCAACGACGGTCGATTCGTTTATAATCAGTATCACATTTAGCCCAAAGAATGGCACTAACATCCTTTGTAGCTTGCCTCTGCGAATCATTGAAGTAAGTAGGAACAATAACCACATCATTCATTATAGTTTGCCCCAAGAAAACCTCAAAATTTCCTTCATTTTTGTCAAAACCATTGAAGAAATCTCCTCCGCCGCAAACTGTTTATCCTCACCCTTGTACTGGACAACAATCATGGGCTTGTCACAAGTGAAAAAATATTGCTGGACTAATTTTCCCATTAATTTGTATCACGAATCGTGTTGGACAAGTGAGATAATAACAACTTTTTGGAAGGAAGGATGTTTTGCGCAAGAAATTGGGTATGTGTGGGTGAAAATGCCAAAATTTAGAAAGTAAGGACGTTTTACACAATAACTTCAATAAGTAAGGATATTTTGTGCTAATTACCCAAAATAATATGTTCATCACTCGAGTTTAAACTAATAAAAAAAATACAGTCAACCGAGCACTGTAAAACGTCAATCTAATAATAAATATTACTCAAACGGAATGTTTGGCATCTCCTAAGAAGATTTGCATAAAGTTATTCTTCTTATTATTTGTGATTTCTGCTAAAATTGGATTTTTCCATCCTTGAAAACTTAAGATAATTTTCTATATTTGGCTGAATCTGAAACATTAGATCCTATTTAGAGCTTTCTGCATTTTCATCCCTACTCAAATTCAGATTCCTTCAATTTCAAGGTTTTCTCGAGAATCGTTATAAACATGAAAATGTTTTCATCTTTATGTAAAACAATAAAATAAATAAAAAAACTAATAGATCCACACAGATGACTTTTCCTTTCAAATATTAATCTATAAATATTTGGAAAAAAAAAATAAGGGTTGGGCTGGCCCACTGGCCTGGTGGGCCAGGACGGGACTGGGCTCGCCCGTGTAAAACCGGGCCATGACCAACCGAACCCAATTTCATGTGTGGCCTAATCTACCCGATCCGTTTGCCACCTTTAATTCCTCTTTGTATTGTTGCTGAGTAATATATTTCTTAAGAATTCATCTCATCTTATTATTTGTTGATTTTGTTTATCCGGAATGTCATACAGTCCATTGGATGTTAGATGGGAAAGTTTTATTTTCGGGAAGAAGCTCCGAGACTCTGAAATGTGGTTAAAATGATGAAATTTAATCTATAAGGTACATGTGCTTGTTGTTAAAAAGTGGATATAATTAAAGAAGGAAAATATAGTTAACGTTACAAGTTAGCTTTGTACGCCGTTAGAATTGCAACAAAGACGCATGTGCCTTTCCTTTTCTTTTTAAGGACTACCGTTGGCCTATTATTTATATTTCTTCCTCTTGATAATTAATAATCATGTTTCCATCAACAATCCAAGTAAAAAAAAATTTTAAGTTTCATTTCTTACTCATTATTATCTACAGATCACTTAGTGGTTTGTTTGGGCATGTACCTCTGCTTATATAATAAGATTGGTTCAATTTTCTCTGATTAAACTAATCTTATTATGTTTTTTTAACATAAAAATAATAATAAAAATTACAAACACATCATGTGTTCTTTATTTTTGAATAATAAACAAAAATATGAATAATACAATTGGAGTTCTAATATTTGTAGTTAATAAAAGAATAAATCAATTAAATATAAGTATTTAAGCATCAAGTTTGTGACAAAATTATTTTTCTTTTTATATTGTACAATAAAATAAAATTTTAATTTTAATAATATAATTACTTGTTAATAATAAAATAATTTTATTTAATATATTTATTACTAATTATGAGCTTAAATTTGAGTTATTTTATAATAGTTCGTAAAATATATAAAACAATTTAGTACACTATCAATTTGGTCAATAAGTGTTAATTAAAAATAAAAATAAAAAACTTGTTAGTTTTCTTTAATTTTTTATGAAAAATAAAATTATCTTACCCATTTACACCTTTTGCAAAGATTAGAAATTCAATTGCAATGTTCTCTAATTAAAACTAAAGGAATATTTTTCTTTTTCATCAAATAAGGACTAATTGTGCACCAAAACACATAGGTTGAGGGTCTTCTGTGCCAAAAACAAACTTTAGGGATGATTTATATACTGAGAACAAAAGTGAAGAACCACTTGCGCCAATTTTCGGTTATTTAATATAAACATTTCATAAAAACATTTTCAGTATTTTTCAATCAAACTTACATTATATTAGAATATTTCAATTTATGTATTAAAAAAAAACTAGTATATTTCAATTTTCATTTGTATAATGGCGTATATGTGTAATTTTCCCTTTAAATAGAGTTAAAAACTCGCGTAAGGGGGTCATAACAACCGTTAACAAGAAACAACTAAAAGAAGAAGAATAAATCGTTACGCACCAAATCTGTTGTCCTTGTCTCCACTTCTTCTATTCGTTTTATAACAAAATATCTTAATTTTTCATCATATATATATATATATATATATATATATATATATATATATTCTATGGTGTCACTCTTTCAAGTTTGGTTCCAAACATTTGATTAATTTCTATGAGTATTACACCTACAATTGTAAAATGTTGATTGCTTCTTGACCATTGCGAATGGCATGAAAGTAAGATACTCAAATAGTTATAAAAATGACGCTCAAGATTCTAGTCTCTAACCGAATAAAAAAAATGTATCAAATAAAATCCATCATTAATTTGAAATGTTGAATCTCATTCACCTCATATCAAATTTTATTAGAAGCAAGAATGAATGAATGAAAATGAACAAAAAAATGAAGAAGGAGCTAAGTAACTCCAGATTTCTTTCTTTATTTCATCTGATCTAAGTAATACATGAAGGTAGCTTAAATAGTCGCTTAAGAAGGAAGTGCACGAGCTGGCCACATATGTTTGTTATACCAAAGAAAGCTAACTAGATATGGTTGACACAAACAATTAGTTACATCATTCATTTGGTGCATGAGAGCTGGTGCATGTGCGTGCATGTGCAACTTTAATACTCTCTCTCAAGATGGATTGTAGATGTTGATCAAACCCATCTTGTTGGATAGCTCTTTGAAATGCTCAGGGTGTAGGGCCTTAGTAAAGATATCAGCTAATTGATTCCTTGAAGAGATGTGTAATGTTTTGATGACTCCAGCTTGAATTTTTTCTCGAACGAGGTGGCAATCAATTTCAATGTGTTTGGTACGTTCATGGAACACTGGGTTTGCAGCAATGTGAAGTGCTGCTTGGTTGTCACAATAGAGCATTGCTGTTTTGTTATGTGGTATACCAATTTCTTTCAACATGGACAGCAGCCAAGTGAGTTCGCAGGTAGCATTGGCCATGGATCTATATTCAGCTTCAGCTGAGGACCTGAAAACAATTTGTTGTTTCTTGGATTTCCAAGAGATTAAAGAATCTCCGAGGAAAACAAAGAAACCAAATGGACCTCCTAGTATCTGAACAAGTAGCCCAATCTGCATCAGAAAATACTTTTAGCTGGACCGTTGGACATGAGGCTTCTGCATAATCCTTGAGGTGCACCTGGGAACCTGATGGATAAAATAGACATTGCCCTGGATTTCCTTTTATATACTGCAAAACCCGTTGGGCTGCTTTCAAGTGAGGGAGTCTTGGATTGCTTAGAAACTGACTGAGCTTGCTAACAGAATATGAAATGTCAAGTCTTGTTATGGTTAAGTAAAGAAGCTTCCCAATCATTCTTCTATAGATCATAGGATCTTTAAGTAACTCTCCATCTTCCTGATTAAGTTTCAAGTTGGCCTCCATAGGGGTACTTACATATTTGCAACCCAAGAATCCCACATTGTTGAGTAATTGTAAAGCATAAGCCCTCTGAGAAATTAAAATGCCTTTCTCGGATCTTGCTACTTCTAATCCAAGGAAATACCTCAAAGTGCCAATGTCTCTAAGTTTAAATCTGGTATGCAAAGATATTTTGAATGCCTTGACAGCCTCCTCATCATTGCTTACTAATATAATGTCATCAACATACACAAGCAATAGAACAAAACCAAAGTGGACTTATATCGTATGAACAGAGAGAGTGATCGGTGGCGATTGTGTGAATCCTTCTTCAAGTAAAGCTTGAGAAAACTTGGCATACCATTATCTAGATGCTTGTTTTAAACCATACAGGGACTTATGTAATTTGCATCTTTGGATTGTGAGGTAAATTCTCTCCCTTATGACTATATCCTTGATGAATAGTCATATAAACATCTTCAGCCAATTCTCCATGAAGAAAAGCATTGTTGACATCAAGTTGATTCAACAACCAACCATGCATAGAAGCCAAAGCAAGGACCAATTTGACAGTTACCTGTTTAGCCACTGGAGCATAGGTATCTATGTAATCAACCCCTTCTTGTTGAGTGTAGCCTTTAGCTACAAGCCGTGCTTTGTATCTTTCAATTGATCCAGCAGAATTAAGTTTAACTTTATAGATCCATTTGCAGCCAACAGCATGATGTCCAGGAGGTAGAGAAACTATGGACCAAGTATTGTTAACATCTAGTGCATCCAGTTCAGATTTCATGGCTTGTTGCCATTGGGGAAGAGTATTGGCTTGAGAAAAAGAAGTAGGTTGAGATATGCTTGTAATGGAAAGGGCCATTGCTTGAAAAGTTGGATGGAGTCCTTTATAACCAATAACATGAGATAAAGGGTGGGCTGTGGAACTGTGAGTATTGAGGTTGCAGTGATAATCATTTAAGTAAGAAGGTCTCTTTGCAATTCTTTTGGATCTGGTCTGTGTTGGCTGATTTGGAGAAGTTATAGTAGGTCTTGAAGTGATAGAGGGAGTGTTGGGAATATTTGGAGTTTGGATAATAGGTAAATAGGATTGATTATCTGATGAAGGCAGTGGCAGTACAATTTCAGAAAAGATGTCCTCTATGTTACCATTGGTGCTTTGATTATGGTAAGGGAATATCATCTCATGAAAGACTACATCACGGGAGTTGAAGATTTATCCTGTTTGTAAATCAAGTAAGGTATAAGCTTTCATGCCAAGAGGATAGCCAATGAATACACAAGCTCTTGATCTGGGAGTGAATTTGGTTTCTGTGGAGAGAAGGGTGGAACCATAGGCCAAGCATCCAAAAGTTTTCATGTGGTAATATGAGGGAATTTTGTGGTGCGAGAACTTCAAAAGGAGATTTCGAGACAAAATAGGTGATGGTAACCTCACCGAGGATGTGAATCTGCAGATTTTATACATTCTCCCAATACATCAATGGCAATTGTGATTGAAAATGAGACTTCAAGCGACGGTGTTTCCTTTCAACAACCGACTTACGCCTGGCCTCTCAACACAAGAATGATAATGCATGACTCCTTTAGACTGATAAAAGGAGGTGAGATTGAGTTCTGGTGCATTATCAGATCTAACTCCTTTAATGTTCATTCCAAATTGTGTTGCAATCATGTTAAAGAACCGAGGATACATTTACATGCTTCGATTTATTATGCAATAGATAGATCCATGTAAATCTTGAGCAATCGCTCACAATAGTTAAGAAGTATCTAAATCCATCATGTGTAAAAGTGGAAAAAGGTCCCCATACATCAACATGTATTAACTCAAAAACAACATCAGATAACTTGTTTTGAGATACAAAGGATAATTTTCTTTGTTTAGCAAAGTTGCAAATAGAACAATGGAAATCTTGACAAACTGTATTATGCACTGGTAGATATTTGGTTAAATGCTGCAATACCTGTCCTGAGGGATGCCCCAATCTGTAGTGCCAAATGGTGTCTGATCGTATACTGTAAACAGCCACTTTATTGTTGGAGATGGCTCTATCTGCATAACTTTCATTGTCTAGATAATAGAGATTGCCAAACCTCTTAGCTATCCCAATCAGCAGTCTCTGTGTAGTGTCCTGAATTATGCACT
Organism: Forsythia suspensa; assembly: GCA_023638005.1. Classification (NCBI taxonomy): domain Eukaryota; kingdom Viridiplantae; phylum Streptophyta; class Magnoliopsida; order Lamiales; family Oleaceae; genus Forsythia; species Forsythia suspensa. Next base: position 938,173 of record JALRMA010000411.1, on the reverse strand, counting down.
TGTCATTAGAGAACATCAAAGAGTATTTGTTGTCCTTTGTCAAGGAACTAACATAGAGCAAATTATATCTGAAACTTGGAACAAAAAGGACTTTCTCAAGGACAAGAGATTTATGTAAACAAACTTTTCCTGTGTTGGCTATTGAAGCATTCTGTCCATTTGGTAAATTCACATGAGTGACATTTAAATCAGGCTCAATAGTGGTGAAAAGGTTTAAGTCATGGCATACGTGATAGGTAGCACTAGAGTCTATAATCCAAGCATGTTTAGAGATAAGATTGTGTATACCAGTGAAGTTGGAGACTGAGGGCTGATCATCTGAAATTGTGCTTGTTCCTTGAAGCTGGGAGCTCAATAAGGCTATAATCTGTTGACATTGAGATGGTGTAAGGGCAGGTATTGCACATTTGGTTTGCAAAGGATCATTGCTGGGAGGAAATACTGCAGTTGAGTTCTCAATGTCAGTGCCAATCTAATTAATAATAGGCTTGGAAGGATTATTCTATCCACTGCGATTATTTTTGAACTTGTAACCAGGAGGAAATCCATAAAGCTTGTAGCATTCATTTATAGTGTGGCCTAGCTTACCACAATGTGTGCATATAGGCTTGCTTTGTTTCCCTTTGTGAGAGTTGTAATTACTTGTGGATAGTCCAAACGCAAGGGTGTGTGAATTGGTGCTGCTACATGTAGGTGTAGTCATATAAGAACTTAAACCTCTCTGCCTTTCCTCTTGAATGATCAATGAAAACACTTTGTTGATAGTAGGCAAAGGATCTAACATCAAAATCTGCATTCAGTCCCATTAGAAATTGTAATACATATTCTTCTTGCTGAAAATCCATGAGAGATTTCAGTCCCCCACAAGTGCAAGCTGAAACTGGCCTATATTCCCTCAATTCTTCCCAGAGAGTTTTGAGTTTTGTAAAATATCCATCGATATCATTGGATCTCTGAGACAAACTATTCAGTTGTTGTTTCAGTTGGAAGATCCTTGGTCCATTGCTTTGGTAAAATCGTTCATGAAGATCATTCCAAACATCATCACTATGGTTGTCAGCGATTTTATGTCTTTAATAATTCCGCAAGTGCACGGATCGCTCAAGTAATAAAGTGGATTGTGAGTCCAAGTATCGTTCCCACGAAGATTTAGATAGTTCAGTTCAATTATACTAACCTTAACCGAATCTAAAGAACTTTGGATGTTTGTATGATTAAGAACTAATTAAAGTATAAACTAAAATTAATTAACTAATTAAAATTCAAACAACTAAAAAATTAAACTAAATGAGAATTACTTTAAAATTGGAAAAGAAAAGAAAAGAAAAGTGTACTAGGATCTCGAATCCACTTATATCAATTATCTTTAACCCGAACCATTAAATTTGATAACATGATTTACTTATGAAGATCAATATTCCTAATTTAATTTAATAATCTCTTTCGAGTAGAATTAAATCTATTCCTATATGCGACCCGACTATATTTCTATGACGAATGCGAGCATACAAGAATGCATTAGAATTTGTGAATACTTAGAGATCACGTAAAGCATAGCGGTATATTTCTATCCCCATCGGACTCTCGACAATTAATATATGTATAACCTATTTTCCTTCTCTCGAAGGTAAAACAAGCCACAAGAATCATACAACTATTAGCATATAATTGTAGATGAAGAGAAAATCAATATCAATTGTTCAAAAATAAAAACATGCTTAAATATCAAAAACTAGGTTCAAGAATTAAAGATTCATGATACAAACTTCATCACGATCCTAGCACTAATTAATTCTAGCCTAGCATACTAATAATACGAAAATAAAGAAGAGATGAAAATATGGAGTTCATCACCGGATAAGAAGAAAATAATTGGGAGATACAATATTGAACTTGATCTTTGTTTTAATCTTGAAAGGATGAATCTTGATCTTCGTTCTTGATTTGTCTCCGTTCTTCTCTCCAAATTCGCTCCCAAAATTTCATCCATGTTATGAGTTAATAACTCATATATATAGTTACCTAATTGTGCCCTAAAATATCTCAAAATATTATGCAAATCGCGTCAAAAAAAGGTTTCCTAATCGAATTAGAATTGAAAAGGAAACAAAATTCCCGCAGCCAAAAGTTAGCATGGGCGGCTGTTTTCAAACGCAGCCACAACTTCTTGTAGAAAGCTCCAAATTGAGATCCGTAAAAAGTGGTGGACTCGTAATTCGATTATCTTTCCAATGGTATATCATTTACTCGTTGATTTCACCAAATTTTATGCTCTTTTCGTCCAATCTTCTCCATGTGCTTATAAACGGGTCCAAAACTGAAATAGGAAGAATAATACAATAAATTAAGTATAAATTCAATAAAATGATGAGATAAAAGCTTAGTTTAAAGGCCCGAATAAGTGCACAAAATGCACTTATCAAACACCCCCAAACTAAACATTTGTTCGTCCTCGAACAAAAATAAAAATAAACTACAAATTTAAACTAAGCTAAAAGAATAATCATAGGTATAATTAATGTTAAATTTCTCACCATATGCCACAAGTTTGAAAAATAAAGTAACACGTTTAGAAAGAGATCAAACAACACAAAATATTTTCACTTATCCAATGTTCGACCTTTAGTGAGTGTGTGATTAGCCAAAAGTTGAACTTACACATGTACTAGACCACGACCAATATTGTGTTGTTGATACTTTTACAACCCCGAACCCTTTGTAGTCATTTATTCCTTACACCTCTCGTAAATTACACACTTCTTATACTTTTCTCTCAAATCCCGAGGTGTTCTATCAAATTTGGTTCCTATTGATCAACACAATACTTTTTCTTTTCAAATAAAGTGATAAAAATTAAAACTTGTATTCTTAGAACTAGGATGGTGAGTGATTTCTAAATTCTCATCTTCGATCTCTTAGGTTCTAATCTAGCAATCCTTACCGAGCACTTTAACTTCTTTTATTTTATTCAACCAATATATATGATCTTACATCTTGTGCAATACTTTTCTCTCACTAGCTTTCTATGTGACCCTTGTAGCGAGCTTTGGGCCGATGACTCCCAAGTCGATGACCATAGGGCACTGTTTTTGAAATACCCTAACGAGCTTAATTGCTCGAGTCCCACAAAATATAAGAGAAGTGAAGATGTAATTTTTCTTTTTTTTTTTTTTTTTTTTTTTTTTTTTTTTTGACTCATGTAACGAGCTTTGGGCGATGACTCCCAAGTCGAGATGACTTTAGGGCATCGTGTTTTAAAATACCCTAACAGCTTAATTGCTCGAGTCGATATTTTATTTTATTTTATTTTATCGGTGAGTAGTGCTCGATTCAGATTCCTTGACTACAACCTATTCAACCAAAGATGAGATCCAAAAACCCAAACCATCAAAATTCCACGAAAACATGTACTAACTTTAACACCCCAAACCTGTTCTCAAACAGGTTTGGTTACTAATCTAAAGATTTAGGAACGAGAATTTTTTTTTTTATAATGATCTATGTCAATAATATCAACACATACACTCAAGTCATGTTTCCAATAAGTGATAAGTCAACAAAGGGCTCGTGCTTCAAATTTAGTCTAACATGGATAAGTATTCAAGTAAAAGTACGAGTTAAAGTGTTGTCTAATATTCTAACTAAAACGTGCTTAAATTCAAACAAGTATTATCATTGGCGGTAAGATATTCAACAATAGCTAATTTTTTTTTTTTTTTTTTTGAAAGACGAAAAAAATAAATTTTTTTTTTTTTTTTAAAAACGAAATTTAAAAAAATTGGCAATTATATAGACATGAATAATAAACAAATTCAAAATAATGAAGTATTACGATACTTAACCCACCCCAACTAACACATTACATTGTCTCCAATGTAATAACAAAATAAAGCAAATAGAGGATGGAAAAGGTCGGTTACTCCCGGAGATAGATGTGGAGAAGATGGATCTGGTGGTCAAGGTTCGGTTGAAGTGGAATCGATATATGAGTGGGACTCTTGCAAAGTGGGACATCCTGCGATTGACATAGTGAAGCTTTTTAAGGGCATTAAATAATAAATAAAAAAAACTAATAAATTAATTAAACTGATTAAAACTACTATAACATAAAGCAAGTAAATAAAAGGGTTAGAAAATGGGTTGCCTTCCATTAAGCGCTTATTTATAGTCATTAGCTTGACTTATTGTCTGATTGCTCACGGCACTCTAAATAGTGCTTTTGAGGACTTTCTTTGCTTGTATCTATTGACTTTGCGCCATTTTTCATTTATCCTCAAAATTTTGAATTTGTGATCCCCATAAAATAAGATTTTAGTGTAGCACATTGCTCGAACACAACCACGAAAATTTCAACTTCTTCATCGATCTTGATCACAAAATCAATTTTAGAAGAGATAGAAGAGTAGGAGAATTGCTTGTCGACTCATGCTTTTGTAATCTCTCGAGGAAGTGGGATCGGAAGCTCATATACTTTGATAGGAACAGTTGCCTTAATATGTGGTGTATCCGAACTCTCTTTAATATATGTTGTCTCTCTTTCGGTTTGTTCCACGTGCTCCTTATCGGTGGATGGTTCATTTTCTTTATTTGCAACCTGCATCTTTCCATGGATTTCTAGTAATTGAACTTGACTTTTGGTAGTAACAATTTGTAACACTTTCATTGGGATTCACCTCTCCAATAATTGGCAAAGTACCTAGTGCTCGCTTGATAAAGCAATTGCCATCGACCCATTTGTGTCTCAAGATTCTTGATTGCGCGCCTTGATTTTGAATATTAACGCCTTGATTTTGAATATTAGTATTTGTCTTGTGCATGAACTGTTCGGTTCTCTCTCTATGAATTTATCGCTTTTCTCGATAAATTTATTGATTGAGTCTTCTAATGATGTACTCTTTTAAAATTCACCAAACTGTGGTCTCGAAATTATTCGATTATCTTTCCAAGAGAAATTTAGATGGTTTCGCCACCCCGGATTATATGTGTTGGAGCACGGGTTATTTTGTTGGCGACCACCACCTTGAATGTAATCGACTGCTCAAAAGTCGTAGTGATAGAATAGGACATTCGATGTGTAGTGATTTGCCCCACACTCTTCACAAGTTGATTTCTTCATTTGCATTACATGGACTGATTGTAACATGTTCTCCACTTTGTGTGCCAAAGAATTTATTTTTGCGAGATAGCACCGTGATAATGTCTACTTCCTCATTAATCTCTTTAGCTTTCTTTGCATTGCGATAAAATCTCCAACGAGCATGTTGTCTTCATCGATCTCAGAAATTGCGTCATATCTCATGACATTAGCCTTCTGCATTGCGATAAAATCTCCAACGAGCATGTTGTCTTCATCGATCTCAGAAATTGCGTCATATCTCATGACATTAGCCTTGTGCATTGCGAAGAAATCTCCAACAAGCATGTTATCCTCATCAATGCTAGATTGGCTCGATGATCCGTGGAGTCAAAAAGTCTCCAACTAGCATATTGTCTTCATTGATCTCCGGTATTCCATCTTGTGTTGTGGTCTCAAAAAAAAAGCGACAAATTGAAACCGAAATAAACTAAAAATAATAATAATAAAAATTAAATAAATAAAGTTCGAATTAGTGTCAATATAATTGAAAAGAACTAAAACTAAATCCCGAACAACGGCGCCCAAAAACTTGTCGTGATTTTATGTCTTTAATAATTCCGCAAGTGCACGGATCGCTCAAGTAATAAAGTGGATTGTGAGTCCAAGTATCGTTCCCACGAAGATTTAGATAGTTCAATTTCAATTATACTAACCTTAACCGAATCTAAAGAACTTTGGATGTTTGTATGATTAAGAACTAATTAAAGTATAAACTAAAATTAATTAACTAATTAAAATTCAAACAACTAAAAATTAAACTAAATGAGAATTACTTTAAAATTGGAAAAGAAAAGAAAAGAAAAGTGTACTAGGATCTCGAATCCACTTATATCAATTATCTTTAACCCGAACCATTAAATTTGATAACATGATTTACTTATGAAGATCAATATTCTTAATTTAATTTAATAATCTCTTTCGAGTAGAATTAAATCTATTCCTATATGCGACCCGACTATATTTCTATGATGAATGCGAGCATACAAGAATGCATTAGAATTTGTGAATACTTAGAGATCACGTAAAAGCATAGCGGTATATTTCTATCCCCATCGGACTCTACGACAATTAATATATGTATAACCTATTTTCCTTCTCTCGAAGGTAAAACAAGCCACAAGAATCATACAACTATTATGCATATAATTGTAGATGAAGAGAAAATCAATATCAATTGTTCAAAAATAAAAACATGCTTAAATATCAAAAACTAGGTTCAAGAATTAAAGATTCATGATACAAACTTCATCACGATCCTAGCACTAATTAATTCTAGCCTAGCATACTAATAATACGAAAATAAAGAAGAGATGAAAATATGGAGTTCATCACCCGATAAGAAGAAAATAATTGGGAGATACAATATTGAACTTGATCTTTGTTTTAATCTTGAAAGGATGAATCTTGATCTTCGTTCTTGATTTGTCTCCGTTCTTCTCTCAAATTCGGCTCCCAAAATTTCATCCATGTTATGAGTTAATAACTCATATATATAGTTACCTAATTGTGCCCTAAAATATCTCAAAATATTATGCAAATCGCGTCAAAAAAAAGGTTTCCTAATCGAATTAGAATTCGAAAGGAAACAAAATTCCACAGCCAAAAGTTAGCATGGGCGGCTGTTTTCAAACGGCCACAACTTCTTGTAGAAAGCTCCAAATTGAGATCCGTAAAAGTGGTGGACTCGTAATTCGATTATCTTTCCAATGGTATATCATTTACTCGTTGATTTCACCAAATTTTATGCTCTTTTCGTCCAATCTTCTCCATGTGCTTATAAACGGGTCCAAAACTGAAATAGGAAGAATAATACAATAAATTAAGTATAAATTCAATAAAATGATGAGATAAAAGCTTAGTTTAAAGGCCGAATAAGTGCACAAAATGCACTTATCAAACACCCCAAACTAAACATTTGTTCGTCCTCGAACAAAAAAAAAAATAAACTACAAATTTAAACTAAGCTAAAAGAATAATCATAGGTATAATTAATGTTAAATTTCTCACCATATGCCACAAGTTTGAAAAATAAAGTAACACGTTTAGAAAGAGATCAAACAACACAAAATATTTTCACTTATCCAATGTTCGACCTTTAGTGAGTGTGTGATTAGCCAAAAGTTGAACTTACACATGTACTAGACCACGACCAATATTGTGTTGTTGATACTTTTACAACCCCGAACCCTTTGTAGTCATTTATTCCTTACACCTCTCGTAAATTACACACTTCTTATACTTTTCTCTCAAATCCCGAGGTGTTCTATCAAATTTGGTTCCTATTGATCAACACAATACTTTTTCTTTTCAAATAAAGTGATAAAAATTAAAACTTGTATTCTTAGAACTAGGATGGTGAGTGATTTCTAAATTCTCATCTTCAGTCTCTTAGGTTCTAATCTAGCAATCCTTACCGAGCACTTTAACTTCTTTTATTTTATTCAACCAATATATATGATCTTACATCTTGTGCAATACTTTTCTCTCACTAGCTTTCTATGTGACCCTTGTAGCGAGCTTTGGGCCGATGACTCCCAAGTCAGATGACCATAGGGCACCAGGTTTTGAAATACCCTAACAGGCTTAATTGCTCGAGTCCCACAGGCTATAAGAGAAGTGAAGATGTAATTTTTCTTTTTTTTTCTTTTTTTTTTTTTTTTTCTTTTTTTGACTCATGTAACGAGCTTTGGGCGATGACTCCCAAGTCGAGATGACTTTAGGGCATCGTTTTTAAAATACCCTAACGAGGCTTAATTGCTCGAGTCGATATTTTATTTTATTTTATTTTATCGCCAGTGAGTAGTGCTCGATTGATTCCTTGACTACAACCTATTCAACCAAAGATGAGATCCAAAAACCCAAACCATCAAAATTCCACGAAAACATGTACTAACTTTAACACCCCAAACCGTTCTCAAACAGGTTTGGTTACTAGTCTAAAGATTTAGGAACGAGAATTTTTTTTTTATAATGATCTATGTCAATAATATCAACACATACACTCAAGTCATGTTTCCAATAAGTGATAAGTCAACAGTGGCTACGTGCTTCAAATTTAGTCTAACATGGATAAGTATTCAAGTAAAAGTACGAGTTAAAGTGTTGTCTAATATTCTAACTAAAAACGTACTTAAATTCAAACAAGTATTATCATTGGCGGTAAGATATTCAACAATAGCTAATTTTTTTTTTTTTTTTTTGAAGACGAAAAAATAAATTTTTTTTTTTTTTTAAAAAACGAAATTTAAAAAAAAATTGGCAATTATATAGACATGAATAATAAACAAATTCAAAATAATGAAGTATTCTGATACTTAACCCACCCCAACTAAAACATTACATTGTCTCCAATGTAATAACAAAATAAAGCAAATAGAGGATGGAAAAGGTCGATTACTCCCGTAGATAGATGTGGAGAAGATGGATCCGGTGGGTGAAGGTTCGGTTGAAGTGGAATCGAGATATGGAGTCGGGACTCTTGCAAAGTGGGACATCCTGCGATTGACATAGTGAAGCTTTTTAAGGGCATTAAATAATAAATAAAAAAACTAATAAATTAATTAAACTGATTAAAACTACTATAACATAAAGCAAGTAAATAAAAGGGTTAGAAAATGGGTTGCCTTCCATTAAGCGCTTATTTATAGTCATTAGCTTGACTTATTGTCTGATTGCTCACGGCACTCTAAATAGTGCTTTTGAGGACTTTCTTTGCTTGTATCTATTGACTTTGCGCCATTTTTCATTTATCCTCAAAATTTTGAATTTGTGATCCCCATAAAATAAGATTTTAGTGTAGCACATTGCTCGAACACAACCACGAAAATTTCAACTTCTTCATCGATCTTGATCACAAAATCAATTTTAGAAGAGATAGAAGAGTAGGAGAATTGCTTGTCGACTCATGCTTTTGTAATCTCTCGAGGAAGTGGGATCGGAAGCTCATATACTTTGATAGGAACAGTTGCCTTAATATGTGGTGTATCCGAACTCTCTTTAATATATGTTGTCCGCTTTCAGCTTTGTTCCACGTGCTCCTTATCGCTGGATGGTTCATTTTCTTTATTTGCAACCGGCATCTTTCCATGGATTTCTAGTAATTGAACTTGACTTTTGGTAGTAACAATTTGTAACACTTTCATTGGGATTCACCTCTCCAATAATTGGCAAAGTACCTAGTGCTCGCCTTTGATAAAGCAATTGCCATCGACCCATTTGTGTCTCAAGATTCTTGATTGCGCGCCTTGATTTTGAATATTAACGCCTTGATTTTGAATATTAGTATTTGTCTTGTGCATGAACTGTTCGGTTCTCTCTATGAATTTATCGGTTTTTCTCGATAAATTTATTGATTGAGTCTTCTAATGATGTACTCTTTTCGTCGTCAAAAAACCGTGGTGCGAAATTATTCGATTATCTTTCCAAGAGAAATTTAGATGGTTTCGCCACCGGATTATATGTGTTGGAGTACGGGTTATTTTGTTGGTACCGACCACCTTGAATGTAATCGACTGCTCAAGTCAGTAGTGATAGAATAGGACATTCGATGTGTAGTGATTTGCCCCACACTCTTCACAAGTTGATTTCTTCATTTGCATTACATGGACCGATTGTAACATGTTCTCCACTTTGTGTGCCAAAGAATTTATTTTTGCGTATAGCACCGTGATAATGTCTACTTCCTCATTAATCTCTTTAGCTTTCTTGCATTGCGATAAAATCTCCAACGAGCATGTTGTCTTCATCAATCTCGGAAATTGCGTCATATCTCATGACATTAGCTTCTTTGCATTGCGATAAAATCTCCAACGAGCATGTTGTCTTCATCGATCTCGTAAATTGCGTCATATCTCATGACATTAGCCTTGTGCATTGCGAAGAAATCTCCAACAAGCATGTTATCCTCATCAATGCTAGATTGGCTCGGATGATCTGTGGAGTCAAAAAGTCTCCAACTAGCATATTGTCTTCATTGATCTCCTGGTATTCCATCTTGTGTTGTGGTCTGAAAAAAAAACGACAAATTGAAACTGAAATAAACTAAAAATAATAATAATAAAAATTAAATAAATAAAGTTCGAATTAGTGTCAATATTATTGAAAAGAACTAAAACTAAATCCCCGGCAACGGCGCCAAAAACTTGTCAGCGATTTTATGTCTTTAATAATTCCGCAAGTGCACGGATCGCTCAAGTAATAAAGTGGATTGTGAGTCCAAGTATCGTTCCCACGAAGATTTAGATAGTTCAGTTCAATTATACTAACCTTAACCGAATCTAAAGAACTTTGGATGTTTGTATGATTAAGAACTAATTAAAGTATAAACTAAAATTAATTAACTAATTAAAATTCAAACAACTAAAAAATTAAACTAAATGAGAATTACTTTAAAATTGGAAAAGAAAAGAAAAGAAAAGTGTACTAGGATCTCGAATCCACTTATATCAATTATCTTTAACCCGAACCATTAAATTTGATAACATGATTTACTTATGAAGATCAATATTCCTAATTTAATTTAATAATCTCTTTCGAGTAGAATTAAATCTATTCCTATATGCGACCCGACTATATTTCTATGACGAAATGCGAGCATACAAGAATGCATTAGAATTTGTGAATACTTAGAGATCACGTAAAAGCATAGCGGTATATTTCTATCCCCATCGGACTCTCGACAATTAATATATGTATAACCTATTTTCCTTCTCTCGAAGGTAAAACAAGCCACAAGAATCATACAACTATTGCGCATATAATTGTAGATGAAGAGAAAATCAATATCAATTGTTCAAAAATAAAACATGCTTAAATATCAAAAACTAGGTTCAAGAATTAAAGATTCATGATACAAACTTCATCACGATCCTAGCACTAATTAATTCTAGCCTAGCATACTAATAATAAGAAAATAAAGAAGAGATGAAAATATGGAGTTCATCACCCGGATAAGAAGAAAATAATTGGGAGATACAATATTGAACTTGATCTTTGTTTTAATCTTGAAAGGATGAATCTTGATCTTCGTTCTTGATTTGTCTCCCGTTCTTCTCTCCAAATTCGGCTCCCCAAAATTTCATCCATGTTATGAGTTAATAACTCATATATATAGTTACCTAATTGTGCCCTAAAATATCTCAAAATATTATGCAAATCGCGTCAAAAAAAAGGTTTCCTAATCGAATTAGAATTCGAAAAGGAAACAAAATTCCACAACCAAAAGTTAGCATGGGCGGCTGTTTTTAAACGGCCATAACTTATTGTAGAAAGCTCCAAATTGAGATCCGTAAAAAGTGGTGGACTCGTAATTCGATTATCTTTCCAATGGTATATCATTTACTCGTTGATTTCACCAAATTTTATGCTCTTTTCGTCCAATCTTCTCCATGTGCTTATAAACGGGTCCAAAACTGAAATAGGAAGAATAATACAATAAATTAAGTATAAATTCAATAAAATGACGAGATAAAAGCTTAGTTTAAAGGCCCGAATAAGTGCACAAAATGCACTTATCAATGGTCAAGGTACATGATACTCTCTCTTGCAATTTCTTTGGACACAAAGATGAAGTAACCGGACAAAACCATGTTGTTGCATCTTGACCAAGAGTTATAATATGGATCATGAAGTGTGGGACGACGTAGTAGATCCATCAACAAAGCAGATTTTGTTCTTAGCAACCAATGCCACGAGACATAGCACGAGACCAAGAGTTATAGTTGCTGCCTATTAATGGTGAAGAAACTAGATTCAAACCGTGGTGATCTCCATTCTTTGAGAAAATATGGATTGCAAGGATCATCAAGGCTGGACCGTTCTTCAACTTCAAGCTGATTAAACCGATTTCCACCATTGGTTGGAGTATTATTTCGTTTTGCATTTGCATTACCAAAGATCTTGAGTACCACCTCCTCGAGCCATGTAGAAAATTGACTTCACAATGAGTTATTCTATCTCCGATACCATATTAGAAGCAAGAATGAATAAATGAAAATGAATAGCAAAAATGAAGAAGGAGCTAAGTGACTCCATATTTCTTTCTTTATTTCATCTGATCTAAATAATCAAGAAAGGTAGCTTAAATAGCTGCTTAAGAAGGAAGCGCATTTAGCTGGCCACATGTGTTTGTTATACCAAGAAAGCTATCTAGATATGGTTGAAACAGCAATTAGTTACATCATTCATTTGGTGCATGTACGTGCATGTGCAACTTTAATAAATTTCATTAATCGCATTAATATTTCGAGAAATGCGTGAGATCAAATCAAACAAGTAAAAAGATGTTTTATTGATAAAAAAAAAGAAGAAAAAACGTGATGGGACTTACATTGATGATAACATACAATTATCGGTAGCTGTGTATGTGTGTGTGTGTGTGTGTGTATTAGTATACTGCTTTTTTCTTTGTAGTGGGATCCAACCGTAGATAATTTTAATAGATTGAGGGGTTGAGAAGAATATTGAAGATTGAGAGAGAGGGAGAGTTTTGTTTGAAGGGTTTGATTTTGAAGAATATGGTGAAGAACAAGAAGAAATTGAGGAATTGAGAGAGATATGGATTTTAGTTTAAGAAGATGGAGATGTAGTGACGGATAAAGAAGTACTTTTTTTGTACTTGTGGCGGAGTAAACCTCTCTACGGTCGGTGATTAATTGTATATCCGGTATATTGTATGAGTAAAATTAAATTGAACAATCGACATATTTTAAAGGGAGGTTTTCACATTGATAAATTTATATAATTCTATTTAATTCAATGTCTTCAAACACGATAAATTAAAAATAGCATAGAGTTCAAGTTCGATTTTTATAAGAAGTGAAGTTTTGTCAAGTAAATTATTTGGGTGAAAAAAACGAAAGTTCCATAAGTAATACGTCACCATCTATTGCTTCCAAAGCTTTTAGAAATCTTTAATATTTGTTGGAAGGTTCAAATTCAATGGGTTCAATTGAGCGTGAATGGGAAGATTGGTTGGCCGTTGACTCATGAAGTGACTCCTTAGCAGTGTTCTAAAATATCCGCCTAGGCGTGCACCTAGGCACACCTAGACTTGATGCTTGGCCTTGCCGTCTTGCCCCGCATCACTCATTTTTTAGCATTGACAGCGCATTGTCACGCTTAGACGCGCGTCTAAGCTCATGCGCGACCACTTCCGCCTCATCACGCATTACACATTTTAGAACCTTGCTCCTTTGCAATAATTACCTGGATAAAGCCAAATAAAAACAAAATTATTAAGGGATAATTGCATCAAACGTCCCCAATGTTTCAAAATTGTTGGAGATATGCCCATAACCTAAAAAAATAGCATCACACATCTCCAACGTATGAAAAACTTGGCGTGGTAAATCATTTATGACCAAATTGCCTTTCCCTTTAAATAAACAAAAAATAAAAAACAAGAAAAAAGAAAAACATAATTGAAAACTAACCATATGTACCCCAAAAAATAAAAAGTAAAAAATATACCTAAAAAAAATAAAAAGTAATAAATAGGTCTTCTTCTCTAAAAAGTCCTAAAATTTTATTTGTACCAAATTTGTCGGAAAACACCACGAACTTATCAAAAAAATCACGTCTTCTTCACCTTGGCGTCACCGTTTGGGGTGGCACACTCGGCAGCCGGAGGTGGTGCAGACACTTCCTCAGCCTGCTTGTGGCTGCTGGGAAGCTTCTCCTTGATCTTATCTAAAAATCCTTTTTTCTCTTCTAATTCTTGAACTGGAATAGAAATGTCCTCAGCCCTGTGTTCTCCTGAAACCTTACCCTTACTTTTCTTTTTTTCTCCTCTTCCTTCTACTTCTTTCTCATCACTAGACTGCATAACAATCAAGAAAGTGCAAATATGGTGAGCCGAGAAACTATAAATATATTGGTAGAAATGTGTTCTGTATGAGTTTAAATTTTTAGACAAATGTGAAAGGAAATAGATATAAGAGAGCAAGAACAAAAAACTTACTGAGCTACTAGAGCTGCTAGTTCTGTGAATCTTTTCGAGTATACTCTCATGCTTCTTCTCTTCTTCTTCGCAGACCTGCACCTTCTGTTCAAACTAGGTTACAATCACCTCTTCCTCATGTTTCTTCTCTTCCTCTTTCTTCCTCATGAAATCAAACAATCCACGGTCACTCAACGTTTTGCTGATAGTGTTTCACCTCCTCCGCCGGAAAACACCACACACTCACAAAAAAACCACTAATTTTTCAGCGAATTTGGTACAAATTAAATTTTAAGACTTTTTACAGAAGATGACCTATTTGTTACTTCTTATTTTTTTGGGTATATTTTTTACTTTTTATTTTTTGGGGTACATATTGTTAGTTTTCAATTATATTTTTTCTTTTTTCTTGTTTTTTATTTATTTTTATTTAATGGAAAGAGCAATTTGGTCATAAAGTACCTACCAAGCCAAGTTTTTCATACGCTAGGGATGTGTGGTGCTATTTTTTTAGGTTAGGGGCATATTTTTAACAATTTTGAAACATTGAGAACCTTTGATGCAATTATCCCAATTATTAAAAAGGTTAATTACACTAATGTCCCCATTCTTTCAGGTTTGTAACGATTTCATCCCCATTCTTTTTTTTAGCAGATATCACATCCTCATTCTTCTATTTATTCTCACAGATGGTCCCCAAATCACTATTTTCACTATTACGACAATTCTATGACAATTTTACCAATTGACTTAAATAAATTTAAATAATAGGAAAAAAAACAATACAATGAAAATATTGCAATTGAGCCCTTAACATTTTCAAAAGTACAAATAAATCCTAAACAATTTTATTTTATTCAAATAAGTGTTCTTCCCCAACTCAAAACAAATCATCTTTTCCCACCACCACCCCACTCCACTTGATCTGTTTCTTCTCCTTTTCCTGTGCAGATGACTCCGCCTGAACTCAACTAGATCTCCCAGCTCAAAACTCTTTTTGTCCAAAAAAACTCTTTCACGCACTTACTCGCTAATAGATCAAATTATTAAATAGGACTTCGAAATGGAGAAACCCGTCAACTCGATCCAATTTATATTCTTCATTTGGGATCCCAGTCTAAACCCTATGCTTATAATTACACCCCTGGTGATCCTCACCGACTTTCACCAAATGCTTGAGCTCGTTTGGACAAGAAAAGATCGGTGTTATGATTGATTTTAGGGGTTGGTCCCGTGTGTACTGAGCCGGCTTTGTCAAGTGATGAAGTTTTGCTAAAAGGCGAGTTTCACCCATCGGTTGCCCTCCATGGCCGACCCAAGTCCCAAAAGGCGTTGCTTTCATTTTTGGCGTCCTTGGTTTGGAGTGCTTATTAGGTACTCCTAGTACCCTCTTTGAGAATTTCTGTGCCTTTTGAGAATTCCTTGATTGTCGAATTTGTACACATACATGCTTTTTAAACCTTGGGCAAAGATGGTTCAGCCATGGAAATTGTCGTCTTTCCTACTGACTCGGACCGTTTTGGAAACAGCCTTATATTAACTGGTTTACAATTCATTCTTCTAGAATCGACATAGGTGGATTTTTGGGTTTTGGGCAGTCCAATTATTGAGGCTTTGGACTTCAGGTTATCGAAATACCGCTGAGAGTTGGAGTTTGAACTGGGGGTTTATGTTCGAGTTCAAGTTGGCAAAGTTTGAATTGCCTTTGTTGGATTCTTTGCGCTCATAAAAGGTGTTGCGATCAATCCAATCATATTCTGCATCTTTCGATACCCAGAAAGATTCTGGTGGCATGTCGGTGGAGTTATCAGGGTTGTCTTCATTCTTTGGTGGGTAACCGTGAACGTAGATGTGGGATGAGATAGGATGGGATGAGATGAGGTGGGGTGGGAAAAGATGATTTTTTTAAGTTGGAGAAGAACACTTATTTGAATAAAATAAAATTGTTTAGGATTTATTTGTACTTTTGAAAATATTAAGGGGTCAATTGCAATGTTTTCATTGTATTTGTTTTCCTATTATTTTAATTTATTTAAGTCAAGAGGTAAAATTGTCATAAAATTGTTAGAATAGTGAAAAATAGTGATTTGGGGACCATCTGTGAGAATAAATGGAAGAATGAGGATGATATTTGCTAAAAAAAATGAGGATGAAATCGTTACAAATCTGAAAGAATGGAGACCATTAATGTACTTAACCCTTATTAAAATCTTGTAGGAAGCACATCATAACTTGGAGCCTCCCACAAAAGAAAATATTAAAGAATTTAGATTATACTCTAAATAATCACCATTCTAATATTCTACCTATACAATCTTATATCTAGACAAAGTTCGACTACGGCATATAACACAACACAAAAAAATTTCTAAGAATGTAAAATGCATCGAACCAACAATATCTTTGAAAAAAAAGTAGTTGATTAGACTTACAATATGTTTGGTAAAATTTAAATTATAATTTAAGTTGATTAAATTAATCAAACATTTTTTATCTACACATTTTTAGGACTTACAAATTACTACCTACTTATTATCTACACATTTTATAAGACTTATAACTTATAATTAATTAAAATATAATTTCAACACTTCCAGATATTCGCTTAGCCATAGCAAATGACTAACAATGCCCAACTATTGTGAACTAGAATTGATCTATGTAGACTTCGAGTCTAAAATACTTAGAATACAAATAACTCAAAATTTTCACACTTCTATTTAAATATTAAAGTAAAATTGTCATATTCGTAATTTATATTAGTAAAAAATTCCCTCTTTCTTAATATCTTGAACTTGTGAGACATTGACATGCACAAATTTGTCAAACCAAAGTACAAACATGGCATACAAGGGTTAGCCTTACAAATTCATCATACATAAAAATCCACAAAACAAAAGTTCAATACTTTTTTAAGGCACAAGAATTGACTTTTCAGACAGCAATTGGTTTTTGTTTTTGTTTTGTTTCATTTTGCATCTTTAGGATTACATATTTTAAACGAGAAACTTATATTCATAAATATTAAAATTACAATAAATCTATAACTTGTTGTCGGAAACTACCAATTCCAATACAAATATGCCATCGAAATCGATACGTAAAATATATGCCAGTAAAATTTTTCGGACAATAATTACCAATGGCTTTGTCCGTCGATAGCCGTCGATAATTCCCGACGGTCAACAATCCTCCGGTGATTACTGGATTTTATTGTCCGTCGTAAAATTATAAAAATATTTTCAATTAATAAATTAATATGATTTTATAGTGTTTATTATTTAATGAAATTTTATTTCCAATTAGTAAATTATTCTGATTTTATAAAAGACACATAATGACATAAATTATGAGTCCGTTGAAATTTTCGATGGAATTTATGTTCCATCGATAATTATTTATTTATAATTTAATTTAAATATATTTTTGAGATTCCGTTAAAAATTTGTAGGTAATTAAATCGGAACAAATGACGAACTAGATCAATCTGAACTAAGAAAGAACAAGTTCAAAAAATCATCAAAGATATGTGGTAAAATAAATACATTTATTTTGTTATATTACTATTTTTTTACATGAACTACGGAAAAATCAATCAATTTTAACATAAAATTGTCATTTGATTTGTTGTAATTGTGTTAATAGGGAGTTCAAGGTAGAGTACATGTACGATGTTAATGCCATCTCCTTGGGATGCTTTTCCCCACATGATAATTGATGCATCATAAGGTTTTTTTTTTGAAATGTTGTTTCTCACCATGATCATATGAATTTGTTGAATACAATTTTGCATCCTGCTCCTTTTTTCATAGATGGGAAAAGTAACATGACATTTTAGATTTCAGTGTTGATTGATGATTATCTTTTAGAGTTGTTGAATTACTTTACCATCTTTTTCATTTTTGGTGTATTTTACCGATGAATCTTCTCTTATTTTTATAGTTTCTTTCTCTACATAGGAAGAGGCACATGAGCCCATACATCAAGATATCGACATAAATAAAACTTGTGGCGTGGAACCTAGTATGACATTTGCCAATTCTATATTGGAAAAATATTTCAGTCTTGGGGTGATTGGTTTGGTCCCTTGTGCCATTTTTGAAACCTCTATATTTCAATGGAGATGAGGCTCGGATCTGTTTGATCACTTCTATGGTATCAAGTTGAGGAAGATATGAAAATGAAGAGGCCCGGTTGTAAAAGAACAAATTAAAAGAGTTTTCATCCCAATCCACACTGATTTATCTTCATTTATGCTTCCAATTATTTAAGTAATATCTAATTCATTTGCTTTATATTATATAGTTCGCAGGAGTTTCTTTTACAATTTGATTTGAACTTTTTAGTATTTGTTTTGGTTGTCATGGTGTAGGTGTCATTGGCATCGATCATCGGACCTTATTTCGAGATAGTAAGAAAAGCCCAGTTGGCAATCAACCTTCCAAACGTCACATTAGTTGATGCCAAGGGAATGCAATTGTTGAATTTGATTATTGAAATATATTTGTTTAAAACTTAATTGTATTTAAAGAAATATTAAAGAGGAGAATAAATAGACCTCAAAACTTATTGCAGTTTACTTTTTCAAGTAAAATTATCTTATTTATTCTTTCTACTTTGTAAATAAACTATATTTATTTACGAGAAAACCACTTCCTCTAAAAATAATGTTAAATTCAGTTACACTTGTCAATAATTTTTTAACACCATTGTGTGATTATAAAACTTAATTAATTGAAATTTCATTTATAATCTTTATTTGCATTTCATTAATTATAATAAAAATTGAAATGGTTTCATAATACTTGATTTACAATAAGAATTAATTTTTTTTTTTCTTAAAGTTTGATTCAAGTAGAAGATATATTCATATCACTACTAAAAAATAGGACATTATTGACATAATTTTCTATTAGTGAAACTTATTTTTCGATCAGAAATGACCAATTCTGACGGAAATATGCTAGCAAAAAATCTATGAGTAAAACATCCGCCGGTAAAAGTTTCTAGACAATAAAATCCAAAGATAATTACTGATTGATTGTTGCCGCCATTAATTACCGTCAGCTATCTCCGTCCGGAATTATCGACTGATTGTTAGTTGTCGGTAATTCCCTACGGCCAACTATCCACGTGTAGTTATCGAAGGATTTTATTATTCTTTGAAAATTATAATGATATTTAAAACAAAAAAAAAATTAATTAATAAATCAATATATAAATTTTGAGTCCGCTGAAAACTTTTGACAACAATTACGTTTTGTCGGAAATTTTCGATGTCATTTATGTTGCTTCGGAATATTATCTATTTATAATTTAATTTAAATATTTTTTTGGGTTCTATAAAAATCAAGAGATTATTTATCAAAAATAACGATGAAACTAGGTAGATTGGAATTAAGAAAAACAAGTTCATAAAATTATCAAAGACATGATTTTGTTGAATACAATTTTGCATCCCGCTCTTTTGTTCATCTATCTCGTCCTCTACATACACCCGGTCTCGCAACATTCGGTGATATGTAATTCGAGCGTGGACCGTCGCAGGATAGTGAGGCTAATGATCAAGGACTTGATTTTCTCAATCTCGATGGCATCATCGGGACGTTCTCTTTTTGCAAAGTACCAAGTAAGGTACGAAAAATAGATATTCTTCTTGTCCCATGCCGCTTGTTCATTCTCAATGATTGCACTAGATATTAGTACCTCGAAGTTCGAGTAATGACCATTGGCGAGCCAATATAGCAATTACATCAACGGGTGATAAATTTGTGTCATGTGAGACGAAGGGACAATGTTGTGGGAGAAGATGTAGTGGAATAGTTTTAGGATGGCAGGCGGGCGGGGTGAGACCGGGTGGCCATTACCATCCACACCGTCGAGGATTTTTGCGGGGATCGGGGTGGGGTAAGGGCGGGGTGGGTATAGAAAAATACGTGTTTATCGTCTTGTTTAATTAATTAATTAATTAATTTTTAATCTATATTTTTTATTTTTTTACATACAATTTAAATTTTAAAACATAAAATTAAAATAAAATAAAAACATTCAGGGGTAGGTTTGGGGCACTAATATCTAATGCTTTCAATCACGAACATACGTTTTAGTCTGAGGCCAAGAGAAAATATCGCAACACCTTATGTAGAACATTCTTCCCGTTCACTCTCCCAAAAGTGTGCACCCAATGACTTTCTTTGGAAGATCGGACAAGTTTGTTTATCGAATGCTCACCTAAAAAGTACACAGTCATTCTTGCAGGCATGAATAGATTTGTAACCCAAACCAAGCTTCGTCAACATCTTCTTAGCTTCATAGTGGGAGTCTACGAGGTTCATGTTTGGGAAAGCTAACTCCATCAGCTTCAAAAAATCAATTATTTGTCCATTCGTTCACAACCTTAATATGTATCAACTTCACTAAAAATTTTAAGGACGGAAATGATGAAACTCCCGGGTATAGTTCTGAATCCAGGGCCTCAAACAATTCGTTATAGTAAACATATGGCATGTACTAGCATGCTCATCACCGACTGTGTCGTCCATGACATCCATCATCTCATCCTCCACACCCGCTCTCTCATTACGCGTATACACATTCGCAGACTGAACCTCGGTCTCACCATGGTATATCCACGTTACATAACACTCCGTAAACTATGATGAAATATGTGAGCCTCAACAGTTTCCAATTGATGTGTGAGACCGTTTAAACATCTTTTGTATGGACATTTAATCATTCCCATGTCATTTACGTATGACCTAGCCCTGCTTATTAATGTTTTCAAACCGTTTGAAAATCTTGCAATTTTGTGCGATTTCTAATATTTTGTCAACTTTTATCAATATACATACCGAAAAAGACTATTTTTTTGACAGTGAAGTATAGAATTTGCAGAAATATAGTAATGAATAATGGTAGAAGAATAATTGAAATAGGAGATTGAATTTGCAGAAAAATAGAGATGGAGAATGAAGAGGAAGAGCTAAAATGGAAGGTTGAATTTGTAGAAATGTAGAGATGGAGAATTGAAAAAGATGATTCTATAGCGGCGCAACGTCTCCTTAATAGAGCTAGAAAGTTGTCTCTATAGATAAGAAACATGCGCCAATATTCCTGCCAAATTTGACAACTCTAGTGTGACGACTTTGTTGTCTCAATAGCCTTGAATACATATTATGAGGAGAATCATGACGACACACTGTATCGTTTGACTAAAAATTACGGCTATAACTCTATTGCGGCGGCAAATATCGCTCTCTATATGTACACAAAAATAGTTCGAATTATTCACTCCATTTAGGATATAGATTTACACTAGTAGCGATGATGATTAAAATATATAGACGACTAATGTCGCCGCTACACAATTACAAAATATAGCGATGATTTTTTATTGTCGTCGCTACTATACAGAACAAGTAGTGGCGACAAGATGTCATCGCTAATGTTGTCGTCGCTATATATACCTTTTCTTGTAGTGAGTGATCGAAAAGTATATTTTATCAAAGAAAACAAAAGTCTTGATCATCATTTAGTAATAAGGAATTTTGGCACAAATGGTCATAACGTATGTTCTTAGTGTGTTTTTGGTCTATAACTTTTTATTTTGGTTAGGAGGTCCCTAACCTATACCATTGAGTGCGAAACTGGTTCTTATAGACGTATTCCATCCAAATTTGCCGTTAGTTGGGTTCGTGGTCTCAAATTTCTTTTAATTTGTCTTTACCTGCAGGGTTAAATTGGTCAACTCACCTTTTTTTGTCTTTTTTTTTTTTTTTTTTTTTTTCACTTTGCGTCTCTTCACATTACCCATCAATGATCTGAGAATTTTGAAGAAAAAAACTCCCACCAATCTGAAATTTGAGGATTCAGTTTTCCAAATAGCAAAACAGCAAAAAATTAGTGGATTTTTAAATTTATCTGAATTTTTGAATGGCTGATGCATGAAATGTTGTAGTAAATGTCATTTTGGTGGCCATATGTGTGATGTTTCAATTTAACATGTTAGTGCAATTTTTCAATCTGGGTTTGTGAATGGGTGGTTTAAGTTTGGAGATTGTTGACATGGCTGAGAGATGGTGGTTGAATGTTCAATATGTATCGGGGCATGGATAATTGGTTAGAGAGAAATATTCGTGTAACTTTTTCAATATGTTCGGGACTAACAATGTACCATTTAACATACCTTAAGGACTAGTTGTGCATCTTTAATGAAAAAATTAGGGACCACATGTGCACCTTTACTGAAAAGGTTAGGGACTATCTATGCACTATCTCCACACATTCGACATAATGAAACGAAAGACAATATTAAATACAGAAATTTGTTCTTATTTTTATTCATTCATCTAAGAATGACTCACCCGTCTTCTTGATATTAATAATGGTAAAAGGGGTTCTTGATAGTTGGGAAACAAACACATTATTATGGAAAGCCAACAAGGACCAAAAAAACTGGTGACCTAGTACAAAGAGGCTTGAAGTCCATAAAAATAAGGGGACTAGGAAAAAGGCCCAAGTTATTATCACACCACAAAAACTCTATGGAGTAGAGCCAACTCTTTTGTTGGATTAATTTGCATAGCACTAAAATGCGACCGACAGTGACTTGACATTGTTATCTTTTAGGAATGGCAAAAAAACTCGCGACCAGCCTCCAAATTTTTTTTTTTTGAAAAATTATAAAATATAGTAGAAATTATAATTTTCACCAAAAATGACTAAAGAAGAATCGAACCCGAGTTGAAACTTATAAACTACCAACGTTAACCACTACACCACAACCCAAATCTTATAATTTTTTTTGTTTTGTTTGGTACAAATATTTAAAAAATTTGTATTTTTTTTTTGTAATTATTTTTTTAGTTTAACCAAAAAAAAAAAAAAAATTAACCGGAGCGGTTGGCGGGTCAAAGCGCCATCCAACCCCACCCCACCCAGCCCCACCCCAGCCCATCCCATCGCCATCCCTGTTATCTTCTAGACTTTGAATTTTATAATGGGCAATTAGACAAAAACACTAAAATAGGGATTTTTGAAAAAATATTATAAAAAAGAATTTACAATGTAAATATTGTTACATATAATTAAAAACAATATAAATTATGGTATTTAACACTCATAATGTACAGATTACAATCCGCGACACTCTTCTTCTTCAAATCTCTTATCAAATTCAAAATTAATTCAATTTTTATCAATCTCTTATTTAATTTTGCCAAAATTCGTAAGCTGCATATCTATTTTCAGGTATTATAATAAAATTTATTTTTCTTCACTGTTTTTATTTACTAGATTATAACTCGTCGAGCACAAATTTTTCGATGTCAGTAATAATTTCATTTCCAATTCCAATTCATTCTCCAATTGCATTAAAAATTCATTTTCTAGGTAAATTACCAACACAACTTTAAAAAGTTGCTGCAATTTTATTATGGATGTGAGATTTTTGAGGATTTTGTTTGTGTTAGTATATATAAAAGTTTAACTTTGAATCAATGGTGGTAAGTTAGGTCTTGTGACCACAGTGGTCACAACTTTGGACATTAAAGGTTGTGTGAAAATCAATCAGAAAAATGCAAACAAGGTGTTAGTGAAAATATAAATATGAATATGAATTATAGTTTTTCATTAAAAAGTGACATGCTTCGACACCTTTTATTTAAAAATATCACATATTTTAATTTGACATTTTTAATATAATATATTTTCTTGCATTTAGAATGAGTTTATAATTTTTTTTAACTAACATTGAGATCTTACTCCCTACTTTTTTAGTGTTGTAAAGTATTGTATTTTATAAAACTACGTATAATTGCTGGATTTCACATTTTTCTATATTGGATTTCTAATTCTAGTTTGAACAATAGACGTTGTAAGTTTCATGGACTAACTCATTTTTAATATTATTAGCTTTTTTTTTTTGTTCTAAATTGATATTTGTTCTGCATTATTAAGGATGATCACACATTCATGTATCACTTTTTTTTTGTCTTTAATATGAATTAAGTTACTTGATTAGAAAGTGACATGCTCTAACAGTTTGAATTAAAAGGTCACATACTATGTAATTTGAATTTTTGTAATAGAATATTTTTGCTTGAACTTATAATTTGCTTATAAAAACTTTTTAACTAATATTTAGATCTTACTTTCTACCTTTTTTTTTGGTATTGGATATGAATTAAGATGCATTTGAAAGTGACATGTTATGTCACTTTTTAATTAAAATGTCAAACAATGTGTAATATGTTGTTTCACTTCGATAATAATGTATATGTCGTCTTTTTTTCTTCTTCCCCAGATATAGATAAAATCATTGTTTTCACTAATATGGGGGCAAATAAGAATAATATAACCCATATATAAATTATAAAATGATCGAAATTGTCATCCCAATAGAATGCACATAAATCGAACTTGATGGCATGGAATCTTTAGATACATTAATTTTTTGTTGTGTTAGATAATAACTAAGGTTTTGCATTAAAAGATGACATACTTTGTCACTTTTTAATTAAATGGTCATGCATTATAAGTTGAGTTTTCTAATAAAATGTCTTTGACTATTGTTAAGATGTGATTATAATAATTTTTTAAATTAATATTTAGCTATTAGTTTTATTTTTTGTTGTGTTAGATGTACAGTAGAAAAATGACATGATGTATCACTTTTTAATTAATAGTTCATACTTTGTGTGTGTAATTTGACTATTTTTTAACATAACATATATTTTTTTTTTTTCTCTATCGTCAAATCGTCCAAATCGACTTTTTTTTTTTTTTTTTTTTTTAACTCCAATCTCTCACTATATTTTGTTCTTCATACGAAGACATCCGAGCAATCCAACTTTCCCAAAATTTCCATCATAAGCCCTTGATTAAGTTTACAATGTGTTTAGAACAACCTTTTAAACTAATATTTTGCTATTACTATTATTTTTGTGTGTGTCGGATATTAATTAAAGTTATACATTATAGAATGACATGTCGTGTCACTTTTTAATTAAAAAGTTAATTAAATTTATATATTAAAAAATCACATGCTGTATCACTTCAATAAAAGTCACATACCTTATTTTTCAACCAATTAAAGTTTTAAACTTATTTCTTATCTGTTTTTAATAAAAGTCACATACATATTGGGTTTTATCATTCCAAACTTCCACTAATCCTCTAGTTTCTCTCTCTCTTTTTTTTTTTTTTTTTTTTTTTTAGTGTTATTTCATTTGCTTATATTTACAACCATCAAAATCTTTTCAACTAAAACGTGTATGTTCAAATATTTTTGCAAAATTACATGATCGTTATATTTTCAATCTTACGGAGTTAAGGACAGAACATCTCAAAGCTTTATGCAAAATACACAATATTTTCCTTCTATAATAATAAGGTGAGGATTGATGGAAGCTTCAGCTCATAACATTTCGTATTATAGTTCAATTTCGCTATGTTTATTTATCATAACTTAAATTTAAATTGGTCCTGCATAAATATTATTCACATATGTAGGATCAATAATTTACTATCCACTTATTATCCACAAATTTCACTTGACTCACAACTTATAAGCATTTAAAAAATATTTTCATCACCGCCAAACATGCGAGCATGCAATTCTAATATGTAAAACACAAATTTAAGGACCCATTTAGTATATGTCCAACAGACATATAAAATTTGTCTTATCCTGTTTAAATGGTATGGTTAAAATTTAAAAAACAAGTTATGTATAATATGTTTATTAAACAAAATGAAAAAAGATACAAATCAATAGGTCTTGGTATAGTGGTTAGGAATTGTGAATCAATGTTCACACTCCGAGTTCGACTCCTTCAACACCCATTTCATCAAAATATATTTTAAAATTTAAAAAAAAAAAAATTTGATTCTCCTCGTCCCATACCCGTCCAAAATACCCGATTGTCCGGAGGGGAAAATTCTAAACGCAGGCGGGGACCATCCCTAGCCACCAACAACCGTCCACAACAAGTGCCGTTGATGTGGCCGCCACCGCCACCCCAAATCATCCATCGCCCGCCCCCCCCCACCTTAACCACCTCGCCACCTCCCACCGCCCCTTTTCGCTCCACCCATTTTTTTATTCTTTATTTATTTTTTCCGTTTAATTAAGAATAAGAGTATAATTTTTTTTTTGTACGAAAATCTGACTTTCTAATAATGACCTTTTCGATTTTTATACCTAGTTGAACAAAACAAGATAATAATAAACATTTTATTTGGATAACTACTATCTAGATAGCTTTTATCCAAATAAATAGTTTTATACATATATATAACAAACGGGCCCTAAAGGTCTTCAAAATGTCTCGTGAAATTCATAGCAATTGTAAAATTATTGGAAAGATTAGAATAAATTAAATAGAAAGATTCAAAATTTCTTCAAATTTTTGGAATCTATGGCTTCAAATTTTCTTTTTCTGCATATCATTTTGATATAAATTTTCTCTTCTTAAATCTGCTCCTTTATAACATGTGTGGGAGATAGCTTCCATAATTTGTGTGCCCGCAGCAGCTTCCATAATTGTAGGAATACGAGGACACGTTAGAGAAAACATTCTCTATTTTTCATGTCTCGAATGTGCTCTTTTAAGTACTTACAATTGTTCTCAATATCTCATGCATCATTGTAAGTGAACAACCACGTTTTTTTAATGAAAACACCACGAATCTTGTCACGACTGGCTCTGTTTTGTTCAGTGAATGCTAAAATTTGTAAGGGTCGTAGTCTAGGGCGTAGTCAAAGTTGAAATAATTTTTGGCATTGTTATAAGAATTATTATGTTCACTACCATAATTTTCAGTTTCAATAACGAAAGTTTGTCTTGAAAAGTGTTTCAACAATAATTTTTAAACAGAACAACAAAAATAAAACTATACAATTTTTATGACAAAAAATTTCGTGATTAAAAATAAAATTTATTGTAGTGTACATTCCAAGTTTGACATAACTTTGCAATAGTTAGGTATCACTATCTGTTGGGTTTTAATTATTCGACACAATTATTTATTTTAATTAAATGAGTTTAGCTCATGAGAATTAAATAGTTTTGGATCTAAGTAAAATTCTAATTAAAATTTAAGGACCAAACTCGCAATTTTTGTTCAAAGAATTCTAATTTAATTAGAATTGATTGTTTCTTGGGATTGTTGATTGTTAACATGGATTGAATATATATATATATATATATATATAGAGAGAGAGAGAGAGAGAGAGAGAGAGAGAGAGATAGAGAGAGAGAGAACATATATGCAGAGGGTGTAGATATAATATATATCAACAATAGAGAATAAACACGTACAGGCAGAAGACATACCCTGTTTATCTATTTTTCTTGGGACAAGAAAAATATACACACTAAGAAAATTAAAAGGAGGAAGTAGAAAATATTGTTTGGGTTTTCTTCTTCAACTTTTGTATTCCACCATTGATTGTTTGGTGAGGTATTTCTCTCTTTTATTGGCATAATATTTTTGGGGTTCCATCTATTGTGTTAGATGATGGTTATTGTAGTTAGCTAATAAAGTGTTGTTGATGTCGTGTGTGTTGGATTACCTCTTGATATAGAACATAAATCTGGAGAATAACATTGTAATATTCATTTGGTTAATAGTGGATTACTGTCTATTTGCCTCGTCGATTTTTCCTTTATCTTAAAGGGTTTTACGACGTTAAAGAATATTCTGGTGTTGTTTAGCTTTATTTATTATTCTGGTATTTATGTTGCTTGTATAAGAAATAATCGGGGTTGAGTTGATAACATTCACTTTAATTGCACGGTAAAAAGAAAAAAATACATTGTTACATTTGTACATCAACTAGTTTTTTTCCTAACAGTGGTATTAGAGCCCGGGTTGGGTTGTGTGGATTAAAATGGAGGAACTGGTTGGTAGTGCTATGATTAGACTAACCAATTATAATTGAGTAACTTGGAAGCCTATAATGGAGGATATCCTTTATTGTAAGGATTTGCATGAACCTAATGAGGGTGATGAGGCTAAACCAGTTGACATGACAGACAAGCAATGGTATACTCAGAATAGAAAAGCTATTGGGACTATCAGACAGTGGGTAGATAATAGTGTATTTCATTATGTGGCACAAGAGACTAATACTCATAAATTGTAGTCAAAATTGGAGTCTATGATTGAGAAAAAAATTGCATCTAAGAAGTCCTATTTAATTAGAGACTTTGTTAACATGAAAAATATAAAGAATGCATGAGTGTGACAGAGCATTTGAACAATTTTCAAAATGTCATAAATCAGTTACATACTATGGATATGATCTTGAAGAGGAACTGCAGGCTTTGTTGATTTTAAGTTCTTTGCCAGATAGTTGGGAGATATTTGTTGTGACTGTCAGTAACTCTGCTGTTGATGGTGTTTTGACTATGGACTCAGAAAAAGCAAAGTATGCGAATGAAGAAACAAGAAGAAAATCTGCAGGTATATATGCGGGTTCAGATCATGCACAGACTCTTGTTACAGAGGATAGAGAAAGGAACAATAATAGATTGCAAAGAGGTTACAACAAGTCAAGAGGCAGATCAAAATTAAAAGACAAAAATGTTGTTTGTTACCGTTGTGGCAAAGATGGTCATATTAAAAGAAATTGTCGGGTTTGGTTGAGAGAGCAAAATGAAGATAGCAAATAGAAGAAAAAAGATGAAAAGAATACTACAGCTGTTGTATATGATGGTGATGATATACTCTCTTGTAGAGAGCAGGAGTGCCTATACATAGGTGATCTAGTATTGAATGAATTGTTGATAGCGATGCTTCTTACCATGTTTCTTCAAACATAAATTTGTTTGCTAATTACACAGTGGGTGATTTTGGTACCATGAAGATGGGAAATACTAGTTAATCTAAGATTGTAGGGATTGGCAACATTCACTTGCAAACAAATGTTAGCTGCATCTTGATGTTGAAAGATGTGAGGCACATTCCTGATATGCGTCTTAATCTAATTTCAATTAATGCTCTTGATCGATAGGGTTATCACAACAACTTCTATGATTTGAAATGGAAATAGTCAAAATGCTCTTTGGTTATTGCTAGAGGGAAAGCTTGTTGCAAGCTATACAAGACTTATGGAAAAGTCACATGAGTGAAAAGGGGTTGCGGTGTTACGGCTAAGAAGATAGTCATTCCCTTAGCCAATGATATGTCTCTATACCGATGTGATCTTTGTTTATATGGTAAGCAACATAGAGTTTCTTTTAGTAGCTCCTTTAGAAGAAAAGAAGATATCTTAGAACTAGTGCATTCTGATGTGTGCTCTCTTGGTGATGTGGCTTCTTTGGGTGGAAATAAATATTTTGTTACCTTTGTTGACGATGCTTCTAGGAAACTATGGGTATATGATCTGAAATCTAAGGACCAAGTGTTTCAGTGTTTTCAGTAGTTTCATACCATGGTAGAAAAAGAAACAAGGAAGCCTTTGAAAGGCCTCAGAACGGATAATGGTAGAGAATACACTTCACATAAGTTCATAGAGTATTGCTCAAAATTTAGGATTCGACATGAGTTCAAAGAATCTAGTACTCATCAACATAGTGATGTGGCAGAAAGAATTAACCGTACCATTTTTGATAAAGTCAAATGCATGTTGAAGACAGCCAAGCTACCTAAATGTTTTTGGGGTGAAGCAGTTCAGACTGCTTATTACTTGATCAATAGATCTCCTTCTGTTCCTTTAGATTTTGATATTCCAGAAAGAGTGTGGAGTGGTAAAGATATATCCTACTCTCGTTTGAAGGTATTTGGGTGCAAAGCATTTGTACACGTGTTTAAGGAACATAGGTCAAAGCTTGATGATAGAGGTATTCCTTGTATTTTTCTTAGCTATGGTGATGAACAGTTTGGCTACAAATTTTGGGATCCAGAGAAAAAGAAGACCGTGAGAAGTAGAGATGTGATTTTTCATGAAGACCAGATGATTGATGACTTTAATAAAGTTGAGCGACTAAGAGAGTGGTCGCAATTGTTTCGATCTCATGTCTCCAACATCACAAATTTCATTGTTGGAGATAATATAGTTCCTACTGATGATAATGTTGATGACATTGTTCATGGTGATATACCTGTTGATGAGATTGCTAATTAGGGGAAGCATATTCTAGATGAAGGATAAGATGAAGAATCACATGTTAGGAGGTCTACTAGAGAGCAAAGACCATCTTCTAAGTATCCTACTTCTGACTACATTTTTCTTACCACTGATGGAGAGCCGGAGAGTCTTTCAGAGGCACAGATTCACAGTGATAAAGTTCATTGGATGAAAGCAATGACAGAAGAGATGAATTCTTTGAGAAAGAATGATAAATATGAGTTACTGAATCTTCCTAATGGTAGAAAAGGATTGAAGAACAAATGGGTATACAAAATCAAACGAGACGGAAATAGTGATATGATGAAGTACAATGCTCGATTGGTTGTTAAAGGCTTTGGGCAAAAATATAGTGTTGATTTTGATACGATCTTTTATCCTATTGTGAAAATGACATCTATCAGAGTTATTTTGGGTTTAGTAGCTAGTCAAGATTTGGAAATGAAACAACTTGATGTGAAGACTGCCTTCCTAGATGGTGACTTAGAGGAAGAGATTTATATGTTGCAACCGGAAGGTTTTGAACAAAAGGAGAAATAACACCATGTGTGCAAATTGAAGAAGAGTTTGTACGGGCTCGAGCAAGTCCCAAGGCAGTGGTACAAAAAGTTTGATGCTTTTATGACTAGCCAGGAGTACACAAGGACAACTTCAGATTCTTGTGTTTACATTAGATCTTTTCTAGCTGACAAGTTCATTATTTTACTGCTTTATATTGATGACATGCTTTGAAAGAAGCCTTGCATAAGTCATTTGATATGAAGGATTTGGAGTCACTAAACAAATCATGGGCATGGAGATAGTTTGGGACAGAAAGTCTAAGAGGTTATGGAGATCACAGAAAAAATTTATTGAACGGGTACTTGAAAGATTCGGTATGAAAGGAGCTAAGTCAGTTAGCTCACCTCTTAGTGGTCATCTCAAACTTACCAAAAGATCATGTCCTTCGACTAGTGAAGAAAAGAAGTAAATGGAAGTAGTTCCCTACTTTTTCAAGAGCTTGGTAGTTTTATGTATGCCATGGTATGTACTTGACCAGATATTGCACATGCAGTTGGTGTGGTAAGTAGATTTTTGACTAATTCGGGCAAAGATCATTGGAAAGCAGTAAAATGGATCATGCGGTATCTTAGAGGGACTTCTACTTTGTGTTTGGGTTTCGAGAGAGCTCAGCCAGTTTTGACAGGATATACAGATGTAGATATGACCTGAGATCTCGATAGCAGAAAATCTACACTTGGATACTTGTTTACTTTTGCAGGGGGAGCTATTTGTTGGCAGTCAAAATTGCAAAAATGTGTAGCTTTATCCAGTACCGAGGTTGAGTACATAGCAGTGACTGAAGGAAGAAAAGATATGATATGGATGAAAAGATTTCTTGAGGAGCTCAATGTGAAGCAAAGTGAGTACATCATTTATTGTGACAAATCATAGCACTCTTGAGTTGAGCAAGAATTCCACATATCATTCTTGCACCAAACACATTGATGTGAGGTATCATTGGATCTGTGGTGCACTTGAAAAAATATTTACAGTTGCAAAAGATTCACACTAATGAAAATATTGTGATATGTTGACCAAGGTTGTCACCAAACAGAAGCTTATGTTTTGTACCAAGTAGGCGGGGATGAACTCCAAGCGATTGACTGGAGTTTTATGGTGTACCTCCCTCATGGACCGGAGGGGGAGATTGTTGGATTTTAATTATTCGACACAATTGTTTATTTGAATTAAATGGGTCCAGCCCATGAGAATTAAATAGTTTTGGGTCCAAGTGAAATTCTAATTAAAATCTAAAGACCAAGCTTGCAATTTTTTGTCAAAGAATTCTAATTTGATTAGAATTGATTGTTTCCTAGGATTGTTAACATGGATTGAATATATATATACACACACGCAGAGGGTGTAGAGATAATATATTTCAGCAACAGAGAACAAACACGTATAGGAAGAAGACATACAGGTGTTTATCTATTTTTCTTGGGACACAAAAATATACACACGAAGAAAATTAAAAGGAGGAAGGAGAAAAGATTGTTTATGTTTCTTTCTTCGACCAAGCTTGCAATTTTTTGTCAAAGAATTCTAATTTGATTAGAATTGATTGAATATATATATATATATATATATATACACAGAGGGTGTAGAGATAATATATTTAAGCAACAGAGAACAAACACGTATAAAGCGTAAGACATATCACTGCTTATCTATTTTTCTTGGGACACAAAAATATACACATGAAGAAAATTAAAAGGACGAAGGAGAAAAGATTGTTTAGGTTTCCTTCTTCAACTTTTGTATTCTACCATTGATTGTTTGGTGAGGTATTTCTCTCTTTTATTGGCTTAATATTTTTGGAGTTCTATCTATTGTGTTAGATGATGGTTATTGTAGTTAGCCAATAAAATATTGTTGATGTGGTGTATGTTAGATTACCTCTTGATTTAGGACATAAATCTGGAGAAGAAACATTGTAATATTCATTTGGTTGATAGTGGATCATTGTCGATTTTTCCTTTATCTTAAAGAGTTTTACGACGTTAAAGAATAATTTTGGTGTTGTTTAGCTTTATTTATTATTCTGGTATTTATATTGCTTGCATAAGAAATAATCGAGTTGAGTTGATAACATTCACTTTAATTGCACAAAGAAAAGGAAAAATACATTGTTACATTTGTACATCAACTAGTTTTTTCCTAACACTATCTAGTTGAACTATATCGAGCGTCCATGAAGGAGAAGGGAAATAATATGGAAGCTAATGTTCACACAATATTAAGTTATACAGATATTATTGAAGGCTCCAAACTAACTAATATTATGTGTAGGAAATAAGATATACGTGGTTATAGTCCTATATTAACACTGTGAATTAGAGTAATAAAGAATATCTAATATTAATTTTCTTGTCTTATAAATGTTATGACCTTAAGAATTTAATTGTTTGGCTGATGACTAATTAGGCCATCTCGAATCAATTATCCTAGGTGAAATGTAAATAAAAAAAAATTATGCGAACTTCGAGATCGCCACAATGCTCAAGTACAAGAATAGTACAGCACTTCAAACAACTTGGAGGCTTGAGGCAAAACGTTTTAAGAGACACTTTCAAAACTATTCATAAAACATATTTTAAGTTGAACATATGATATAACTGACCGAATTGTTGATGGTACCAAACAGAAATAAATATTTGTCAGTGATTCAAGTAGAATTTACAGACAACAACAATATAAGCGGCCAACAACAATACACGCGGCCAGAGGAATGGAAAGAGTGGCCCATTGGTTGAAAATCCTAATCCCCAAATATTCGAAACCCGTATACTTTGTATTAACATGCCGAGTCCCGTTCTCTTGCCCATTGGGGACCAAAAAATTAGCCCATCACGACATGGAGCAAGCCATGTCAAGAAGGAGTAAGAAAAAAAAATTGCGGATGGCCCATTTTGAAATGACTTTCAGTCGTCCCATTTCACTCCATTATTTTCCCAAATTCATCCAGTTCCATTTTTTGGGCCCTATATCGCCTCCACAACCAGCGCCTCTTCCACCGGATATTTTCTTCTCCTATTGCGTCGCCATCGCTGCCAATGTGAATCTCTGGCCGCCGTCTTGTAGAATTCTCCTTGCTCGCTGCCATTTTGTTTATCTTACACTGTTGCGATTTGGCAGTGAATTTGAGCAAAGTGGGCCGTAGCTACTGCGATTTTGGTCCACTGGAACAAGAAATATATTTATACATGTGCTTTATAGATGTTAATGAAGATGATAATTTTCATAGTAGTAATCTGCCCCTTTAGTTTTGAAAATGGCAGAGACGTTAATCTGGAAATTAATGGTAGAATCCCTATTCCGATTATTCAATCCCGTATTTATAATTATTTCATTTTTTGATAGGAATGGAGGCTGAAAGCCCGAGACAATGTATTTGTTCCACAAGTTTCCATATGCCGAATTCCAAAGGTTGGACAAGAATTGAATCAACCGAGGATGCATATAATTTTTATAACCAATATGCATGGGAGGCTAGATTTAGTGCACGAATTGCGAATAGTAAAAAAAAGGAAAACAAATGAAATTTATTGGAAACTCTTTGTGTGCTCTAAAGAGGGAAAAATAGACGAGACGTATCATAACAAAAAGAAAGATGCCGTGCCACGAGCTGGGGAGAAAAATCAAAGAAACACACGATGTGGTTGCAATGCAAAATTATCTGTTGTGAAACAACAAACTGGAAATGTATGGGTTGTGAACAAATTTGTAGCGGAACATAACCATGCTCTCACAATGCCTAGCAGAGTACATTTGCTAAGATCACATCGAAATGTATCGGCCACAAAGAAGGCACTTGCACAGTAGTTTTCAGAAGCCAACATTCCTACATGTCAGTAGTTGAGACTTATGGAGATAGATGCAGGCGGTCCAGAATCGGTTGGGTATGTGGAGAGAGAGACTTGAGGAACCATGAAAGGAATAATCGAGAAGAGCTTAAGGGTCATGATGCGGAGACACTAATTGAGTATTTTTCATTTGATAAAGAGAAAAGTCCTAATTTCTACTTTAATTATGATAGAGACTCGGACAATAAATTGGTTCGTTGTCTTGGGGCCGATTCTGAGTCACGTAGATCATATGCATTTTTTGGCGATGTCGTTGTTTTTGACACAACTTACAATACCAACAAGCACTCGATGATTTTTACACCTTTTGTAGGAGTGAACCACCATGGACAAACAGTTCTATTTGGATGTCGTTATTGAGTGACGAGTCGATCGAGTTATTTGTGTGGTTGTTGTCAAAATTCATGGATTCTATGCCGGGACAAGTGCCCCAAATAATTATTACAAATCAGGATGTGGCTATTGCGAAAGCTATATCAATGGTGTTGCCTTTGACATTCCACATGTATTGTATGTGGCACATTTTGAACAAGTTTTCTGAGAAGATAAATGTCATTGTGCACAACGAAGAATATCATATGTTGGTCAATGTCATTAAAAATTTGAGTCACCGTATGAGTTTGAGGGTTGATGGTCTCGCAATAATGGAATCATCATACTTAGGATGCATAAATGATTGTGTAGCATGTATGATCCGTGGGCAATCGATGGATACCGCATATGTGAAACATATTTTCGGTCAAGGGAACGCGTCTAGTAGTCAAAGGTCAGAGAGTTGTCACTCCTTCTTTAAACGGTACGTTAATAGCAAGAATTCACTTATGGAATTTGTTACATGTTTAATTATGGCATTACGCCATCAACGATATGAGGAGTTAGTTGCGAACCACATTGATACAAGTGAACAACCAAGATGACTTCCAAATTTCAAATGGAGCATCGATAGTTCAAGTTTACATGAAGAAGATTTTTTTTTGTTCCAAACTGAAATTGATCAAAGTCATTATTATATATGCTCGAAGAAATCAGTCTCTGACGATGCGAAGGTATATACGGTGGAGAGAGTTGGGAAATTTTTTGATTGACATCGGTTACTTACTCATTATACTGGTGTAGTGACTTTATTTCACGTGGTTGTAGAACTTTTGAATTTGAGGTTATCCGTGTCATCATATGATTAGTTATTTCAAGAAAAACAAGTTATACTTCTACCGCACAAATTCATATTACGAAGATGGACTAAGAATGCCAAAGTTATTGCGGTAGAATATCCGAGTGCTAGCATCTCAGATGGAGGGAGTTGTAGTTCCTCTTTGTTGTCACAACATGGGATGTTGACCCATAAGTCGTCGTTGTTGGTTGATGATGCGGCTTTGATAGATGCTCGCACCAGTTTCTTGATGGAGGAGTTTGAAACTTTGCATTTAAGAATCAAAGATATAGACGATGGAAAAATTGCGCAAAAGATCTCAAAATCATTGCCAAATCGCAACAGTGTAAGATAAACAAAATGGCAGCGAGCGAGGAGAGTTTTACAAGGCGACGGCCGGAGGTTCACAATGGTAGCAGTGGCAGCAAAAAAGGAGGAGAAGATATCCGGTGGAAGAGGCGCCGGATGTGGAGGCAATTTAGGGCTAAAAAAAATGGAGCTAGATGAATTTGGGAGAATAATGGAGTTAAATGGGGTGGCTGAAAGTCATTTCAAAATGGGTCATCCGCAAATTTTTTTTCTTACTCCACTGCTGATTGTGGAGCACTCACCGACATAGCATGCTCCATGTCGCTAGAAGTGGATGATTTTTTCCCCGCCCCAAGGGATAGGAGAAGGAAACTCTTAAGATGCCATTGGGAAATAAAATTCTTGGTGTTAGAAGGGAAGCTTAAATTGCAAAGGAAGAGTTGAGAGAGAAAGAGAAATAACAGATGCAGCAATATTGTCGGTTGCGTGAACATGGTGTTTTTTCGTGGATGGTTCCTCGGGAGATATGGGCTCAGGCGCCGGGGTGGTCCTCACCAACCCCGAGGGCCATAGGTTGAATTGTGTAATCAGATTTGACTTTAAAGCCTCGAACCGTGTTGCAGAATATGAGGCCTTACTCTATGACATCCGCTTGGCCAAAGAAATGAAAGTACAGAGGCTCTCGATGGCAAGCGATTCCCAACTGGTTGTGAGCCAAGTTAACGGGAGCTTCGCCACCAAAGAAAGAGGAATGGCTTCCTATCTCAAATTGGTAAGGGATCTTATCTTCTACTTCAAAAATTTGAACCGATCCAAATACCCATAGCGAGATAATGCCAACGCCGATGCGCTATCTAAATTGGCAAGCAGCAAGGATTCAGAGCTCCTCTAGTTGGTTCCCATTGAATACCTCGCCAAACCATCCATAGAGATTGCCATGGAGGTGATGTGGATTGAGGAGACTTCTACTTGGATGGACCCCATCCTGCCATTCTTAAAGGAGCAAACCCTCCCTACTGATAGAGATGAAGCTAGAAAGCTGAGGAGGAGAGCCGGACACTTTGTCATAACTGACGAAGCCCTCTACAAACGAGGCTACTCCATACCCTACCTCAGGTGCGTTGGAACCAATGAGGCTGACTGCATCCTTATAGAAGTCCATGAAGGAATATGCGGTAACCACACAGGAGGATTAGCTTTAGCCCAAAAGATTCTCAAACAAGGCAACTTCTGGCCCACTCTTAAGAAGGATTCCTTACTTCACGCTAAAAAATGTAACAAGTGCCAGCGCTTCGCTATAATCCCGCGACAGCCCTACCAGGAACTCACCACAGTGTCTAGCCCCTGGACCTTTGGCAAATGGAGAATATATTTCATAGGCCTCATGCCTAGGGGAAGATGCAACGCATGCCATGCCTTAGTCGCCATTGACTATTTCAAGAAGTGGGTTGAGACAGAACTGAAGATGAAGATCACCGAGGCTAATATCTCCAAATTCATATGGAAGAACATCATTTGTAGGTTTGGGATTCCACACTCTCTAGTTTCTGATAATGGAAAACAATTCGACAATAGGAAAGTCAGGAGCCTTTGTGAGGAGCTCGGGATCTCCAATCAAATACACCCTCAAGTGAAAACTTGATGCATCCAGGGGGCGCGGGTCGATGAACTCCCACATGTCCTCTCGCGCAATCGAACCCACGACTAGAACGCCAACCGGAGAAACCCCATTTTCTATGGCATATGGGTGCGAGGCTATGAGTCCAGTAGAAATCAGCATCCCGTCACCTCGTTGGCTACTGTTCAGCGAAGAGAGAAATGACGACTTGATGAGGTCCAGCCTCGACCTATTGGAGGAACGAAATGACGGATCTCAAGCCAAATTAGCCTCATATCAAAGAAAGATGACTCGGTATTTTAATAAGAAGGTGAAGAAGAAGTCATTCCGTCTTGGTGATTTAGTCCTGAGAAGAGTGTTCCTATCCTCTAAAGAACCAGGAGTTGGAACTCTCGGCCCTAATTGGGAAGGACCCTATCGGATCAAGAAGGAAGTACATCCGGGTACCTACCTTATCAAAGACTTGGATGCCAAACAACAGGCTCATCCATGGAATGCCGAACATCTGCGTCGATACTATCAGTAAAGGTTGGAAGAAGATTACTTTAGTTTGTTTCTTTTTATCGAACCTGCGATTCGTTTGCTTATGCCTGGGTAGCTATCTTAGTTCATTATTGATATAAATGTTTATGTTGTTGTTTACCATGAACCCATGGGCTAATTAACATCGAAATAGAGCCTCTATGATCACGTTATAATGAAAGAACCAGTTAGTTCAGAAACATTACATTTATCAAAAGGAAAGATAAGCAAACACTTCATTTAATGATAAAAATTTACAAGGTACCTTGCCAAGTTGGCTCAGACCTCATGATGAAAACTCAGACCTCATCGTCCTCACCGTCTGGAAGAGGAAACTTGGTCTATAGAAGAAAAGTCTAGATCAGGGTGCTCAGATTTAAGAGCCACAAGTACCTCACGATGACCGACCCTAGCGAAGTAGTCAGAGAAATTGGTGTAAGCATCGGTATTATAAAAGTTGGCCACAAAGTTTGCCTCAGCATT
Source organism: Forsythia suspensa (assembly GCA_023638005.1). Taxonomy (NCBI): domain Eukaryota; kingdom Viridiplantae; phylum Streptophyta; class Magnoliopsida; order Lamiales; family Oleaceae; genus Forsythia; species Forsythia suspensa. The sequence continues at coordinate 899,475 of JALRMA010000411.1, read as the reverse complement.
CTCCAACTTCATCCCCGATTCTTCCAACTCCTTTCGCTCCGTCTTAGAGGCCTTTAAACCATTCTTCAAATCCCCCACCTCGGACCTAAGCGACTCATTCTCTTCGTACAGATGGGTCATCTCGAGTATGTGGGAAGCGTTTTCCTCCTTCAACTTTTTCCTCTCCTCATTCACCACCCTGAGGGCTTCAAAGACTACATCACAGGCAAGATTAGCATTATCCAACTTCTTCGTCAACAACAATACATTGGAGTCAGATTCCTTCAAGTCAGCTTGGAACCGCTCATATTCTGTGCGCATACTCTCCACAGCCGCTTGTAGGCCCTCCATTTCCTCCTTATGCTTTTCTGACTTAGAAGCATCGGCCTTCTATTTTTATAACTTTGCTCCGACATTTTGAATTTGCCTGGGGCTTGCATCGCACCCCCCCTACCGTCTTCACGGCCGCCGCCAAGCCGCCTCCATCATATCCTCCACCTCTCATGGGAGGCAAAATCCCTCCACCGGGATTGGAATATTTCTTAAAGCTTGAGCCCCTGGCGGGATAAAGGGAGGCCCGATGTGCAGCGTCGTCGGAAGCATCCACAGTGGCTCTAATAAGTTCACGCAATTTTTTCTTCGAATCAAAGTTGGCCTCCCCCGTCTGAGGCTTGGAAGGAAGAACGTCCAACACCACTTATCTAGATGGTGTAACAAAGAAGGCGTCCTCACGAGTAGGAGTAGGATTGCACAGGGGACGTCATCCTCGATTTCAATCACTTTCTTCCTCGGGTCAACAGAGGTGTCTTGCACTCGACAACTTCACCCTTGGCGTTCTCGGATGAGGCTTTTCTCTTTTTTAGTTAGAGGCACCTCCACCTCAGCGACCTCGGCCTCGGCCTCGTCGGTTTTCTCACCTCTTCCCGGCCGCCTCCCAACCCGACCTCTTCTATGGCCTTCTTCTGCCGGGCATCTTTCGAAGAGCCAGGTGCCAAATGTCTCGGTGCGGAGCTCGCCAATTTCACCAACGAGGGCCTCGGACCTTTGCACAGCTCGATATCGGCTATCAATAAAAAGAACATTAGAAAAATAGCAACAGAGGCAAATAATCAAACCCAGGCGAAGTCGTTTATCTCTAGATACTATCAGTCCGAGCTCAATCAAAAAACAATGCCTATTCAGAAGAAAGTCGTGCCTCCTATTTGCCGGGCCATCTAGTATATAGATCGAGCACGTCCACTGCTTCGAACTCAACTCACACCGAGGAAGAGCGTTTACAAAAAAAAAAAGTGAGATGAGAATCAAATAAGGCAAGAATTCATGGAAAGCCAAATCGAACCACCCCCCATCCTACTTACTGGCTATTCTGTAAACACTGCGAACATCCAGGTCCGGCTCAGGATCATCGATCACCCTCTGCCAATTTTCCTTCACCCAGAACCAAGATTCCTTCGATTGCTTGATGGAGGAGGAGCATTCAGTGACAAGTGGTTTGTGGGTCCCTCATGGGTAGAAATAATACCACTTTGGCTCCTCATCTTTGCCTTTCTTCTTGGGCATCTTCTTACGTAGATACACCATCCGGAAGACGTGGAGGGACATTTCCAATCCGAACGAATGCCTGAACCACAGGTACAGGCCTCCTACCATCTGGCTCTACCCATTCAGAGATACCTACGTAGGGGCTAATCCGTAGGCCCTCAGGATCTTCTGAAAAATGGAGTGTAGAGAAAGCCGCAGCACCAGCCATGAAGGAATGCAGATGCAAGGTAGTACATCTCCTCATCAGAAAGCAAGCTCTTTCATTGGGTCCCGTGGAGTATCTGCCCGACATCACCAGGAACCCCATATGCCTCACTCAGAGAGACTAAATCTGACTCCACCATTATCGATGGGACATCCATTGCTGCCCACCTGATGGGAGTGATATTGAAGGGATTCCCACTTTAGGTCAACATAGAGGTCGACGTGATAGCCAACACCTCGCCAGTAGAGGTGTCCACACCCTGAATAGGCATCACATTGGCCATAGATGAGGAGACAGAGGGTGACGTTTCGCCCCCGTCTCGTCCAAAAACCTCTCTCTCAACAGGGTTTGTAGACATTACTAAAACATAAGAAAAGGAAAAATTAGAAATGATTTAGGAAAGATGTTTAACTAAAACTAGACCTTCAATGGAAATGCTGCCGGAGAAGTAAACGTCAGGTAAAAGTTGTCGGAATATAGAGATTTTCAGGATTCTTCAAAAACACCCTCTCAAATGTCACGCAAGAAACTGAAGTTTGCGAACAACTCCCTTATATACAGACAATAGACACTAAATGTCCACCTTTGGATCTAATCAAGATCCATCCATACCGTACAAACTTCTGAGAACGTCCAAACCCTTGAATTCCAAACAACACCCACAGTGATTCAAGTTAGTGGCCATGATGCTTATGCGTGTTACTCACGGGCGTGTAATTCATTGTCTTTTTGGCAGAATCAAAGCCCCCAAAATTAAAGAAAAACCATCATTACCGTAGTCTGTCCTTTCAACGTGTCTCAAGAGACGTCGACGGAAGACCAATCATCATGCTCCTGTGGGACCCACCATTAATGCTTGAGCAGATAGCCTCATCGCTCAGCCTCTCCTATGTGGGACCCGGCCTGCCTGCAACAAGTATGTCCCGTACTAGAAAATGCCTCTGCTGCTCAACCTCTCTTACTTGGGACTCGCCTCTCCTGCAGCAAGCTTCTCCCCCACTAGGAGAAGCCTCTGCTGCGCAGCCTCTCCCACTTGGGACACGGCTCTCCCGTAGCAAGCCTCTCATCCACTAGGAGACACCTCTACTTCCCAGCCTCTCCCACTTGGGACTTAGCTCTCCCTACAACTAGCCTCTCTCCCAGTAAGAAACGCCTCTGCTGTGCAGCCTCTCCCACTTGGGACTCGGCTCTCCTATAGCAAGCCTCTCTCCCAATAGGAGACGTCTCTGCTGCACAGCCTCTCCCACTTAGGACTCGACTCTCCTGTAGCAAGCCTCTCCTCCACTAGGAGAAGTCTCTGCATTGCGCAACCTCTCCCACTTGGGACTCAGCTCTCCCGCAGCAAGCCTCTCCTCCAATAGGAGATGCCTCTACTGTGTAGCCTCTCCCACTTGGGACTCGGCTTTCCTGCAACAAGCCTCTCCTCTACTAGGAGATGTCTCTACTGTCCAGCCTCTCCCACTTGGGACTCGACTCTCCTGCAGCAAGCCTCTTTTCCATTAATAGACGCCTCTACTACACAGCCTCTTCCACTTGGGACTCGACTCTCCCAGAACAAGTTTCTCCTCCACTAGGAGACGCCTCTACTGCCCAGCCTCTCCCACATGGGACTTGGATATCTCTCGCTCCAAGCTCAACACCTCACATAAATGAACGAGGTCTTGACCTCGAGGGACTAACTCTCTTCCAATCTTACAATCGTGGGACATATCATTTTCTAAATGCAAAGAAGATCGCCTCGATGCTACCAAGTCCAAGCACCCTCATGAATGATAGAGGTCCTGAACTTGGAGGACTATTGTTACGCTATAATCCCACGTGACGTTTCACATAGAATGCTATGTACCCACCGGGCCTTTACGTGAACACGGTCAGTCGGCGATAAAAAAAAATGCCTTGACTCCGAGGCTATTGACCGAGGAGCTAGAAGAACCGATGTTGTAACAGTCCGACCCTAATTGCGTGTTAACTCCCTCCTGACATGCTACAAGGCGGACTAGAAAAGACTGATGGGACAGCTTGCAAAAGGCAACTTGTCACCATCGTAGTCTCTTAGGTTACGGCTGAAAGAGACTCCCATATTAATGCAACTGATGTGACACCCAAGAGATGACTCTAGAACCCTCTCGGATCGAGCCACGTGTCACCCATGGAAGTGAGAACAATCTAATAAAATTTGCTATAAATACCAAATTCGTTTCCACAAGAGGGGATGTTGAATTTTATTACTCACACAAAAGATATCAAATCTTCTATACTAATTATTCTTCAAGTGTTATAACCACACGATAAATTGTTAGTTAGGGGTCCTCAAGCTTATACCTATACCAAAGTTTACTTCTCTTTGTCTCTTGTTACATATCCACCCAGTCCTAAGCTTATTTACGTGGTTGAATAAACCACGTGGCGTTCCAAATAAGAACGAAAATACACGTATGAAGAGGAGTCGTGGGGTTCTGTTGGCAGCCATTTTTGGAGGTCAACAAATGTCATTAGCCAAAAAAAAAAAAAAAGAAAGAAAGATGAACAATTGCTTCCAAAATGGTGTCGTTTTGGACGAATTCTTAGGAACAATAGCCTCTCAACTGACTCCTTTAGTATAGGTTAGGAAATAGTAACTTCAACAATTGCACAATTCCAAATAGAATATATTAGGGGTGTCAATGGGCGAAATGAGCCGCCTTGGCCCATTGAAAATAAGCTCGGCTCGTCCCAAAATCATGGGTCTGGTTCAAATACGAACGAGTCGAGCCGAGTTGTCCACGAGCTTAGCTCGGCCCTGAAATGTTTATTTTTCTGGATTATATAAAAATAAAAATGAAATAAAGTATCTAAAATATTTTATGTTCAAAATTCATGGTTGAAAACCCTCATCCTTTATCTAGGCTTGGGACCGGTTATTTTGAACGTAGCCGGAGTTAAACCCTCATCCTTTATCTAACCAATTTTTACATTTACAATTTTTAACTCGAAATCGATGTAAATCTACCACCTGCATTTAAAAAGCATACTCTTATGCTACAATCGATACCAGAGGTGTTAGTAGATCACTGATCACGTGCAATTTTTGAAAGAATTAGGTATTGATGTTGATGTTGTCTCCACCATTGTTTGACCAAAATTGAGACCCAAACAATGTCGTTGGCCAAAAAAAAAAAGAATGAAAGATGAAAAATTGCTTCCAAAACGGTGTCGTTTTGGACAAATTCTTTAGAACAATAGTCTCTCAACTGGATCTTGTAGTATAGGTTAGGAAATAATAACTTCAATAATTGCACAATTTGAAATAGAACGAGCTCGGCTCATCTCAAAATTTTGGGCTCAGTTCGGCCTACGAGCTCTGGGCTGAATGAGGCGAGCCAAGCCTAGCCAAGCAGTCCACGAGCTCGGCTCGGGCCTGAAATGTATTTTTTTGGAATAATTTAAAAATAAAAATGAAAGAAATTATCTGAAATATTTTATGTTCAAAATTAAAGGTTGAAAACCCTCCTCCTTTATTCTAGACCGGCTACTTTGAAAGTATGCAGAGTTAAAATTGTACACGAACAAGTTGTTACGTGTACAATTTTTTGTTAAAATAAGACAAAAAAATATCAAATATGTATGCAAAATAATATTTACTACAAATCTAAATAATTCATATTCAAATCTTCAAGTTCTTCAGACATCATTATGTCTACTTTGTCTTGGATTCGAAATTCGGTGTCATCCCAATTCTTTAGACACAGTAAGCTATCTAAAATGTCAGTTTTGAGTCTTGACCTGGAATCAGACAAAACCCTCCCACCTGTACTAAAAGCAGACTCCGATGCTATAGTTGATACTAGAGGTATTAGTAGATCATGTGCAATTTTTGAAAGAATTGGGTATTGACGTTGATGTTATCTTACCATCGTAGTATATCAAAAAAAATTCTCTCTTCGTCATCAGAAATACTAAGCATGTCGTGCGTGAAAATACCTAACTAACTCTACATGTGGATCACTAGAACGGGAAAGGAAATAAGTAGAAGAAAAATTAATTGAATATTGACTACCCCTATGTGAACTCACATAACTCCATAAGTCAATGTCATCAGTTGATGACGAAGTACATAATGGAACATGTCGTATACTGTTCGTACTAGCCTTTTCAACATAGACCTCATACATTAGACTTAAAGTTAGTTCTAAATTACCACACGTTAGTAGATTTTCGTAAGTTAATTTTTGTGAAATTACCATTATTGTTATTTTGTGAAATTACCATTATTGTTACTACTTTACCTTCTAAGTTAAGTCTAGGATCTATAATACATGTTAATAGAAATAACATAGGCAATTGTTCTCAATATTTTCTAAATTTAGCTTCTATGACATGTATAATATAAGAAAAAGGAGCAAAATTCTTATGCATATTAAAATTGTTAGCAATATAATAGAAATGATTTAAAACAAGTGGAGTAGTCAGATAATATACACCAGAACATGCATTTGTTGCGTCGTAAAAACTTTCTAAAATTTTCTAAGATGGGCACATACTTTCTAGTTATATCCTTCCAAATCATATTGTGAGCCATGTGAATGTCACCATTATAATATGCAAGATAATGCAATCTTCAGAACCTTCATAAGATTCAAGCATGAGATATGTTGAATTCCATCCGTGGACAACATCGAGACAAAAATATTTTGATTGCGAGCCAATTTCAACACATATAGTAGTAAAACTTATTTTCTTCTTTGGTGAGACCGTAATATAATTAATAGCATATCTAATTTTTTTTAATTGTTCTTCTATAAATTTTAATCCATCTTTCACAATTAAATTAAACAAGTGATATACACAACAAATGTGAAATAAAACACTATCAAATTTTGGACAAAAATAATGAATTAGTTTATCAATTACTATATTGTTGGGGCCTGTATTATTAAATATAAAACTATGAATCTTAGAATCATATTTAAATTCATGTAACACACCCAATTAAACATGAAAAAATATTAACTCCATTATGATGATAGTCAATTTGTCTAAACGCTATTTTTTTATGCATTATCCAATTATTATCAATGCAATTGTGCGATTCTTGCGACCTTGTATCCTTTTTGGTTATTACTTGTCCATAAGTCTGATGTAAAAGATAAAACACAGTTATAATTATTAATATCATTTGTAACATTTCTTTCTTTTTATTATACAAAATAATAGTATCTTTACGAAGAGTATTTCTAGAAACATTAACGTACCTTAGTTGGAGATATTTTTGGATAAAGTTTGTGAAATGGGGATATTCCACCAAGCTTAGTGGAAACTCGGCATTTGCCACCAATTTCGATAGTCCTTTGCGGTGCACGATATCTTGTGATTATACCCAATTGTTGAGATTGGGATTACTCTGGACTCAAACTCAGGAGATCTAAATTAGAGTTGTGCTGATTTGATTCCAAACCTCCGTGTTTGAATTGACACTTTTGAAATCTCTGTTTAGATGGGTCATGCTTATCTCCTTTTGCTAGGCTAACTTCTCTTTACAAAGATTTACACCGCTTTTGTGCTCGAGAGAATCATCTATTAGTTTACCGGTCGGCACCAACTCAAAATGCCGCCACAGACCTAGTCTCTTGTTTGGTGGCTTTTCGCTTAGTGGTAGAACCGGTGGTTGTATGTGTGTCGACATCTTCTTGAGCGTTACCCAAATCAATTGGATCGATGCTACCTCCATTCTCATCAATAATATCATTTGAAATTGGAATGTCATTAAGACAATCGAAATTATCATCACTTCGATTGTAGGTCATTAGAAATAAAATAATATAGAGAAGAGTAGAAGATGTAGATGTAGTAGAAAATATAAATGTAGAGAATTACTAGAAGAAGTAGAAAACTAAAACTTAAAAGTATAAACTAATATCTAGATAATGAGATATGAGAGAGATACTAATTATAAACTAATATTGAGAAATTGAAATTTGGGTATTGTTATTGAATTGAATATAAAATAGATTGATAGATTGAAGTGTGAAAAATTTAGTTTATAAGGAAAAATTTATAGGGAAAAAATATGAATTTTTTTTATAAAAAAAATAGCCGCTGCTCAACGGTCACAAAAATACGAGCCACGAGCCGACTCGTGGGAACTACCCACGGTGGTCTCGGTGGGGCGGGTCAGAGGCACCGCCCACGAGCATAACATGAGTTCGGCTCGTGGGCTCATGCCCACGAGCTGGCTCAGTATTTTTGCCGAGCCAATGAGCTCGGGCCTCTCTTTTTTTGGGCTCGACCCTGGCTCGTGCTCATCCCTCAACAAACCCGAGCCCATTATGGGTGAGCCGAAAGCCCACGAGCCCATTTTCCATCCCTAGAATATATGTTTAATGTTTTTACCTTTATAATACTAAAACAAACTACGTAAAAAGAAAGAAATTAAGATGTAACATTTTAATTGTTTATTAATTGAAATTAAATAAAACTTCTTTTTGAACCTTATTAAATTTCATTTATCATTACCATCTCTGTCAAAATGTGGGGAGGTTGTTGGAGAAGAATTTACGTAGGTAATGAATTGGCGAGTTATGTAACTAACATCTCTTGCAAATGCTTCTCGTAGAAAGTTAATACACATATAATGGTCTTTTGTAGGACAACCTATGACTAGACCGTGTGTTACCTACTACTGTTGATATTTTTGTGATCTCAAATAAACTGGGGCTGTAGTGATTAAAAGAACTCGTTATATCTTCATATACTTTGAACCGATGATTGAAGACAATTGTAAGTCCACTCGACAATATGTCAGCTCAAACTATATTGAAGCACTTAATGGGCCACTTGTAAGTTTTAATGTACAGTTGGGTCGTTGCTAAGTAGCCCAATGTTTTTGACCTAGTTTAAAGAGTGACGGTTAAATTTAGGATATAATATATTTTAGAGTATAATATATTTGGAGTATAGTATATTATAGGTTAATATATTATGTTATTACCATAATCACCACACAAAAATTGTAGCAACCATTAGACAAGAAACCATATATGGACCCAATCCATTTTCTTCAGTGAAGATTAGCCGTTATTTCATTTTGAGATCTTAGTGAAATTAGTGTCTTTTTCTTGTTTGTCCTTCATAATTTGGTGTTACCTTTGTGAAGTTGGATAATATTAATCTGATATCTGTTTGTTGTTCTTGCAAGTAAATAACAATCCAGTGAAACTATTTTCCCAAAAAAAGGTATTAGAGCCTCGGTAGCATTCTGTAGTGCAAAAAAATGAATTTGGGTTGTCGGATTAACGAAGGAGACGAAACACAAATATGCCCGTCCATTTTATGACCAAAATCGACGTCATCTTTGTAAACGGAGGCCATATTCCGGCTTCTGACTTCAAGGCGGAGCTAGCGGTGCAGTGCATGGAGGACCATAGGTGGTGCATGGACATCAACTGCAGTTTTCTTCTAGTGGTGCGTAGAGCCGTGTGAAGAGGTTTTCCAGTGAGTGGCTGGTGGGATTGTGATCCTCTTGTTGTTTCTAACATTCTGTGGTTGTCAGATCTATTTTTTGTGGTTCAGACAGTTTGGAAAGCGTTTCGATAGTGGACATATTCGGCGTTTGTCAAACCTTCATGGTTCTTTCAGCTTGTGTGGTCGTTGTTGCTGCTGAAATTTCTTTTTAATCTATTTCACATCTCTCCGATTTAATACGAAGCATCATATTGGTTTGCTTTGGTAAATCGGTCTGATCACTTTTACATTTTTATACTTGTAGGCCGTCGTGTGGGCGGTCATTAGATTTTGGGGTTCTTGTGTGGGGTAACCATTGCTGTTGCAAATTGATTTTAGAATTTATGTGCCCATGATCGTGACTTGTGTTTTATTAGCTTTTGTTTTGGTACTAATTATTTGTCTTTGTGTTTCTGTTTCATTATTGTTATTATTTGGAATTATCGAATTGTCACCTAGAATTTACCCGTTTGACAATTCTTTTGATCTGAGATAGCGAATCTCACGAAACCCTAGGAATATAAAACGGTGTATATTGATGCCTTTAGGTTTTTCTCCGTGATTATCTAGGAGGTGCTGGTTGGTGTGTACTCTTATTCATTGAGATGTCTGCGCGTCGTTTTGACTTGGGTATCTTTAATGATAAATGTGACTTTTCTATTTGGAAACAGAAAAATGAAATGTATTTTTGTTCAGCAAAGAGTTTCAAACGCTATTGATAATTCTTTTGGTCTTACTGTACTGAGGATCAGAAAAAGGATTCTGATGAACTTACCTATACTTCTACCATATTTGATTTATCGGACCCTATTTTGTGAAAAATTAGAAAATTTGATTCCACAGAAAAGCTTTGGAAAAAATTAGAAGAGTTTTATTTAACTCAATCAACTCCAAACAAAATTTATCTCATTGAAAAAAATTCAGTTTTAATATTGATCCCTCAAGGGATTTGGATGATAATCTTGATATTTTTAATAAGCTTGTGTAATATATTACAAACTGTGGTGAAATTGTCTCCTAAATTAACAAAACTACAATTTTGTTGAATGACATTCCTTATTCATATAAGGAATCAAGAATACAATCAAATATAAGAGGGTGATCCTGACACCTGACATTGCCATAGACTCTCTAAAAAGTAAGGAGAGAGGGTTGAAATTTGAAAGAAATGAGAGAAAAATAGTGAGCTCTATTTTGTGAGGGGTAGACCTCGGTCGAGGGTCGAGTGGAGGTGGAAGTGTAAGTGGAAGTGGAAGTGGAAGTGTGGGTGGGCAAAACAGTGGTGGCAATAGAAAGGTAGAAGTTGTTCAAAGTCACATGGGAGGGCAAAAGAAATAAATGTTACGGGGGAGAGGGGGGGAGAATAAGACATTTCATTAGTGATTGTTAGAAAGAGAAGAATAAACAGAGTCTAGAAGATCAGAAAGAGACAAATATAGTGACCTCTAGTGATGAATCGGGTGAGGTTTACATGCTTTTAAAATCTGAACCAAATTTGAAATTAACATGTCTATGAACTCCTATATACATGAGTAGATTCTTGACTCGGTCCATTTTTTCATGTCACGTCAAATAAATTTTGTTCTGATCATTTGCATGAGTCGGATCATAGACATGTAGTTGCATGGGGTAGAGTTGCATATAAAATTACAGATGTTGGTAATGTAATCAATTAAATTTGATGTGACTTTGTGCATAGATTAAGGAAAGTTAGATATGTTCGCATATGGGTAGAAATCTAATTTATGTATGAGAGTTAGAGAGTATAAGTTTTATTGGTAGGCTTGGTGATGGCATGATTAGAATGTATAAGGGATCACTTAGATCTTTTAAAGCTACTAGAAGAAATGACATATACATTACACATGCTTAAGTGATGAGTGGTCTAAATTCCACTATCTCTTCCATTGACACTGATCACATACAAAAGTGGCACAGTAGGTTAGCTCATGTTAGTGTTAAGGGACTTAAGTTTCTTAACAACAATGGTGTGTTTGGTAAGGATCGGTGTTTGACAACACATTTTGTGATTATTGTGTGCTTGGAAAACATTGTAGGATATCATTTTCATCTAGCACACATACGACATTTAGAGTGTTAGAATACATTCATACTGATTTGTAGGGTCCCGGGAGCAATCCCACTTTTGGTGGTAAGAAATATTTTCTGTCTATTATTGATGATTTCTCCAGACATGTATGGGTTTAATGGTTTATAAAAAACCTAGATTAATTAAATTAAAAATAATTTTAATCTTAATTAAACAAGTAGTGGACAGATCGTAGTCATAACTGGCGAGTGACAATGATAGCGGTTTTGACTCGCATAGCAGTGTTCATTTACCTAATCTTGTTAAGTACGGAATTTAAAGAATTAAATACGAACACAAGATGTAATGTGGTAAACCCCGAAGAGAAACATCCACGGGCCCCCATGCCATGGGTAAAAACAATCCACTAATAATCTTGTTCAAAAATATAATAATGTCGATTTTTGTAATTTCGTAAAATTAACAAAATAACAATTAAAAAAATAGATCAACTCCCTTTGATACTTCTTCTTCTGATTTGTTGATGAAGTGGAATCAAACCCACCGGTCTTGACTTTATCACAACTTCCCTATTGTACTTGACCGCAACCACTATTTGGATTAAGAACCTCCGTTCTTAACTTCAAGGCGTAAGTAGCTTAAACAAGATATGGAATTGTTCGTTGAGCACCAATTAGTTTTTGATTCTTCAATGAGTTTGAAGAAAACCTTTTTGCTTTGAAGTTGAATCAATGAAGCTTGATGTCTTGTTCTTTCATCAATGGAATCGGCTGTAGAGCTTATAGAACAAGAGCTAAAAAACTATTTTTCAAAGCATTAATTTATTATTGGTTTGTACTCTTACTTATAGTTAAAGTAGAAATCAAATTAGGAATTATTTCTTACCTAAAAATCTGCAACCAGAATGGTAAGACAATTAGTAGAAAAGAATATATAGAAAGATATTCTTAGATTTGTAGAAGGAAAGAATTTAAGAAACTCAAGATTTATCTTTAAATAAATATTTCCTTCCTAAACAAATCTAGGAGAATAATAAAAGATCTTTTAACCTACAAAATAAGCTATCAATAATATTCATGTGATCGAATATATATCGTGTATGAAAACAAAATAAAATCGCAGTTCTATTGATCCGAAAATTAATCTACTTATCAACGCGATCGGTCGGCCTCGCGTTATCCGATTAGTCATAACGAAAATGTTGACCTACTCTTTTAACATTAAAAATCGGTTGTATAAATTAAGAAAGCCAAGATATAAAAAGTCGAAAAATATGACACATATTTTTCCAACATTTATTTATTGAAAGATAAAGTGAACTTTCATGAATTTTAAAATTGGAAAATTCAAGTGGAGAATCGAGATGGGTAAAAAGGTAAAATATTTGCGTAATGATAATGGTCTTGAATTCAAAGAATGCATACTTTGATAATTTGTGCAATGATTGTGGCATTACTAGACATAAAAGCATGTTTTACACTCCCTAACAAATGAGATTGCTGAAAGGATGAATCGTACTTTGCTTGATAATGTTAGAAGTATGTTGTTGAGTTCTGGTGTGCCTAAATTTTTTTGGGGTGAAGATGTTATGACAGCTTGCTATTTGACTAATATGACTCATTCTATTATTTTAAATGGTGATACATCGTATGAAAAATAGTATGGTAAATGTACTAATAATTTCGTACTTAAGACATTTGGCTGTGCTGCTTTCTCTCATCAGAGTGAGGAAACAATAGATCACAAGATGAAGAAATGTGTTTTCTTAGGATACCAAGAAGGTGTTAAAGGGTATAGGCGGTAGGATAGAAGCCAAGAGGGTGTGAAAATCATCATTAGTCAGGACGTCATTTTTAATTAGTCGAGAGATGTCTTGTATAGAGAATGAAAAACAACAAGTAACCATTAGGGAAAAATCCCTAGTTGAAGTGGAGAAATTGAGTACACATATCCCCATCACCCCGAGTGAGGTGGAGAGTGACATACATCAAAATCAGCAGAACATAGAAGGTAACGAGAATCTAATAGAGGACAACCCCATTGACCAAAACCATTTGGTGATTATCAATTGGCGGAGATAGAGAAAGGAGACCACGTAGGGAACCCCAAAGACTATCTGACTTCACCATATCCTATGCTAGTTATCATGAACTAGTTGATAAGGAGCCAAACACCTATGTTGAGGCTATAAGAGTGAGAAATCCGTATAATGGTCTAGTACCATGAAAGTAGAGATGTGTTTTCTTGTTCAGAATCAAATTTGGGATTTAGTTCCTAAACCTAAGGATAAATCCATAGTGGGATGCAAATGGGTTTATAAGGTAAAAGAGGGAACTACTGAGAGTAAGCCTGTGAGATACAATGCTAGGTTATAGTAGCTAAGGGACAGTGGTATAAAATTTTTGATTCATATGTTCTTTATATTGGTTCCAAGGGGAACGAGTTTGATAATTGCTTGTATTACCTACACCACAACACAAATAATGATTGTATGTATTTGTTACTTTATGTGGATGACATACTATTGGATAGACCTAACATTAAAGTGGTAAACAAGATAAATGCAGAATTAAGTAAAGAATTTGAAATGAAATATCTAGGACATGTTAGAAGGATCGTTGGTATGAAAATGGATAGAGATATGTCAAATTGATGCTTATTTTGTATCAAACTCCTTGTGTGCTTAAACTTTTGAAGAAATTTGGCATGGTTAATTGTGCCTCATGGTAACCAATTTATCTTGTTTAAAGAACAATCATTTGCTAATGATAAGAAAAAGGAGTTTGTGAGTAAAAACCCCTACTCTAATATTGTCTCCGTTATGTATTTAATAGATTGCACTAGGCCAGTCTTGACCTTTACTATTAGTATTTTAAGTAGCTACATGTTTGATCCCAATCCCAAATATTGGGAATCTTTAAAGTTATATTCAAGTATTTGAAGGTTTATAACCTTGCAGATATGAGCACTAAGGTGTCCACAATGGTAAAGTTTAGAAGTTGACTTACACTTCTAAATATTGGTAAATGTATGTAAAGTTCTAATTTGTTTGAAATATTTTTAGCAACTACTAAGCTATTTTTATTTTTGAGGTTTGTAGGTATATATTTGGATGAAGGTGGAGTTTTGTTGGGATTTTTATGATCTCAAATAAACTCGGGGTAGTGATGATTAATTAGATCCATTATATCTTCATAGACTTTGAGCCGATGATTGAAGACAATTTTTAGTCAACTCCACAATGTGTAGTCCAAACTATATTGTAAGACTTAATAGGCCACATGGAGGTTTTAATATACCGTTGTGTTGTTACTCAGTAGTCCAGTGTATTGGACCTGATTTAAAAAATGACGATTAGATTTAGAGTATAATATATTATAGGTTAATATATTTTATTATTACCGTGTATATGCTGATTTTGGCAGCCAATTATCACACAATAATCACTACACCTAAATTGCAGCATCCATTAGACAAGAAACCATATATGACACAATCCCTTTTCTTCCGTAAAAATCAGCCGCCATTTGCCTTTCTTGATTTCTTTGTGGAATCAGTGTCTTTTCTTGTTTGTCCTTCGTAAATTGGTAGTTATTTTTGTGAAGTTGGACAATATTAATTTGAACACTTTTGTTGTTCTTACAAGTAAATAACCATCCGATAAAATTATTTTTCCGACAAATATCTTTAGTAACAAAACTACATGTTTAGCATGTAATAATAGATAGAACCAACATTACAATCGACAAGAATTTAAGTATTTTCTTTCTTTTTAATACTCTTTAGTAGCATCCAATCCTTCACCTTACCACACAACCTATTCATAAGCTGGATAGAACAACATAACAAGAACAATGATGAAATTGTAATTAAGATCGTATTAATTAGTTGTCTTGTGCAGTATTGTCTAATAATTCTTACTAAAAATTGTATAAAGTTTATTTTTAATAAACATGAGTCCATGCCATAAGCCAATTAATAATTGGAGAATTTTGTGATAACTCACCAAAACAATTTTAATTATAACAATTACGAATAAAATAGTAGCAATTTTGACGATACGAATAGACTTGTCTTTTCTTGATACACATAATTTTAAACAAGGTTGGATGTCCCACTTTCGGGGGACGGGGGTGGGGACGCTTGAATTCAAGTACAGAGCAACGGTGTTTGCCAATTGTTAGCACATTCCTGCAAACAATAATCCCAATATATCTCACGAGGCGTCCAATGGCAATATGCTTCACAACTAAAGGAGCATTGGTTGCCCATGACTAAGCCAAAATTTATCAATATAGCCATCATCAACGTCACTCCAAGCAAAACTTTGCTCTCTAAGGCCATCTTTCTTCCCTCTGAATTTTGATGTGCCATTTAATTATACAAGACATTTGTAATAGATGCCTATTTATAGAATAAGTCTTTCTGTCTATTCTTCGCATACATAGAAAACAGTAAATACAAGCATTAACTTTTACGTTTCAAATTTAGTTTCCAAGAGAACATTTGTGTGACTTATAAGTTAGCCATATTAATTGACTTTTTGAATTTATGTCTTGTTCGTTCTCAAGTGAAATTAATGAAGATAATTATATTAATTCTATGTTTAATTAGTTCTTTAATTAGAACATTGATTAACATTTATATCATAATAAATTAGATTCTATTTTTATATTCCTTCCCTTCCATTGCTGATTTCGTTTTTCACACGGATTAAGAAATTTTAATTAATGTTATTGAAAAAGTAAATTTTGTAAAGAATTTTCCTAGTTTACACTTATTTAAGTACTATTAGGCCCGGTTGCTTCAGGTATGTTAACATGTATCTCGGATTCTCAAAGAAACTACTTACAGATTCATTTACTGCTTCGAAAATTTGTAAGGCTGCTTTTAGTATGCATCCTGATAAGGCCCCGGGGCCGGATGGCATGAATCCAGTATTCTATCAAAACTTTTGGGATGTAGTGGGTAATGACGCTATCTCTTTGTGCTTACATGCTTTAAATACATGCACTTTTCCGGTGGGATTTAATGATACATCAATTGTTCTCATTCAAAAGAAAGGCAACCCAAAAACTATACAAGAATTTAGGCCTATATTGCTTTGCAACGTTGTATACATGGTAGTAGCCAAAACCCTTGCAAATTGCCTCAAAAATATTTTGCCGGGCATCATCCATCAAACACAATGTGCGTTCATCCCCGGTTGCTCCATCACTGATAATGTTATGCTAGCTTTTGAGGCACTTCATTGCATGAAAAAGAAGCAAAAAGGTAAACACGGCCTGGCTGCACTTAAGATCGATATAAGCAAGGCATACGACCGCCTTGAATGGAATTTCTTGAAGCATGTAATGACTCGTATGGGATTCCCTCAAAGATGGGTCGACTTAGTTCTCCTGTGTGTCTCCACGGTTCGGTATCATGTGGCCCATGGGGGAGCAGAAATTGGACCCATTATTCCCGAGAGTGGTCTACGTCAAGGCTGCCCTTTATCGCCTTATCTATTCATTATCTGTTCAGAAAGCTTGTCCAACCATATTCAATCCAAGGAGGATATAGGGGCTATTCATGGTTGTCGAATTGCAAGGAATGCACTTTCTCTTACCCATCTTTTTTTCGCGGACGACAGTATATTATTTTTTCGAGCTAACTTGAGGGTGTGTGATGAAGTTTAGGAAATGCTGAATAATTATGAAAAAGAATCTGGCCAATCTATAAATTATCACAAATCCAATGTCTATTTCAACCGGAATGTTGATCTAGCTCGTCAAGATGACATTAGATCGGATTTGGGCATACAAGCTTTCCAAGGACATGAGAGATACCTTGGCTTGCCATTTATAATCGGGCAGAAAAAGAAGGAGGTCTTTGCTTTCATTAAAGACCGGGTGTGGCAACGAGTAAAATGATGGAAATAGAAGTCTTTATCTAGAGCGGGCAAAGAAATTTTGTTAAAAACCATTGCACAAGCTGTCCCTAATTATGTCATGGGTGTATTCTTGATCCCGACGCAGCTGTGTGAGGAAATTGAAAGAATCCTCAACAATTTTTGGTGGCAATCGCATCAAGGAAACAAAAGACTAATCAACTAGACTTCTCGGGATAAATTATGTCTCTCAAAATCCAAATGGGGTATAGGTTTCAGAAAGTTACATGAGACGAACATTTCTCTACTAGGCAAACTTGGCTGGAAGCTCATTACTCAACTGTCGACCTTGGTTGCTCAAGTTTTTAAAGCTTGTTATTTCCCATCTTCAACCTTCTTGGAAGCTAAACTTGGACATCATCCGAGCTATGTATAGAGAAGTATATTGGCTACCCAACCTCTCTTGAAAGATGGTTGCAGATTCCGTGTTGAAAGTGGCACAATTGTTAGAATTTGGTGTGACCCTTGGCTGCCCAATCGAAATCATGGTTTTGTGACATCCGACACAATCCCAGTCTTGAGGAAGCAACCGTAAACCAATTGTTTATACCAGTGAAAACAGATGGGACTTTGATATTATTGTTGATCTCTTGACGAGGAAGAACGAAGACAAATATTGAAAATCCCTTGAGCTCGAATGGATGAGCTAATCGGATTTATTGGGTTCATGATAATAAAGGACTCTATTCGGTTCGAAGTGGATATAAGAGGTTGATCTTGGAATCCTCCCATAATTACTCGAACACCGTGGATGGGTTTTGGCACACTATATGGAATGTTAAAATTTCAAAGAAAGGTGCACGACTTTCTCTGGCGGGCATCGCTCCTAGAACAGATCACTTAAGGCCCAAGAGAGTGGACATTGATAAACACTGTCAAGTATATCTCGTAGTACTGAAAAATGCATTTTGCACGTCTTAGTTCATTGCGTGTTTGCAAAAGATTTTGGGATGCAATGGAGATTACTTCCTCTATTTCCTCGGCAGAGATAGCTTCAAAGATTGGCGAACCTTGTGCTAAGAAATCATAAACAAGACCAAGAACTAATTGGTATGACTTGTTGGGCCATTTGGACGGATCGAAATGAAGTGGTTTGACAATGTCGTACCTATACAGTTGTAACACTCCAAGTCCAGAAACTCTAGACTTAGAAGTGTTATCATTTAATTAGCAATAAATAAAAATCATAAATGCGGAAATTGGTTAAATGTTGTCATTATTATATTTTGAGAATACATATATTTTCAATAATATTAATTAAAAGCAATAATTTGCATAATAAATTTTATGCCCCAATTCTTTAATGAATAATAATTTCGAAAAACTTCATAGTTTGACTAATTTAAAATAAGTAAAAGAATAGTATTCCAATAATACCACATGACCTAAGACATCTTATTTCTGAAATAATGACAAAATAAAATTTAGATTTAAACAATACTGAGTCCGTCTCGTCCCAAGCAGTCGTCTTGAATCATCTAGCTCTCATCATCTGAAAAGTGGAGAATATGGGATGAGCTAACACCAGTAAATAAACCTCATGCACGTGATGCATGCTCATGATATACTTTACTTTAAAAATGATTCATTAAAATGTGTATCCCCTTTTTTTCTTTCTTTATTGTTCCTTTAAAATATTTAATATTGTGAGCTCACTTTTGTGTATTGTCTAGCCAATCAGAATGCAGTGGGCCATTATTATTTGGAACCCGTTCTATCTACCGGTCGTACCGCAGAGCGGTTATACATTCAACATTATCATTCGTCGGGTGCGCCGGTCCCACTCACACCTTTCATGACATAGGCGTACACTATTTCATTTATAAAATTTGGGATACATATCATTTTTGAATAAATTATACTTTACAATATTACCATTTAAAACTTTACTTCATGCATGCTTATGGATGCATTAACATAATTACGCATGCAAGAATATATCACATGAATATTAATGACATATAAATCAATTACAAGATGTTATGTTCAGATAATAATATAACACATTTAGACAATTAACATTGCAATCCACAAATGAATACTAGGAGAGTTTACTTACCTTGGATCTTTATTCACGTTTTAAGTAGCAAATGGAGATATCCTGAGCGGCCCACAAAGTCAACGTGCCAAAAATTCTAAGTCATTACCAATTATTAAAATAAAATCAATATATATTATTTATTTTATTATTGTTATAATAGTCGACTATATATTGTCTTATCGCGAGTTACCACTTTAGCATTATAAATTAAATGACATAAAACTTATATTAGTGTGTCTTAAAATGGTTGGGCAAATCACAACATCAAAAAGCTAGGGGACATATTCGTACCATTTATTTACTATTGCCAACAATTAACAGGAACCAAAACCTATAACTATGTGTCTCCATTATAAATTGTTTCAAGTGACACTAAGGCAGGAATCCAAATTTACTTGGGCATGTTTGGCTAATCTAAAAATTTGTTGATAAGAAAATATGTGAAAGAAAAAAAAAATAACAATGACAAGCATTACGTATATACCAAAGGATTTTTATGATCCACTTCAACCTAAAATATCTATTTGTTTGTTATTGTTTTTGAACTATTGTTTTTGAAATTAAGTATTTGCGCCTATTAACAAAGTTGTCTTGAAATAATAGGTTACAAAAATCAATTAAAAGGACACTAGCCTCAATATTTGTAACACAAACAAACAAGTAATTATATTTCTCTTATATATAGGTATAAGCATAAGATATAGATTGATAAATAAATATATATAAAAAAATTTATTTATTTAATTATTTATTATTCTTCAAGGGTCTAAATTATGACAAAATGAGTAAATTAAACAAACAAGTAAATAGAAGTAATAAATTAATATAATTTAACACTTTTTTTAGAAAATTTTAAGAAGTGATGCAATTATCTTTATATGAGTTTAGATCTATTTAAAAAATATGAAATCATAAACAAATATATACTTATATATTAACGTGTGTATATATTTGTAATTGAATGATGCTCCTATTTCATAAATCCACTAACAATGCACAAAGATTTAAAATAATGAAGTATAAATCCAACAATAAAATAATATTAAAATTGAGTGCCTTTCTGTGACCACAATCTGAGAAATGCTTCCAAATGAAAATGGATGAATGGTGATTTATTTGTTTTTTTATTCTATAAGGACAAGTGCTCAAAAGGAGAGTCTTTTGTTTCCAATTTTAGGATAACCATTAAAAGTCAATCATGCAAATTTTGTGAAAAGAATTGGTTTCATTCACGTTTTTTTTTTTAAGGCTCCCCATTTTATGCTTTCCATAGTATATTAATTTAAATATATTTTAATTCATATGAAATAAAATGAATATG
Source organism: Forsythia suspensa (assembly GCA_023638005.1). NCBI lineage: Eukaryota > Viridiplantae > Streptophyta > Magnoliopsida > Lamiales > Oleaceae > Forsythia > Forsythia suspensa. The sequence continues at coordinate 878,929 of JALRMA010000411.1, read as the reverse complement.
TTCAAGAGGCATGTCTAGGTTCATTAATCTATATGATATTGACATAGGCATATAATAATTAAAAATATTATATACTTTAATTCAAGTTTAAATAAAATTATGAGTGTCTTGTAATTTAAATTAATAGGCACGTCAATCGTCTATAGTGTCCACGGAACATTCCACTGCAAAACTATGGTTAGTCACAAAAATGATAATTTATTAATTAAAGATTAAATATAATATTAGGACAAGTATCGTCAAAATCTATAAAAATCATGTAAGTGAACATGCGGCGTTACAATTCCTTACCCCCTAAAAATAAATTTTGTCCTCGAAATTAAAACTTACCAAATAGATGAGGGTACTTCGCTCACATCTCATCTTCGCGCTCCCATGTTGCCTCTTCTACAGCATGGTTCCTTCAAAGTACTTTGACTAGCGCTATCGTCTTCATTCTAAGTTCTTTGTCTACTTTCTCTAAGATCTTTACTGGCATTTCTTCATAAGTACAATCCCGGCGGAGATCCAACGACTCATAGCTTAGGATGTGAGAGGTGTCTGAGATATATTTTCTCAACATAGAAACATGAAATCCATTGTGCACTCCTGACAAGGCTGGTGGTAATGCATCCGATAGGCCAACTCATCCACCCTTTCCAAAATTTCAAAGGGTCCCACAAAAGGAGGACTCAACTTCCCTTTCATCCGGAATCTCATTACACCCTTCATAGGTGCCACCCTAAAAAAAGACCATGTCGCCAACAACAAATTCTAAAGGCTTTCTTCTTTTGTCTACATAGCTTTTCTATCTACTTTGAGCATTCTTCATCCGATTTTGGATCTTCTCAACAACCTCAGTTGTTTGTTGGACAATCTCTGAGCCCAATAACTTTCTTTATCCAACCTCATCCCAATGAATAGGTGATCGACATTTTCTTCCATACATTGCCTCATAAGGTGTCATACCAATGGTAGATTGGAAGCTGTTATTGTAGGCAAACTCAACTAATGGAAGATACTCATCCCAAGTGCCTTGGAAGTCAATAATACAAGCTCGCAACATGTCTTCAAGAATTTGAATTGTTCTTTCATTGTCCGTCTATTTCTTTGGTGGGGGACGTCGTACTAAACCTTAACTGTGTGCAATGGCCTTGTGTAGGCTCTTCCAAAAGAAGAAGTGAACTTAGGGTCACGATCGAGATACAATGGATAATGGGACTCCATGCGGTCTTACTATCTCTGCGCCATATATATTTAGCATATCGTTCCATATTATAAGTAGTCTTGATTTGGTAAGAAGTGCGTTGACTTAGTAAGACGGTCTACAATTACCCAAATAGAATTATAGCCCCTCTTGGTCTTAGCGGGGCCAACAACGAAGTCTATACCAATTCTTTCCCATTTCCATTCTCGGTATCATAAGTGGTTGCAAGAGGCCGAAGTCGTTGATGCTCGGCGCCTTGATGACAAGTGAGGCAAGTGTTGAACATATCTGCTATATCCCAGCTCATTCCAATCCACCAAAAATGTTCCCTCAAATCTTGAAACATCTTCGTGCTTCCAGGATGAATCGAGCAAGGAGTATTATGAGCTTCTCTCATGATTTCTCGTTTCAATCCTTCATCATCAGGAACCACAAGCCTCATCGCCATATCGAAGTGCACCATCAACAGTGATAATAAAATCAGTGTGCTTTCCATCAACAACTTCACCCAAAATTTCAATACACAAGATCTTCGTATTGCAAAATAGCACAGTATTATCTCGAGTACAATCTCCAACTCAAACTTTTGAATTTCTACCAACAATGGTTTCTAAATGCCCCGCAATGTAGCTATTGATCCATGAGTCTTTCTACTTAACGTATCTGCCACAACATTGGCCTTGCCTGGGTGGTAGTTGATCACATAGTCATAATCTTTTACAAGTTCCAACCATCGACGTTGTCTCATGTTTAGCTCCTTCTGAGTGAAAAAGTACTTTTGACTTTTATGATCAGTACAGATCTCACATTTAGCCCATATAGATAATGTCTCCAAATCTTCAATACAAAGACGACAGTTGCCAACTCGAGATCATGAGTTGGATAGTTCTTTTCATACTCTTTCAACTGTCTTGAGGCATAAGCAATTACCTTACCATGTTGCATAAGAATGTAGCCAAGCCCCTTTTTCGAAGCATCACTGTAGATGACATACCCTTCATTATATTGTGAAATTGTTAGGATATCTTGTTGAAGTCAAACATTTCTTTAACTCTTGGAAACTTTGTTCACGGTCTGGAGTCCATTGAAACTTTACGTTCTTCTTGGTTAACTGGGTTAATGCTGAGGCAATTCTAGAAAATCCCTCAACAAACCTTTGATAATAACCAGCTAACCAAGGAAACTACGAACTTCACCAACGTTTGATGGTGTTGGCCATTTTTAGACAGCCTCAACCTTGCTAGGGTCCACTGCAATCCCTTCCTTTGATACGATATGTCCCAAGAATGGTACCTTATCTAGCCAGAACTCGCACTTCTTAAATTTAGCAAAGAGTTTGTTATCTCGAAGTATCTCAAGCACTAATCGCAGATGTCGCTCATGTTCTTTTTTAGATCATGAGTAGATCAAAATGTCATCAATGAAAACTATGACAAACTGATCTAAGTATTCTTTAATAACTCGATTCATCAGATCCATGAAAGCTGTTGGAGCGTTTTTCAAACCAAATGGCATTACTAGAAACTCATAATGCCCATATCTAGTCCAAAAGGCAGTTTTTGGAATGTCTTCTTTTTTGATTCTTAATAGATGATATCCCGACCACAAATCAATTTTGGAAAAATAACTAGCACCTTGGAGTTGGTCAAATAAGTCCTCAATTCTTGGCAACGGGTACTTGTTCTTTATTGTCACCTTATTCAGCTCTCAATCGTCCATACACATCTTCATCGAGCCATCTTTCTTCTTTACAAACAGAACTGGAGCACCCCATGGAGAGAAACTAGGTTTGATATATCCTTTATCAAAAAGATCTTGGAGTTGGTCTTTGATTTTCTTGAGTTCAGCAGGGGCTATGCGATATGGTGTCTTTGATATTGGAGCTGTTCCAGGCAATAAATCGATGACAAAATCAATCTCTCTTTTTGGTGGCAAACCAATGAGATCATCTGGGAATACATCTGGATATTCTTGAACCACTAGGACTTGTTCAAGAAAAATATTCGTCCTTGATTCCTCCATTATTGGAGCTAGATAAGCTACAAAACCTTTGTTTAACAATTGACGAGTCTTCATAGTCATGATTATAGGAATAGAAGACTTTGACTTTGCTCCCGAAAAGCAAAAGCTAGGCATATTTGGAGGCTCGAACACCACTTCTTTCTTATAATAGTCAATCGTAGCATGATACTTTTATAGCCAGTCCATCCCTAATATGACATCAAAGTCCTGGTCATCCAACAATATAAGATCTGCACGGCGCTTTTTTCCATCTACTATTATTGAACAATCACATAAAACATAATTTGAATTCATTATAGCTCCAGAGGATGTGGACACACTAAACCGTGTATCTATTTGTGTAAGTGGTTTCTCCAATTTCTCGACAAAAGATGGACTAAGAAATGAATGAGTAGTCCCGAATCAATCAAGACATTGGGTGGTACATTACATACATACATAGTGCCTACATTAATTCAATGCATGAAGTTAAATCACACTCAACAAATGAAATAATTAAATAAATAAATAAATAAATAAATAAATAAATATATAAATATATATATATATATATATATATATATATATATATATATATATATATATATATATATGTACCGCTCACTATAGTTGAGGCCTCTTGAGACTCTTTCTTAGACAATGTAAAACTCGCGCTTGAGTTTTCGTTTGCTCATTGTTACTCTTTGCGCTAAAAGACCTTTCCTTGCAATTATTTGCAAAGTGACCAGGCTTTCCACAATTAAAGCACACACCCGTACCCATAAGACATTCGCTAAGATGTTCTTTGCCACACTTCGAGCAAGTCTTCCTCGGCTGCTTGTTTTGGTAATGGCCGTTGTTGTTGCCTGGGTCGTTTCTTCTTTTTTGGCCATTGTTCTTCCAAAACTGTGCTCTAGAATTTCCACCATTGAACTTGTGACCACTTGGTTGGGCCTTATTCTCTTCCTTATCTAAGAGTTGAGCTCTTTCCACCAAAAGCGACTTACTAACCACTTCTCTATAGGTCGTTAATTCGAATGGTATCACTGCTTGCTTTATACGAGACCTAAGTCCCTCCTCAAAGCGCCTTGCTCTTCTTTCTTCTGTTGCTACCGTCTGGGGCAAACTTTGCCAGACGAGCAAATTCAAATTCATATTCAATGAATCGTTTGGCTCCCTTGCTCTAACTTAATGAACTCCCTCTCTTTGTGTTGGCGTATGTTTTTTGGAAAATACTTGTTGTTGAAGACCTCTGTAAACATATTCCAAGTGAATGGTCTAGTATTCTTCTCATGTTGGCGTTCAACCATCAACCACCAATCATAAGCATCTCCTTGAAGCATGTAAGCGTGAATGTAACTTTCTCTTGTTCTGTGCAGCCCATAACCGAAAATGCCTTCTGAATTTCGATTAACCATTTTTTAACTTCTAGAGAGTCAGTTGTGCCAGTAAATGATAGTGGAGATAACTTCTTAAATTCGATATCTTTCCTTGTTCGGTGGGTTTGGTCATTCCTCATCGAACGATTGTTTTGCCCAAGTAAAGTCAATGCTTGCATAAAGCCTCCATTATCATTGGGGTCCCTGTGCTATTGCGACTCCTCTAGACGAGCTTGAGATGTTTCTTCGTGAACTTGAGAATGAGTAGCGGGGGCCATACTGGAATACAAATACTTATTTATTATTATCGTTTTAATGAAATTTCACTAATACAATATTGCAACTACAACATTTATGCATCAAATAACTATTTACAATTTAAGATATAAAATTCAACCTTACCAGTTGATCACAAGAGGACTCCTAGGCAGCATGTCTCAATGATCCTTTTGAGGTTGATGAAGAAGAGACCTTGGCCAGGTGCAGATTTCAAATAGCGCACAACCCGTAAAAGTCTGTTTCCCAATGATCCTTTTGAGGTTGATGCATAAACCCCGCTCAATATATGGACGAATCGTAATATCTCGGCCTTGAAACCGTGAGATATATTAATCTCCCAACTAATCGCCTATATTTTCCTGGATCTTTGAGTGGCTCACTCTTATCAGACAGTTTTAAACCACGTTCCATGGGAGTATCAATTGGAGCTGCCCATAATAACCCTGCATCCTTAATAATTTCCAATGCATACTTTCGTTGAGAAATAAAAATGCCATTCCTAGATGCAGAAATCTCAATACCAAGGAAATACTTCAAGTCACCAAGATCTTTAAGGCAAAATTTATTATGCAAGAATTTCTTTATATTAGTTATACTCACAGGATCATTGCCAGTAATTAAAATGTCGTCAACATATATCAAAAGAGTAGTAAAGGACTTTCCTTGCTTTCTGATGAATAGGGAGTAGTCAGCTTTTGATTGTACATACCCAGCTGAATGGATGGCCTCAGAGAATTTAGCAAACCATTAAAGAGATGCCTGTTTCAACCCATATAATGATTTGTGGAGGCGACAAACCAAGTGTTCATCCCACATCGTCAAGCCACAAGCGGTAGAGACATGTAGATTTCTTCGTGGAGGTCACCATGAAGAAAAGCATTATTAACGTCGAGTTGATGAAGGGACCAGCCGTGGACAGCAGCCAAAGCCAATAAACATCGAACAGAGATGATCTTTGCTGTTGGAGAAAAGGTATCCTGATAATCAACTCCCTCCAATTGAGTGAACCCTTTTGCCACAAGTCACGCTTTTATACCCCTCAATTGATCCATCGACTTATGCTTTATCTTGTAAACCCAACGACAACCAATAAGAGTTTTGCCAGCCGGAAGATGAGTGAGAGACCAAGTACCATTTTCTTGGAAAGCCTGTAATTTGGAATGCATTGCCTCTTGCCACTCAGGGTGAGCAGTGGCCTCTGAATAAGAACTAGGTTCTGTGACATTACTGACTTGAGCAACAAAAGATCGATATGCAGGCTTATATCTATGATATAAAACATAATTTGTCAGTGGATAGCGTGTAACTTTTGTCGGACTTGGAATGAAGGAAGTCGATTGGTCGAGCAAAACGTTGGAGCGTATTTAATCGTTGAGCTTGATTGGTAGAACGGTCTCAGCGGCTAGAACAACGGAGTGGTTCGGGTGATAGAGCGAGGGTTCGAACGAGTGATGTTTCGGGTGAGAGAAGAGATTGGTCGAGAAGTAGGTTGGATGAGATTTTCGGCGCCGGAGATGGTGAGTAAGAGGTTGACGGTTCAATGATGGCCAAAAGTAATGGGTCGAAGATATTTAGTGGTGTATAAAAGTTTGGTCGTCGTGTAGAAGTGTGGATAGTGGTCTGGTAAAAGGAGTACGGTGGCGCGGGTTGAGGTGAGGAAGGAGATGAAGTGGGAGTAACCGTGTGGTCGAGATGAGTCGGAGAAGATTTGTGAGGATTAGAGTCAATAGGTGAAGTAGTATCATAGGTTAGCAATGGAATTGGGCGAATAATAATGGTCCAACGGAGGTGCATCAAAATTGGGCTTGACCGAGGTATATGGAAAAGTATTTTATGAAATTTCACATCCCGGCTAGTAAAAACTTTTAGGTCGATAAATCAAATAATTTTTATGCTTTTTGACCGATGGGATAGACGATGAAGATGGAAGGCGGTACGATGATCAAATTTGTGAGAAGTGTGAACGTTAGTGGCATAAGCAAGACAACCAAACACACGGAGATGAGAGTAAGAGGCGGTTTTGAATAAAGAAGTTCGAAAGGAGTTTTGAATGAGAGAACCGGTGGAGATAACCGATTGATGATGTGGACAGCAGTAAGAGCACATTCTCCCCAAAATTGTGAAGGGAGTTGAGCATGAAATTTTAACGCACGAGCCACTTGTAAGATGTAGCGATGTTTACGTTCTACAACCCCATTTTGTTGAGGCGTGTAAACACAAGAATGTTGAAAAATGACACCATTATCTTGGAAAAAAGAGTGAAATGAGATAAATTCCCCACCATTGTCACTTCGAAAAGTTTTAATGTGAGATTCGAATTGAGTGAAAACATAACTGAAGAAGCGTTTTAAAAGTGAATGTGATTTATCTTTGTGACGCATTAAAAAAATCCATGTGAAACATGTATAATCATCAACAATGGTATGAAAATAATTAGCACTAGAAAGAGAAGGGTGTCGATAACGACCCCAAATATCACAATGTATAATATCGAATAGCTTTGTAGAGGAAATAGTACTAGTACCGAAAGGTAAACGACTCTTCTTAGCCAAAGGACATACATGACAAACATTTTTGACTCAACAGAAAAATTTAAAAAGTTCTTAGCAATGAAACTTAAGTGAGAGGGTGACAAATGGCCTAAGCGACTATGTCAGAGATTGGTAGATGAAATGGTGAGGTTGCAGGCTTGTCGGTTTTTGGATGAGGAAGGGTTGGTCAAGGATTTCTTCGTTGCTAGTGCCACCAAATAGTATAGTCCGTCACGCTGTTTACCCAAACCAATCGTCTTCCTCGTAGCCAGATCCTGTAAACTACACCAATGAGGAAAAAACGTCAATGAACAGCTTAAACCTCTTGTCAAATGACTAACTGACATCAAATCAACTTTAAATGTAGGCACATATACACATCATGTAGATAATAGACGGAATTTAGAGGCAAAGACCCTTTTGCAACAATATTCACTTTTTCTCCGCTAGGCAACAATACAGGCGATACGAGAGCAATTTTATCTTTATACAACAATTGAGATGTTGAAGTAATATGATCCGTCACCCCGCTGTCAATAATCCAATTGTGGGAAGCGACTTTAGACAAACATGGCTTTGTTACCGCATTCGCTTTGGAACTAGACCCTTCATCTTGATTGTTAAGAAGTGACAAAAGCTACTTGAGTTGGACTTTTGATAATGAAATTACAGGTCTCCCTTCATCATTGTGGGACACCTCAGATACTTGATTAGCTATAGAAAAACCTTTATGCTGATTTGAATTTGAGCCTGAATTCATTCTTGCCTTAGGATGGCCTAGTGGGTACCCATGTAATTGAAAACACTTTTGGACCCAATGGCCCATCTCTCCACAGTAAGAGCATTGAGGTCGTCCCCTTCCTGATCTAGAACGATGCCGATCTTGGTCAAAGCATCGTTCTCCTTGCATAGAATATGAACGATCTGATCGGACATCCTGAGGCTGAGACAAACGATTTGCTGGAGAATGATGTGGGCGATCTACTCCTGTTGAAAAGTTTGATTTTTGGCCGTTGTTGTTGTGACGCACCGCCATAGCAGTGCTCCCACCAAGCTCGATTGCGGTGTGTGTAATCGAGGAGTCTTTGTTTTTTCTCTTGAGTAACTGAAGAGTAGGCTTAGCGGATGGAAGACAGATGATTCATCAGAAGGATTTGACTGCGAATTGTACTGTAAGTCTAATTCAAGCCCATTAAGAATTGTATCAATTTTGTTGATGATCGCTTATGCTCCATGTCCTGTGTCTGAATATGAAGTCAATTCATCCCATAAGCCCTTCGATTTAGTGTAATAGGTAGAGACAGAGAGTTGGTCTTGTCGAAGATAAGCAATATCTCGTTGAATTTCGAAGATGCGAGGTGCATTGCTTTGAGAGAATCGCTCACAGAGATCTTCCCAAACTTCATGAGCAGTAGAATAATAGATCACACTGTCTGCGATTTCTGGATTGAGAGTATTGACGATCCAGGAATGAACCATGTCGTTACACCACGACCAAGTTGCAAAGCCTTCAGGATCATCTTCTTCTGAAAGAGCCTTGATATAACCATTGACAAATCCGAGCTTATTTTTGGAGTTTAAAACTATAGTCATAGCCCTTTTCCAACTAGAGTAATTGTCTCCATTCAAGGATTTGGAGACTAGAACCAATCCTGGATGATCTGAGTGATAAGTGAAATAAGGATTAGAGATGTCAGATTTTGATGAATCTGATGTAAACTCCAGCTTAGATGGATTTTCATCGTTGGCCATGATGGCTGAAAAGCTGAGAATATGCTACACGAAAGATTAGAATGTATCAATGAGTCAGGATCTTAGTCCCTGCTCTGATACCATGAAAATAAAAAAAAATAGAAGAGAGAATTTGCTGAAATGTATTTCATTGATATCTGAGTGTACATATATATAGAGTTAGGTAACTTTCTCTACAAGACTATCACTACCTATAATTAAGAAATCTTCTATGAATGGTAACTATAATCAAGGAATACATATGGAAAACAAATATTTACTATTAATACAAATTGATATGAAAGATCTGACTTTCCAACATGTAGTGGGATAGGAACGCTAAGTTCTATTGATTGCTCTGGATGTGTCAATATTTCCAAAAGATATAAGATCGACATTGAGCATCCTTGTTTGGCGCGAGTACAAAAGGTGTGCCCTTTCCAAGGTAACAATAATCGTGTGAGATGTGGAAAGTATGTTTGTACTCACCATCTTATCTAAAGTATGAACTTGAGGGTCTATAACTCTATATTCCAACATGCTGCTTTCGTTCGGGCCACTGATCAAGTCCCTAACACATTAAGGCTACAAGCTCGTGTGGGTTTGCTTTATTTTCTTGATAATTATCGGCCTCCACATTGTCGAGTTTGTAGTACTGAAGGATAGACAAGAGAGACATTGTGATGTATTGCCCGGTGCGAACTCTTGCAGATAATGTGGATGCTCGGGATTGTTAATTTCAACATGGAATTTGGCATATAATTCTTTTACAATTTCCACATAAGTTGTACGTGGAGTGGGAACTAATTTTCCCCACTGATTTCGAATGATCACTTGGCTGAAGAGTTCGTTGACAAAGTCATACATGACTACTCATCTCTATATGATATTCTCATTTTACCATGTCATTTTATAGTTCAACCATGCGTCTTCAACTTCAAATTTATTTGTGTCATATATCGTGGCCGCTTTTTTGAGCTTTCAAATTTATTTGTGTCATATACGTGGCCAGTTTTTTTGAGCTTTTCTTTGAAGGGGCCTTTCGTTTTCCGAGCTTCTTGTGTTGGCTTATGTGACTTTAGCATGTTACCTATTGAAATAGACACTAATAAAAATTTGACTAAAAAATTCATCTCAAATAGACAATTATTATGGACTGTTTAGAAATATTATTCCAAAAAACCAGTCAGTAGGGACGGTTTTCCCAAGTTTTGTCCGTAATAATAGAGTATTTGGTACGGTTTGATCCGTTGTAGATGGACATTTAATTGTGCGTTTAATTTTTGGCGAAAAAACTGTATCGAGACTGTAGAGTAAACCGTCTCAAACATCTGTATATGGGATGTATGTTCCCAAAAATTTTGGTCCTTAATGCATGAAAAATTTGGCGTACGAAGATTTCCTTCCACAATTTTAACTAAAATACTTTCTGCGAAAAATATTCACAATTACGGACCAAATGTCTATCAAGAAGTTTTTCTAAAAGAATTTTTGCTTCAAGTCGATCGTTTTTTTCCTCGTCCATCTAGCGATGTGCCACCACCGTCGAACCGTGTAATTCTCCATCTCTCTTTCATTCGTCTCTCTCCACTCTTTATCTACTCATTTCAATCTCTTATGTATCTCTGTCTCTCTTTCAATCTTGTTCTCACCGTACAAAATTTAGACATTGTGATCTCTATACTCTTCATTGTGGGGTTTTTCGGATGCAAATTGATCTGGAAAGAACTAACTCTATGAAATTCATTCTTTGTTCAATTGCCATTCTACATATATGTCATTCGGACATATTTTTCACTATTCATATATTTGTGTTATCTTATTTTTATATTTGTGTCTTGTGTTATGACTAAAATGTCTACAATATTCTAATAAGAATGATATTTTATGATTTGAACATAATCGATTTTCAAAGAAGTATCATGATCATCCCAGGAAAATGGTTTTCTTTCAAGAGTATATATAATATAGTTTTCTATTAATTATAAATTATAGTGTACACCATTTGTTGGTGTGATATATTTTTATTGTAAGTTAAAAATTGTAGTGGGTTATTGTATACCATTTTGCACTATCTTTTTGCTATTCTTGCTTATTATGAATCGATTATATGGAGTGGTCTTACACTTTGATGTTAGCATTCCCTATTACACACACCACCTCCCTCATTCCCTCTTGCTTTCTACGTTCTTCTATTGTCTCGTGAGTCCGCTCTAGCATTCATATGCGTGTGATTCAATGTGAAGAATTTGTACTCTTGGTTAGCCTGTCTATACGTATGAAAGACGAGCACTCATCAATTTTCATCCCTCATATATGTCTCTTTCTTTGTGTGTGTCTTTTGGGTGTAAAGTTTGAGCATTGTTCTCGTATTTTCGTTCTCTGTTTTTTCATAAATACGAGCATTGCGTGTTTTTTAGTCTAAAATTCCTTTTCTCTTTTTTGGTTCAAGTTGCCAACTAGTCATCTTTTGTTCTTATCTTGGGGATCATTTTTATCTTGATTGTATAATCGAGTGTATGTTTCTCTCATAAAGATCATATTTAAAAATCATACAATATAAGTAGTGTACGTTTGAAAATTATGTGTGGTTTAAAAAATTATATCAACTTATACCATATGAATGCCTAGGTGAAGAATTTAACATTTTTTTTTGTGGTGTAGTTAACGATTTATAGAATAGTCAACAAGTATAAAACTTGGTCCACATGCATCTATGTACTAAGGATTTTGATTGTGGACTTAAAGCATATATAGAGCACGCGTTTGTTCGTGGGTTTGTTTGTGCTAGCAAAGTAAAGTGTCTGTGCATTAAATGTAAAAATATGAATGATGTAAACAAAGAAACGCTCTATGAACATTTGATATGTAGGAGAATGATGAGTAATTACAAGGTGTGGCATCTTCATGGAGGTGAAATTCGAGACAACGCCTACTCACAAAACCATAGTAGATACTATTGATTGTGGTTGTGGTTGTGGTGGTGGTGGTGGTGGTGGTGACAACATAATTATTATGATGCGAGATAGTTTTGAGAGGCCAATTGTAGACGAAGATATGGATAGTGTGGTGGAGGAAACTAATGGTGTATCAAGTTATGGTGCTCCTATTGAATTTTACAAACCGGCGAGAAAATCGAAGGAATCTTTGTATTCTGGATGCAAAAATTATACAAAGTTGTCATTTCTTTTTAGCAATAAGATATTTTTTTCATTGATTGACTTATTAAGAAATGCATTTTCTGAAGGATGTACTTTGCCGAAAACCTTCACGCATAGCAAAAAGATTATTTTAGATATGGGTTTGGGTTACAACAAGATAGATTTAGATGTTGTTTTGGAAGGATAATTCCAAACTTGAACAATGCACCGTATGTGAGGCTTCAAGATATATTAAGAAGAATGGTATTACAAAGAATAAAACACCGGTAAAGATTCTCATCACCATCCATTGATATTGAGGTCAACGCTTGTACATGTCGTCTAAAGTTGCAGTTGACATTAGATGGCATGAAGATGGCCGTACTAAAGATAGAGTGATGAGGTATCCAACCCACACACACCAACTTAGAAACACATTGACGAGAAATCTCTGTATGTTTTTATAGATATATGAAGTGTGAAGCTTGGATTAGCAAGTAATGGCTTTAACCCATTTGGAACCATGAGTTTCATGTACAACATGTAGCCCGTGATAATTATGTCATACAATTTGCCTTCGTGGTTGTGTGTGAAACAACATCACATGATCTTGTCTTTGCTTATATCTGATCTTAAAAGGCCTGCTAACAACATTGACGTTTAGGATCAGCCACTGGCTCACTTCCATAAGCAGTTAGTTTTTTATTTGTTGTCATGTGAGAGAAGACACTTCGAGCAAGTTGTCTCTTAACTTGAAAAGCAAATCAGTTGTATATTTTGTTGAAAAAATAGAAGCTCTCAATGGCGTACTTGACTTGAATTAACCAGAAGAAATCAATTATTCCAGGATCTTAAAGTGCAGACATGTGACTAAGCTGAGAAATAATGGAACAAATGTAATTGTTATTGCATCCTGTTATCATAATATCATCAACGAAAACTACAATATAAGTTGTACTTTCAAATTGTGATTTGGACAAGATGACCGATTAGACTTGGCGATTGAAACCGAACACTCAATTAATGCATGGTATAACTTTCTAAACCAAGAACATGAAGCTTGTTTGAGGCTATACAGTGGTTTATGTAGCTCGCAAACCAAACTAACAGTTGAAGTGTCTTGGATTCCAACTTGTTAGATGAATACTTCACCTTGCATATCCTCATTGAGGAAGGCATTGTTAATGTCCAATTGCCTTTCATTCCAGTGTCTACTTAACGTAATGGTGAGTACCACTATAATGGTCGGATGTTTAATGTCTAGGCTAAAAGTCTTATTGAAATCAATCCCACCTACTAGGTGAAATCCCTTGACCACAATCTAGACCTTGGTATTTATTTATTAAGCCATCATGTTATGTTTTAGTTTGATCCCTCATTTACATCCAATAGCCCTTCTACCTGGTAGACGTGGGAACAATCTCCAAGTGTTGTTCATGAAGAGAGCTAATAACTAGTCATCCAACATGGCTTGCTACCAATGATTACTTTGTAAGGCCTCGTGGGATGACAATTGGGTGAAGATACAAGAGGAGATGTAGACGGCACATAATTCATTACATGGTTTAAGCTACTTAAGCTAACTAGAAATAATGCAATCTTAAATGTTTAGAATATATAACATATGAGACTGATTTATATATGAATTCACATGTAAATAAGTCACAAAATTTATGTGGTTACATTTATTAATGCATATAAACACTTTGTAATAGTTGCTAACATGATTTCTACTAACAAAATAGATGTATTTACATTTATTAGTTAGTGACTTTGTTCAATTTTCAAACTTTTTATCTTGTATGTGTAAACTTGAACTTCTTTGGTATTTGTAGAAGAATATTGGATATAGTCTTAACATGTTGTGCTTTTAAGTCATTTGCAACTTTATCTTCTTTACATTTCAAGTATTATCTTACAAATGGGCACTCTTTTCTAGTGAGATATTGTTTAATTTCAATTATTAATATGAAGTATGATTGCATTTGCAGGTATCTAACAAGATAGTTATGTAGATAGACGAGTTTGACTTGAGAGTGGAATGTGTGTGATCATATTTGAGTTTTGTATATGGATGTGGATATGTTAGTTTAAGCGCATGTTTGGTAGCGCATGTTTGGTAGTGCTAAAATTATTTTTAATTGCTTATATTTTAAATTATTGGTAAATATGTAGATAAAAAGTGGGTTGTAAGTTGTGGGCCCTATTAAATGTGTAGATAAAAAGTATATTTGACCAATTTAACCAACTGAAATTATAATTTAAGCTTTGCCAAACATGTGCTAAACATATTAATTGAATTCTGGTGGATGTTATTTTGACTTGAGAATGGAATATGCATGATCTTATTTTAAATTTGTAAATGGATATGGATATGTTATTTCGGATTTATAAATTAAATGCAGGTCAAATACAATGTTGAAAACTTATTGGAGTTTGACTTGTAAATGGAATGTTAAGTTATTGTTATATATTTTGTAGATGTCGAATGGCTATTATGTTTTAGACATGAATGATAAATGTTTACAGGTGAAAAAATGTGTACCCGGGTGAACAAGGTAGTGTAAGGACGAAAAAAAAGGAAAAAAGGGTTTTAAGGACGGTTTGATCAATCCCTAATAAGAACAATCATATTTCTTTAGCCATGGTGTCCATGATGGTTTCTCATTCGTTGTAAATAGTTGGGAACGTTTTAAAACCGTGGCAAACAATTGAAAGTATTCTAACAAAGAGACCTATATAAGGACGATTCTTGATCGGCGTGAATAAATAGATTTTTTCCAATGCTGGTGGAATCGTTGTGAAGACCTTCCTTGATACTATCTAACATGCCCTTAATAGGGATGATTTTAGTGCTCATTCGAAATGGGTATTGGCGACGGTTGTCTAGTATTGGTGACGTTTTGAACCGTCCCTAAACATCAATTTTTTCATAGTGAGAGAGAGACAACATCATAATCACGAAAACTTCAAGAGATGTGATAAATTAAAATATTAAATTTCCGTGCAAATCCCAAGTTCTTGCCAAGGAGTTTGTATTGATGTCAAAGTAATGCATCAATGGTGTTAGAATACAATGCACATTACTTCAAATATGCCTAAGTCCACACATTAAACAAAAGAAGTGATAATGATGGTCTATACAATTTATCAAATATGTGGTGGGCATCTTCCAAAACCAATGTAATTATGAAAAATTTAATGACCCCATAACCCAAAAATTAACACAAGCAAACACAAAATATCAATTTTCAATCTATTCAACTTTCATAGCCCAACTTCCTCAATAAAATGAAAAGTGCTCAAAGTAACATTTATAATAATTTAAAGCAAGGAAAAAGTTAGAAGTATAGTTTATCCATGTTACCTTGAATTGATAGAGAAGCTATGACTTGATGATGAGGAGTCACTACAAGAAATTTTCCTTTCAAAGGCGAAAAATTTTGGTCTTGTTAAGTCTCTCGATGACTATTTTTTTGACTAAACAAACTAAAAATGATTTTCTAGAATAAAAAATTTACATTGTTAACAGTAAAATTTCTTATAGTGGGTGATGCAATGAAAGGGATGAATGATGGTTGAATTAGTTTTGGGGTGAATATAAGGTGGTATTGGGTACAAGAAGCTTAAGAGAAAGTCGTGAGATTGAGAGTGGGAGAAATATGTTCACACCCGGGGATTTAAAACCCAGGTGCTCTCTCTTGAGCGGACTTAGTGTCTGCCCGAGTGGATGGAATGTGTGCCTTTTGGCATTGTTGGCCCGTTCGAGCAACTAGAGAGCCCATGTTTGAATTTTTTTAAATGCTTAACACTACTTGTACAACTCTATCTCAAATTTCAATGAGCTAAAATATGGACGATGTTCGTGATTTACATTCCAATGAATATAGACTTTACATGCGCTGAAAACACTTCATCCAACCGGATGATGACACCTTAGTCCTAAATGTGCTGAAAATGCACTCTAAAAGCCAAAAAATGACATAACTACCTAAAGAGAAAGTAAATAAAAAGGTAAAAAATTGGGTTGCCTCCCAATAAGCAGTTGTTTAATGTCATTAGCTTGACTTTTTCGTTTTGGTCACTTTAGGTTGGTAAGATGGACAACTAATTTTCCATTTGACAAATCTCCTCTCCAATATGCTTTCAATCTTTGCCCTTTGACCTTGAACCTTCTAGTGCCATCTTGATTTAATTCCATAGCTTCGTATGGATATACATTTTCTACTGTCAACAGACCAAACCACCTCGAACGCAATTTTCCTGAAAATAGTTTGAGATGAGAATTATATAGTAACACTTCTTGCCTGACTTCAAACTTCATCATTTGAATGTGTTGGTCATGCCATTTCTTCGCCTTTTCTTTATATAGCTTTTCATTCTCATAGTCTTCCATAAGAAACTCGTCCATTTCTTTGAGTTGCAAGAGTCTATTCTCATCAGCTGCTTTCATGTCAAAATTCAAAGTTCGAACAGCTCAATATGCTCATAGTTCTAATTCAATTGATACATGACACGCTTTTCCAAATACCAATCCATATGGAGACATGCCAATATGTCTTGAATGCCGTGTGATACGCCTAAGTGCATCGTTTAATTTCTTGGACCAATCCTTGCATGAACGATTCATTGTGAGTTTGAAATTTCCACTTGCCCACTGGTTTGAAGATGAGGGTCAAGATGCCATTACTTAACAACATACTTATGCCAATAATGACTCAAATTGGCGATTGCAAAATGTGTTTTCTCCATCACTAATAATGGCTTGGAGATATCATATGTGTGAAAATGTTGTTTTCAAGAAATGCACAACTACCGTGAGCATCATTTATTGGTAAAGCTACTGCTTCTACCCATTTATTTATATATATATATATATATATATATATATATATATATATATATATATATATATATATATATATATATATATATTGATTTTCAAATGACGGTGGAATGGTCCTATGAAGTTGATACCAAACATCAAATAATTCCACTTCAAGAATGCTATTTAAGGGCGTCACGTTCTTTCACGAGTTGTTCCTTCTTCACCGGGCAATGGTCACATTTCTTAACAAAGTTATAGGCATCTTGAAATAATGTTTGCTAGTAGAACCTTGACCGTAGAAGTCTTGGATGCGCCGAAGTGTCATGTATAATCAGATGAGTGACAACGCTCTAGAATTTGACTCATTTCTTCCTCTAGCACACAATGTCGAATAATCTAATTTGAACCCGTATGTAGAGAATGAGATCCTCCTAGAGGTAATGCTTAATGTCATTAAAGAACTTATTCTTCAGGTGACTTGTGTAATCAGGCAGAATGATGGAACTGGATAAATAGTTGAAAAAATCGACATACTGTGGTGTTGTGGCTACATTAAGTAGCTTCTCATCTAGAAATACTTCGTTGATTCCAATCTGGCTGATCGTGTTCTGATAGTTCAAGCCGATATAAATGGTCAGCCACCAAGTTTTCACATCTTTCTTATCTCTGATTTCCAGATTGAACTCTTTCAACATAAGTACCTACCGAATAAGCCTTACTTTTAAGTCTTTCTTTGCAAGCAAATATTTCGATGTAGCATGGTATGTGTGAGATTATTACATTTGATCTAATGAGATATGATCATAATTTATCAAAGGCAAACGCAACCACTATGAGCTATTTTTCGGTGGTAGCATAGTTAAGTTGTGTATCAATAAGTGTTCTACTAGCATAGTGAATTAAATGTGGCACTTTATCCTTTTGTTGGCCCAACATAGTCCCCATTGCATAGACACTGGCATACATTAACTCAAAATGTAAGCTCCAATCCGATGCAACCAAAATTAGTGTTGAGATCATCTTTTCTTTTAGAGTGTTGAAAGCTTGTAAACACTCTTCAGAAAAGTGGAATGGGATATCTTTCTCAAGCAGACTACAGAAAGGTTTCATGATCTTGGAGAAGTCATGAAACAACGATAGAAACCTGCATGCCCTAAGAAACTTCAAATTCCTTTAACTGAAGTGGGTGTAGGTAGTTTCTCAATTACCTTAATTTTTACTATATCCACTTCAATACCCTTAGTTGAAAACTGATGTCCCTACACAATTCTCTCTTGAACATGAAATGACATTTTTCCCATTTAAGAACAATATTAGTTTCTTCACGTCACTGTAGAAACAGAGACAAATAATTTAACTTATCGAAAGATGACCCAAAAATCGAGAAACCATTCATTAACACTTCTATGTAGTTTTCCACCATATATGACAAGATTGATACCACACAACACTCAAATGTAGCATAGGCATCACACAATCCAAAAGATATCATCTTTTACGCAAACGTGCCATATGGATAGGTGAAAGTAGTTTCATCCGCATCTTATGGAGAAATTGCAATCTAATTGTACCCTCAATATTATCTAGAAAATAGATAGAGTGTCCAGTGATCCTTTCCAACATCCGGTCAACGAAAGACGTAAAAAATGGTCCTTCCTGGTTGAGTTTGCAATAATCGATGTAGACTCTCCACTCTCTTACTGTTATGGTTGAAATAAACTCATTGTTTTATTTGGTACAACAATGAGTCCTCCTTTATTTGGAACTACCTGGAATTGACTGACCTAAGCACTCTCTGAAATAGGATATATGATACTTGTATCTAGGAGTTTTAGTATCCCAGCTTTCTCAAATTCTTGCAATTTTGGATTCAGTTTGGGTTGATGTTCCACTGAAGGCTTGTGTCATCCTTCACGAGGATTTTATACATGCAAAATGATGGGATGATATCTTTTATGTCATAAATAGACCGTCCTATAGCAGTTTTGTGGTCCTTAAGTACTCGAAGCAGTTTATTTTCTTCCATTTTATAGAAGAAGTTGGCAACGATCATTGGCGGTGTAGATTTTTCTCTTAAATAAGCATATCACAGGCACGGTCCGATAGTCATTTAAGTTCGAGAGTTGGAGGTTGTAGAATGGATGGTAATGGTTTTGTAAGGCATTTGACAAGTTCTAAAAATTATAGGTTTCTCTTGAAAGGTGAATGAGTTTCCAAATGTCGAGTACAAGCTTCCATTTCTTCAGAGTCAGATTGTGTGAAAATAAAGTGGACAATGCCGACCTCAAGTGGTTCTTGAGGATGATCACGAGTGAATGTATTTGCCACAATCTTGTCTATCACATCATTTGAAAACATATGTCAGACTTTGCTAGATACGTGATTGCTTTGAATATGTTGATCATGACATGTTCCTCATTTATCTCGAGAATGAGCTGACCCTTTTTTCAATTAGAGCTTGACTAGTAGCAAAAAATGGGTGTCCTAGAATAAGTTATACATCTTTGTTTTCCTTCATTTCTAGGATGTTAAAATCATTCGGGAAGATGAATTTGCCACTTTCACCACAATATCTTATATTATTCCCTAAGGGTGTTTAATGAACCTATCACAAACCTGTAATGACACTGTTGTTTCCTTTGCCTATCCCAAATCAAGCTTCCTATAGACAAAAAATGGCATTAAGTTAATGCTAGCACTAAGATCACATAATGCCTTTTCAAAGTAATTATTACATATGGTGCAAGAAATATTAAAACTCATTGGGTAGTTTAGCTTTGGATGCAGCTTATTTTGCAAAATTGCAATGCATTCATCGATCAACATCACTATTCATGTTCTTCCAACTTCCTTTTATTTGAACAGACTTCTTTCATAAACTTCACATAGCTGGACATTTGTGCTAATGCATCTGCGAATGAGATGATAATATGTAGTTTTTTGAGGACCTCCAAGAGTTTTGTGAATTGCTTATCTAGCTTGTTTTTTTTTTTTTTTTTTTTTTTTTTTGCAACATTTGAGGGAATGATATAGGTTGCACATAGGCGCGTGACATTAACAGTTGCCTTGACCTATGGGGTATCTCAATTATGTTCGGAGTAGTTTTTGTTGTTTGTTCAGACCGCTTCACTTGTTTGTTGTCAGTTGTAGGTACCTTTTAAATTGGAGGCAACATGTCTTTTGACATGGACAAAAGATTTCAAGTAGCTGGACTCCACTATTCGTACTAATTATTTTCACTTATTCTTTTGTATTGGTTTTAGTTTTACTAGTTAGAGTTCCTTGCGCTATCTACCCCACCGAGTATCCAAATTATTTATAGATGCATGTTGGCGCTGTAGAGTTTTATTAGTTTTAGTAATGTACTGATAAATCAAGTCTTCCAACAAAGGTTTTTTCTTGTGCTACTATGGAAACCTAGTGGCTTGCATTAAGTTTGATTTTTATGATTTTGATTATTACTCCAAGAAAAGTTGGGATGACTTCTCCACCCAAGATTATATGTATTGGATTAGGGATTATTTTGCCAATGCGAGAAATTATGTGCATAATTGACCTTTTCAAGATTAAATATGAAAGTGGTGTTCAATGGAGCAGCTGATGTCTAGTGGTTCACCCTGCACCTCTCACAAATCGGATTACGACTATGTTGACTAACTAAGTGACAATGTCCATTTTCCTTGTTAGAGCTTCCATTTTAGTAGAGAGTGCTAAAATGACGTCAACATTTTGATGTCCTGCTATTTTTCTCGACATTTTCCTTTCTGATGGCCACGTAGCACTAGTTTTGGCCATTCTTTCAAACAAACCATATGCCTCTTAGACTGTCTTTGTCTTAATCAACCTATTCGATGATGAATCGACTACATATCGGTTTGTTAGAAGTAACCCTGTAGAGAAATATTGGACTTGAAGTCTCTTCTTGATGTCATGATTTGGGCACTTGCATAATAATTCCTTGAACCGTTCCCAAGCTTCATGGAATTTTTTTAGAATCAAGCTGCCTGAGTATAAATATGTCGTACTTTAGTTTGACAACTTTAGTAGGTAGAAAATATTGAGTGGTGAAATTTTAAACCATTCCACGTAGTAATACTCTTTGCGGGATGAGAGTGGTAACCACTTTCTCGCTCCATTTCTCAGCGTATGCAGAAACAACCTCATTCGGATAGCCTCATCATTCACCCATTGGTAAGTGAAGTTAGTACACAACTCCAAAAATTGGAAATATGGCCATGTAGATTCTCAATTGATTTCCCATTGAATTGTAGATAAGTTTGGAATAGATTGATCATATCCCGGCATATTTGAAAATTCTACTGCCCGTACGAAAGATATGCTATGTTTGATTGATTTTGATCGAATGTTGGGGTAATGAATTCCTCAACTGGTAAGTTTTCCTCATCAATCACTACTGGTTATAGAAAGTGAACACATACATCTGTCATTATGTTTTCTTGGTCCTTATCTCTCTGTTCTTTTCTTTGTTGTCTAAAAGGCCTCACGATCTCTAAATCAAATGGAAAGAGATTGAGATCCTCCAAGTTTTCCATATACCAAATGCAAATACTTGAAAAGATAAAAAAGAGTAAGGTGGAATAATTACAAGAAATAGTAGAATAAAAAATCGAATTGAAGATAAAATTTATAAAATTGTAGTTAAAAACATAGTCCCGGCAACAACACCAAAAACTTGTTCGGTGAAATTTCGCATGCATACGGGTTCTTTGACTAGAAGTAGTAAAATGAATAAAAGGGATATAGTTCCCACGAAGACTTAGATCTTAACTTAAATTCGACCAATTCGAGCTTAAATCGAATACACACAATAAAATCTTTAATCAATTAACGATATTTATATCTATGCTAAAACAATGGTTTAAAATAAATGCAATTTTGATTATTTGAGAAAAATCAAGTAGACAAACTATACTAGGAATCCGATTCTACCATTAATATCTATTTTAATTCTCAAAATCTCACTTATAATCCAATTTATGCTTAATTTGCCAATTAATAATCCTAGGTTGTCTAATAATCTTTTTTGAGTAGAATTAAACTTATTTTCATATATGATCCAAAATATTTTTATTCCGAATTTGAATATATGAAAATGCATTTAACAATAAGACCATCTAAATTGATTGTATAAAGCATATAAGATTATTTCTAACTTTAATACGACATTGTGTTGGTTTCCAACATTGAGTTAAACGTACCTTGAACCTCTCGGAAGCAAAATAAGTCACAAATTCATTTAAAAGGTGATCAATAATTCAAATGAAATTTAAACAATAGCACCATTCAATCAAGCACAAGTTAAGATTAGAAACAAGAAATTTTGAATTAAAACTTCAACTATTAGATCATCATCCCATATGAAAATTAAACTACTATGTTTGAGTTACAAAAGTACAATTATATTTGAGAATTCAGCACAAGAAGAAGCTTTTAAGGTAGATTCCGTCCCCTTTGAATGTCTTCAATGGAGTTCCCACGAACCTCCAACCTTTTCCTTGCTTTGAAATATCAATAAAGCTTAGCGGATGAAGAAGTCTTGTGTAAAATCCGAGCATTTGCTTTGTTTTCTCTCAATTTTTGAACCCTAGCTTAACACTTCCCCCCCCCCTCCCTCCCTCCCCCTCCTCCGCCTCCTCCTCCTATTTATAGCTCTTGATTTAATGCCCAAAATCGTGCTCTAAAGATTCATAAAAACCCGCCAAGGATAGACTCCCACTAAGGTGAACATCCGCCCCACGGTGTCCATTCGAGCGGGTGCTACGTCCGGTCGAGCGGAACACGTGCACAAGAATTCTAGCCTCTGACTCGCTCGAGTGGCCAGAGTGCCTGAAAATTCCTTTCTCCCTCCTGTCTTGACTTGGTAGGGCGACTATGATGCTTGATCGACCCCTCAAATTTCGTCTACGTGAAATGTCTTGTACTTAAGTCTCATTTGCCTTTATTTCTATTCAAATTAATTTGATTTTGTTCTTAATCACAAGGAACAAGATAAAATCAACATTGTTTTGATTCTAATTATACTTTAAGAAGGCTAAATGAGTATATAAAATACCCTCATCATATATCAAACCCAAAAATAAATAATTTGTTGTAATAAATTCAATTTAAATTTTACATCATAGAACTTATTTATGTCTTTGTGCTTAACTTCCAAAGTGATGAAAATGGCTGAACTTTGTCGGAGGCCATTCATTTCTATGTAAAGTTTTGTATATTTTTTTATTTTTTCACCCCCAAGTATTATGCTAGATCCAATTGCAGCGGTATAAAGACCCCATTTGGTTAGCGATTTTCAAATCATGCCTTTTTTTGAAGTGCTTTATTATTTACTAATTTTGTTCAAAAAATTTTAGTTTTTCTAATAATTACTATTTTTTTGAAATTGTAATTTAAATTAGGCAGAAATAGAAATGGACAAATCCATCGGTTTGAACCAAGCAATCCTAAAACGGTTGCTGATAACTCCCATCGAAATTCGTTGGAAATATCGATGGATTATGTAGGTAAATCCGTTGGTAATCATCAACAGATTATGTTGGTGTTGGAAAATTACTAGCAGGACTTTCACCTTCGGTGTGTATCGAAGGAAATATCCATCACTGAAGCCGCATATTTTAGTAGTGACAGAACAACATAATAAAGAACAATGATAAAATTGTAATTACGATCGTATTTGTTGTCTCGCGCAATATTGTCTAATAATACTTACTAAAAATTGAATGTAGTTTATTTTTTATAAATATGAGCCCATCCATAAGCCAATTAGTAATTGGAGAATTTTGTGATAACCCGGCTAAAAAATTTCAAATATAAAAATTATGAATGAAGTATTAGCAACTTTGGCGATATGAAAAGATCTGTCTTTTCTTGATACACATAGATTTAAATAAAGTTCGGTGTCTAGGTCTCTTCTTCATACATATAGTTTTAAACTTAGTTGGATGTCCCACTATCGTGGGTGCTTGGATTCCAAGTGCAGAACGTAGCTGTTGCCCAATTTTCAGCACATTCCTTCACACAATCTTCCCAATATACCTCCTCAGGCGACCATCGGCAATATGCTTCACAACTCAAGGAGCATTGGTCGCCCATGACTAATAAGCCAGAATTTATCAATATAGCCATCATCAACGTCACTCCAAGCAAAACTTTTGTCTTCAAGACCATCTTTCTTCCCTCAGAATTTTGATATGCCATTTAATTATACAAGACTTTTGTGATAGATGCCTATATATACAATAAGTCTTTCTGTCTATTCTTTGCATACATAGTAAACAGTAAATACAAGCATTAACTTTTACGTTTCAATTTAGTTTCCATAAGAAAACATAGTGTGAGACTTATAAGTTAGCCATATTAAATGACTTTTTGAATGCATGTTTTGTTCGTTCACAAGTGAAATTAATGAAGATAATTTTATATTTAATTGGTTCTTTAGTTAGGAACATTAATTGACATTTATGTCACAATAAATGTGATTATATTTACATAATGCATATGATTTTTGAGGCCTATGAAACGTCTAAATAGAATAAAACCTAGGAGAAATCTATGTACCTGTCAAGTGTATTCCAACTCTTCAATTATGTAAATTCCATGTTGGACTTCAGAAACTATTCTATAAGAGCCTTCCCAATTGAGTCCGAAGGCTCCATATTTGGCTTTTGTCAGCACCAAAAGTCCTTTAGTAAGTACTGGGTCATTGACACAGAACGACCTTTTCTTGACTTTGGAGTCGTAGTGAGTGGTCCTGGCCTCATCCAGAAGGTCAAGTTCTCTCCGCCTTGACTTATAATTTGATGTTTCAATGTAGTGAATTCGTCAAGATAAATGGAGTCCAACTTCAACTGGTACCAAAGTCTCGGCCATATAGGTCAGTGAGAAAGGAATTTTCTATGTGGTTGTTCGACTGGTAGTTTGATAAGCCTATAAGACGTTGTGAAGCTCGTCTACCCAAGCTTCTTTCAAGGCATAAAGCTTCTTTTTCAAAGAGTACTTTACTGTTTTGTTGACTACATCGACCTAGCCAATGGAGAGAACTATTTACAGATCCCAAGATCATCACAAAACCTTTGCAACTTTCTATTATCGAACTGATTTCCATTATTTGAAACCGAAGAATATGAAGCACCAAACCTCAAAACTATATTCTTTTAGATGAACTATGTTGTGCTGGCTTTGGTTATCTTAGTCATTGGCTTGGTCTTTATCCATTTTGTGAAGTAATCAATAGCCACAACATATATTTGGCTCCTCTAGTCCTTTGGGCAAAGGGCCCACTTGGTCGATCCTCACTTGCTGAAAGGCCAAGGATTACTTACAGCTGTTAACACCTGGAGGTAGAGATAGGATATATTGGTGATGTTTCTGGCACTTGTCATAGCTCTTAGCATAATCTAAAGAATCTTTTTTGAGGGTAGGCCAATAATATCCATGCATCAGGATCTTCTGAGCTATTGAAAGTCCACCTTCATGATTGTCGCACATCCCTCCGTGGATCTCATGCATGATGTATTCAGCTTCATCTTGCCCAACACAATGCAACAAGGAAATGGAGAACCTATTTTGTATAGGATACTTTCACTCACGACACATTAGATGGCTCTGAGCCACTGCTTCTCAACCTTGGTCTTGCTGGATAGAAGTTCCTAGTTAGTCAGGTAATATGATAGGTCTTTCATCTACTTAGATTGTTGACTGATGACATTCACCTCTTTTTTTGCCTCGGTATAAGGTTTTTCTAAGTATTCTAGTAGAATTACCCTCAACAATTCTGAGTCTTTGCTATTTTCCAGTTTAGACCAAACGTCGACATTGCTATTTTTCAAGTGAGGGACTTGGAGTATCTCAAACTTATCAAAATTGGGCAATAGGTTCATGACCTGGTTGTAGCTGCTATTGACTTGACCTCACCACAAGTTGAGAGTCGCTATTGACCTGGACCTCATTCGCCATCATTTTTCTTGGAAATCTAAGACCTTCTAGCAACACTTTGTTAAGATGGTGTCTTCATGGACTTATCAGAAGAATCCTTGTCACTCAAACAGTCTCTCAGGATGATCCGTCAATGAATAGAATCCTTGTTTTTTGCTCGGACACCACGAACAATTCGAGAGCCTCCACATCCATAGAAATTATAGTCTTCTTGGTGAATTCTACGAGGAACTAAGTGAGGGTCTGACCTTCGATGGAAGGCCTGAGTTAGAATTGGATATCAAACTGATTCAACTCTATAGTCTATTTTAACAAACGACCCAAAGTATCAAGTTCTTCATAAAACCTACCTCAAAGGATAATTGGTTAGCACTTCTATGATATGAGCTTGGAAGTATGGCCTCAATTTTTTGGAGGCATTAATAAGTGCAAGAGTCAGCTTCTCCATATCCAGTTACCTCGTCTTAGCGTCTAGGAGTGCCTTGCTGACATAGTAAATTGGAAATTGTTGTACTCTTTCATCACATACTAAGACGGCACTTGTGGCTCCTAATGAGACAGCAAGGTATATTTGCAACGGCTATCCTTGAACTAGTTTGGACAATTAATGAGCCCAATTGCTCTAAAAGCCTCTTCGCATTCCAAAGTCCATTAGAACTTATTTCTTTCTTTAATCATTTTGAAGAAGATGAAGTATTTATCGACTTAGAAACAAAGTGACTTATTACTGGAATTCCCCAAGTGATGCTTTGTACCTCTTTTAGTTTTTAAGGATATTTCATCTCAAGTGGCTTGGATCTTCTCAGGATTAGCCTCTATTTCACTCTCATTCACCATGTCTCCTAGGAACTTGCTAGAGACAACCTCGAAGGCATACTTTAATGGATTGAGCTTCATCTGATAGTATTGGAGAATATTGAAGGTGTCTTCTAGGTAAGCTATGTGCTCATTGCCCTCTGGCTCTTCACCAACATATCATCTACACATACTTCTATGGTTTTTCCAATTTGATCAGCAAACATCTAGTTTACCAACCTTTGGTACGTGGCCCCCAGCTTTTTAATCTAAAGGGCATCACTTTACAACAATATAAGCCTCAGTCGATGATAAATGAAGTATGCACCTTATTCAACCGTAGAGGGCATGCCCAACTATCAGCTGGTTAATACGAGACATGGGAAAGCTGTCCTTAGGAGATGCCTTAATTAGATCTGAAAAATCCATACAAGTCCACCATTTGTTGCCGAGCTTCGAGATAAGGATTGGATTGGCAAACCAACTAGGGTAATGGGCTTCCTGAATAAAGCCATTGGAGATAAGCTTATCCATTTCTTTCTTTAAGGCAACGTATCGTTCTGAGTTCAAAGGTCTTATCTTTTGTTTGTGGAGGGTATAATTTTGGATCAATCTTCAAGGCTTGGCACACCACTTGTGGATTGATCCTGATCATATCCTCGTGCCCCTATGCAAACACATCTCAATTTTTCTTCAAGAACTTTTCCAGTTCCTGGCTCATTTCATCGGATAGACAATTTCCAACTTCGAGTACTTTGGTGCCATCAGGGCTCACATGAAAGCTTTTCTGCTCTTCCAATAGAGACTCTTGAGAATTTGATTCTATAATTCTGGGGTCATGGTTATCATCCATAGCCATTCTCGTGATAGTTTCTTCTATTCTGGTGCTGGCGGCCAATGCTTCTTTCATCTACTCATTTGCCAGGCTTATCCTATATTTGTATCCATAACCAAAGTACAGTTGGCCTCGACCTGAGGGGTGGCCTTACTATGGGCATTCAAATAACATTCCTAGGATCATCTGTGGAGAATTTCATGGTGAGATGGTGGACGAAGGTCACATCTTTCAACTATTTCAGTGCGGGTTTTCCTAGAACTTTATTGTAAGCCAATCTGGAGTCAACTACAAGAAACTCTTGAAATACTTAGATGGAGTTGGGAGAATCTCCCAAAGTAACAAACAGTCCATCGAGATGATGCTTCACCAGTAAATCAATACAAAGGTTTTGAGATAAGGGTCAACGGATGGTCTACCTCCATTTGATCGAAGGTCGACCCAAAGATAATCTTGATTGAACTTTTGTTGTCAACCAATATCCTCTTCATCCCATTCCTCGCTACCTTAGCTTTTATTACAAGTGCATCACAATGAGGACAATGAACTCCCTCTTCATCTTCTTATGTGAAGCAAATTCACTCAGACGAGGCCTTTCTCTTCTATTGCCTCTCATCTTGGACCAAGTATCTTTTCATTAGAGAGTCCTCCACTTCCTGGGCATAGTTCCGTTGGGATTCTTTGACTATTCCCTGACATAAGGGCCTCAAAGATGGTCTGAATCTCTTTGATCGGACCCTAACCATCACAGTTATCTCAATTCTACCGTTGGTCTCCTCTTTGGAGGGACGAGTTCCTCCACGGTTGCTGATGCCTCTGTGTCGTGGTTGTACACTCGTTAGTACCTGCAATAACTAGTGTAGGCAAAGCTATTCTATCTCCAAGTTGTTGACTGGAGCCTCTAGTTTGATGCACTCTTCCAAGGTTGATAGCGTTCATCTCGATATTCTGGTAATTATATATATGTCGACGGGGTCTGACATCCTTTGATTGGGCATCGAGGCCTTTATTTATCACTAGGATGGCCCTGCCTGTGCTGGCCTTCCTAGGGTCATCTCCAGTGTTGGATTTCTTCTTTGACCAAGTCAACTAGTTCATCATCCGATGTGGGTTTTCAATTGCAGATGCCCATCCAGAAGGCAGTCGTTTGGTCTAAGCCTACCTTCAATGCCTAGAAGGTTGTATCTTGTGGAATGTTGTCCATATCAACCATTTCCAAGGTGACGAATTAGATAGCTCTTCAATGGCTTGCATGGATCCTACTTTATGTCGTGAATTCTTCTTTTCTGGTGGAGCCAGATCATGGAGTTTCGACAATGAACATGTGAGAAAACTGATTCTTTAAATTAGGTCAACTACATATATTGTCGTGTACAAGCTTTTGTACCATTTTTGGCTCCTCCTGAAAGTATTATGTGGAAGCCTCGGCATTTCTGGATTGGGCTTTTTCCCACGAAGTTCATGTGGGTATTGTATTCTCGAACAAGATCCATGAAATTGCCATTTCCAATATACTTTTGCATTTTGGGCATAGGGAACCTACTAGTTTCTTCCTATGCCTTGATAGCCTCTGCAAAATGGGCATACTCATTGTTGTCGTCCATCTATTCGGGTAAAAAATCATTTTTCGTACCTTTGGTAGGGAAGCGGGATGACGTTTGATGTTCTTCCTTGATGGAAGGACCAATTCCATCCAGTCCCGCTCTATCGCTATGCCTCTACAGGACTTGATTCCTAGGAGTCTCGCCCCCTTATAGCCTACTAAAGACACTAGCAGACCTTGAAGGTCTCCGCTCTCGCTCGGAGTGGGATATTTTTCCCACATGCTAAAGGTCGACCGACAAGCTAGGTACCCATGTGTGATTGGTACGATGCGTAGTGTCTTTGCACCGACTACCCTTCTTCGCCTTTTCTACTATCATCTCTAATGGTCAGAAATGGATGGCCTTAGTACATTAAGAATTTTCTCATTGTGGCATTCTATTCAAATGAAACGTTACATTACGGTGTCGAGGCTAGGTTAACTGTGTCACCATCCCGGATGGCCGGTGGTTGTCCTTTTCTAGCAACATCTAATACTATTATTAATTGCAGGAATGGAGTTATGCAGCTATCTTTTGACAACATGACAATAGAATTGAATATTTTTAATGTCAACAAGCAACCACATGACAATGAGGATGTTGCTGATGTTAATATAATAGAAGCATTAGTCGATGACTCTTTTGTTTCAACTAATTGTGATGATGCTTTAATGATGTGTTTAACTTATTTTGGTTCATATTTTGATGTTGATAGTGCTAGAAATGAAGTGAATACTTTGCTCAAGTCAAGACCAATCATGGATACAACTAAATGGAGACAGAAAATTGAGTCACTTCCAATGAGTGAGAAGAAGAATATCCCATCAGTTCAACAACCACCAAAATTAGAGCTTAAAGCATTGCATGACACTTTGCAATATGCATTCTTAGGAGAGGCCGACACTTTACCTGTAATTATCTCTTCCTCCCTTGATGATGGACAAAAGGTAAGTTGCTATGTATTTTGATCGAACATAAAGAGGCGCTAGGATGGACCATTGTCTTGATATCATAGGTATAAATCCAATTAGATTGTATGCATTCTATTCATCTTGAGGAGAATTCTAGGTCTACTAGAGAGATGCAACGTAGCTTAAATCCTAACATGAAAGATGTAGTAAGAAATGAAGTGCTTAAATTATTAGATGCTGAAATTATTTATCCTATTTCCGATAGCACATGGGTAAGTCCAAGACATGTTGTCCCAAAAAAATCGTGTATCACAATAATTACTAATACAAACAATGAATTGGTTCCAACTAGAGTAACTACTTGATGGCGTGTTTGCATTGATTATAGAAAATTGAACTCAGTCACTAGAAAAGATCACTTTCCTCTTCCATTCATTGATCAAATGCTTAATATATAGGCTAGCAGGTCATGATTGTTATTGTTTCTTAGATGGTTATTCTGGTTATAATCAAATTCCCATAGCTCCGGAGGATCAAGAGAAAACTATTTTCCTTTGTCCTTTTGGAACCTTTGCATATAGAAGAATGCCATTTGGTTTGTGTAATGCACATGTTACTTTTCAAAGATGCATGCTTAGTATATTCTCTGGCATGGTTGAGAAGTTTCTTGAAGTGTTCATGGATGATTTTTCTGTATATGGAGACTCATTTGATGAATGTTTGCGCCATCTAACCTTAGTTTTGCAGAGATGTGAGGAAAAGAATAAAATTGGGAAAAATGTCACTTCATGGTGAAACAAGGTATTGTTCTTGGTCACATTATCTCTAGTAGTGGTATTGAAGTTGACAAGGCTAAAGTGGATCTTATCTCCAATCTTCCACCTCCAAAATCAGTGAAAGAAGTAAGATCCTTCCTTGGGTATGCTGGTTTTTATAGACGATTCATTCAAGATTTTAGTAAAATATCTAGACTCTTATGCAATTTACTTGTTAATGATGCACCTTTTGTCTTTAATGATTCTTGCTTGGAAGTGTTTGAAAGACTAAAAAAATTGTTGACCACTGCATCTATCATTCGACCACCTGATTAGAATCTGCATTTTGAACTCATGTGTGATGCATCTAATTATGCTATAGGAGCAGTGTTAGGACAAAGATTAGATCGTTTGCCTTCTGTTATTTACTATGCAAGCAGAACTCTTAACGATGCACAATTGAATTATTCTACTACGGAGAAAGAAATGCTAGCAGTTGTATTTGCATTAGATAAATTTCGATCTTATCTTGTATGGTGTAAAATAATTATTTTTTCTAACCATGCTGACCTCAAATATCTTCTCACTAAGAAAGACGCTAAACTAAGATTGATTCGGTGGATTTTGCTTTTACAAGAATTTGATATTGAGTTTAGAGATAAAAAGGGTTATGAAAATGTTGTAGCTGACCACTTATCTTATATTGTGCGTGACTCTATACAGGAAAAACTACTGTTAAATGAGTTGTTTCTAGAAGAACAACTTATGAATATTGATGTTGTACTTTAGTTTGCTGACATAGTTAATTATCTTTTTACAGGTAAACTTCTAGAACATTGGACTAAACAAGATAGAACTAAGTTCTTAGTGAAGTGAAGAACTTCTTTTGGGATGATCCTTATTTGTTTAAATCTTGTCGATCAAATTATAAGGAGATGTGTCCCAGAAAATGAATTCCACAGTGTTATCTTTTTTTGTCATGACCAAGCTTGTGGAGGCCATTTCAGTGCTAAAAAGACTACTTCCAAAATTCTACAATGTAGTTTTTATTGGCCTACTCTTTTTCATGACACTTATGTTTTCTGTTCTTCATATAACAGGTGTCAACGGATGGGAATCATTTCAAAAAGAAACATGATGCCGCTTAATCCTATTCTCGTAGTTGAGATCTTTGATGTATGTGGGATTGATTTCATAGGACCTTCTCCTCCATCATTTGGCTATCTTTACATATTAGTTGGTGTCAATTATGTTTTCAAGTGGGTCGAGGCAAATCCATGTAGGACCAATTATCACAAAAGTGTGGTGGTATTTTTGAAAAGCAATATCTTCTCTCGCTTTGGCACTCCACGAGCCATTATCAACGATGGTGGATCTCACTTCTGCAATAAATATTTTCAAACCCTACTAGCAAAGTACTCCATGACACACAAGGTTGGAACCCCATATCACCCACAAACTAGCGGTCAAGTAGAGGTTTCAAATTGAGAAATAAAGCATATTTTGGAAAGAGGCAGTTCGACACGATAGAAAAGATTGGTCTCTACGACTTACTGATGCATTGTGGACATATAGAACAACTTTTAAGACGCCCATTGGAATGTTTCCTTATAGGCTGGTGTATGGGAAAGCATGTCACCTACCGGTTGAGCTAGAGCATCAAGCTTATTGGGCCATTAAAAAATTCAATTTTGATTTGCGGTGAAGCTGGGTCAAAAAAAGAAATTGCAGCTAGCTGAGCTTGAGGAGATTCGAAACGACGCTTATGAGAATGCAAAGATCTACAAACAAAAATGAAAGTCTTTCATGACAAACACATAGTCAGAAAATCATTCACCCCAGGTCAAAAAGTATTATTATACAATTCTCATCTACATTTATTTCCAGGAACGTTACATTCTAGATGGTCAAGCCCATTTATTGTTCATACAATTTATCCCCATGGAGCTATTGAGGTTGAAAATCCCAAAAATGGTGACATTTTTAAAGTTAATGGCCAACGATTAAAACCATATTTGGAGTTTAACTCTCGAGAGGGGGAGGAAGAAATTGATTTGGGTGATCCTACCCATCCATCTTAACCAGAAATAATTTTGATTTAAAAAAAAAAAAAAACAAAACAAACAATTTTTTTGTTTTCTCTTCTTATTTTTCTTTATAGGACGGAAGGTTGTCACAACTGATCCTGGGGTGAAAGAGGAGTTCAATCGGACCTTCGGCCAGTCAGATCCATCTTCTCTACATCTATCTCTGGGGAGTACCTGATCTTTTTCCTCCTTTGCTTTATTTTGTTATTACATTAGGGACAATGTAAGGTTTTTGTTTGGGGTGGGTTAAAAAGTATCAGGATACTTAAGTGCTTTTGAATTTGCTTATCACTTTTTTTGAATTTGCTTATCACTTTGGTCTGTATAATTGAAATAATTTTGATTTAAATTTTTTTTTAATAGTTTATGTCTAGTTGCTGTTGAATATCCTACTACCAATGATGACATCTGTTCAAAATTGAGCACATTTTTAGTAGAATATTAGACAACACTTGGACTCGTTCTTTTATCTGAATACTTATCCATGTTAGACCTGCTTAAGGAAGCACATAGCCACTATTGACTTTTTATTTATTAGAAACATGACTTGAGTGTATGAGTTGATATTGTTGACTGAGACTGAGTATCATTATGAAAAAATTCCATTCCTAAATCCTTAAGCTAGTGACCAAACTGTTTTGAGAACAGTTTGGGAGTGTTAAAATTACAACTTGTATTCGAGAATTTTGATGGTTTGGATTTTCGGGTCTCATCTTTGGTTGAATAGGTTATAGTCAAGGAATCTAAACTAAGCACTATTCACTCTTGATAAAATAGAATAAAATATTTGCTCGAGCAATTAAGCTTTGTTAGGGTATCTTAAAACACAGTGTCCTATAGTCATCTGACTTGAGAGTTATCCGCCCAAAGCTCGCTACATGAGTCATATATATATATATTTACATCTTCACTTTTCTATTAGCCTGTGGGACTCGAGCAATTAAGTCTGTTAGGGTATTTTAAAACTTGGTGCCCTATAGTCATCTGACTTGGGAGTCATCCGCCCAAAGCTCGCTACAAGGGTCACATAGAAAGCTAGTGAAAGAAAAATATTGCATGGGATGTAAGACTGTTAACATGAGTAGAATAAATAAAGAGAAGTACAAGTGCTCGGTAAGGTTTGCTAGGTTAGAACCTCGGAGACCCAAGATGAGAATTTAGAAATCACTCACCATCCTTATTCTAAGAATACAAGTTCTGATTTTTACCACTCTATTTGAAAAAGAAAAAAAAAATATTGTGTTGATCAATAGGAACCAATTTCGCTAGAACACCTCAGGATTGGAGAGAAAAGTATTAGAAGTGTGATCATTTACGAGAGGTGTAAGAAATAAATGACTACAAATGGTTCGGGATTGTAAAAATATCTACAACACAATATTGGTCGTGGTCTAATACATGTATAAGTTTAATTTTTGGCTATTCACACACTCATAAAAGGTCGAGCATCAGATAAGTGAAAATTTTTGTGTTGTTGTTTAATATCCTTCTAAAAGTGTTGTTTTATTTTCGAACTTGAGGTATATGGTAAGAAATTTAACATTGACTAATTTTTCGTTGATTCTATTAGCTTAGTTTAAATTTATATTTTAGTTGTGTTTTGTTCGAGGACGAACAAAAGTTTAGTTTAGGGTGTTTGATAAGTGCGTTTTGTGCACTTATTTTAGCCTTTGAATTAAGCATTTATCCCGTCATATAGTTGATTTTCTACTTAATATAGTTTATTATTGTTTCTATTTCAGTTTTGGACTGCGTTTGTGAACAATTGGAGAAGATTGGACAAAAGAGCAATAAATTAAAAGATATCTCGATATGCGGGACTCAATTGCACTCAATTGGAAACTTGAAGGACCAAATTGGAGAGTACAGAAAGTTGGAGGATTGAAAAAGACAATATTAAAGTTTCAGGACCAAAAAGATCAAAATCCAAAGTTGAAGGACAAAAGCCGCAGATTCCAAGAAATTAAGTTGGGCGACCGCCCAGCGCTGTTTAGCCAATACAGAGAGCAAAACCACCATGCTAGGCGATCGCCCGGAAAAGCACTGGGCGATTGCCCAGTGTTATTTTTGTCCGAGAATTTTTAGTTCTAATCTAATTAGGTAACTTTTGGCCCGTGGATTTTGGAATTTTTTGAGATCTTTTGGGGAACAATTAGGGTAGTATAAATATGAGTTATTAACTCATAATAAGGAATTTTTTGGGAGCCGAACTTGGAGGAAGATGGAAGAAACAAGAGAAGATAACTACTTGGCGATCAAGAGTTTTTTCGAAGATTTCTTCTCCTTCAATCCATGCCGGGTTCTATCAATTCTTGTCTTTTTAGTTTAATTATGTACTTCTAATTTTCTTGAGTCAAGGTAGATGATGAAACCTTGTTTCAACAAAGTGATTATTTTGTTATTTGTTTAATTCCGTTTTAGAGCTTTAAAGTTCATGTTTTGTTCTTGTTGAATTATTTAAATCAAATTTCTTTCATCTTAAATATCATGTATTCTTGATTGTTAGAAATTGATTTAATTAATTCGTGTTTGGTGCTTAAACATGTTCTATTAATTTCTTTTGATTTTTCATTATCTTTTTATCGATTTAGGATATATAGAATGCTTAGAAAATCTTTTATTCTTTGTTTTCTTTTAATTGAACTTGATACGAAAAATGCTTAAGTAATTTATGTTTGAAGCAAAAAGGAGAGCCTACATTGGATTTTCTTCTTTTGGATATAATTGATAAATATCTTGAAACGACAATTGATTGATTTCGAATTGTCATTCGTTTTTTAGAATTAATCAATAATTGGATAATTGCTGGGTTAAACAATGGTAGATTCTGAAACCTTGGTACTTTACACAACTTGATTCTTCAACTTATTTGTTTTAGCATAATTAATTAATTTTTAAATTAAATTCTTTCAACAAAACTCATTTCGACCCAACTAGCCTAGAATAATAGTTAATTCGGATTAAATTAGACTTTCGTCATTGCTCTGTGGGATCGACCTCGTTACTACTTTTTTATATTCCAATAGATTCGAACACTTGCGAGTTAATTAAAATTTGACATCATAATTGCTGGCAGATATTCCAAAGGCAACAGTATTTGAATTGGGGGTATTAGATGTAGGTGTTGGCATGTAGGAACTTAAAGCTCTGTGCCTTTCCTCTTGAATGATTAATGAAAACACCTTATTGATAGGAGACAAATGATCCAACATTAGAATTTGAGCTTGAGCTTGTGAGTAAGAATCATTCAGTCCCATTAAGAATTGCAATACATATTCTTGTTGCTGAAAATCCATAAGGGATCTCAGACCACCATAGGTGCAGGCTGAGGTATGTTTACATTCTCTCAATTCTTCCCAAAGAGTTTTAAGAGATCTATCAACAAAGTAGATTTTATTCTTAGCAACAAAGGCTACAGATATAGCACGAAACCAGGAGTTATAATTGTTTCCTATTAATAGTGAAGAGTCAAGATTCAAACCAGGGTGATCTCTATTGCTTAGAAAATATGGATTACAATGATCATCAAAGCTGGATCGTTCTTCAACTTCTAGTTGATTAAACCGATTTCCAGTGCTGGTTGGAGTAGTATTATTTCGATTCGCATTTGTAGCAGCAGCTTGAGAACCCCCCTCCCCCTCGAGCCATGGAGAAGACGACAGAGCTTCACAGCAGAGCTATTTTGCACTCTCTCATACCATATTACAAAGGAAAATTGGTGCAAACAGTCCCTAACATTTGCCTTCAGGGCGGAAATGGTCCATAACATTTGTTTTTTGGCACATAAGTCCCTAACCTATATGTTTTGGTGCGTAATTCATCCTTATTTAATAAATAAGACAAATATACTCTTATTTTTATTAGAAAAATTTTAATTGGATTCTCATTCTTCACAAAAGTACAAATGAGTTCGATATTTTTATTTTTAATAAAAATTAAAGGAAACTAACAATTTGATATTATACAAAATTATTTTTTATAATTTATGAACTATTATAAAAATAACTAAGGTTTAAGCTCATAATTATTAAAAAAAATTATTTTATTATTATTAAGTAATCATATTATTTAAAATTTGAACTTTTATTTTATCGTACAACATAACGTGCAAATTAATTTTTATTAGTATTTTAATGTTAAAAAAAACATAATAAGATTAGTTCAATGTCATAAAATTAGATACGCTATTTTATTTATTTAACTTAATTTTTACTCAAAATTTTTACATCATATAGCAATTACATATACTTAAAGCGCAATAATTTTATATTTTTCTCTTTTAAAAAATTTAATTGACACCACTATAATTATATATTTAAAATGCTAAATTAAATATTATTTAATAAATGTACTGGACCTTTTTGTACATTTTGTAAAGATTAGAAATCTAATTGTAATTCTTTTTTAATTAAAACTGAGAGTATATTTGTCTTTTTTATCAAATAAGGACCAATTAAGTATCAAAATACATAGGTTAGAGACTTATGTGCAAAAAAAACGAAGATTATGGACCATTTTCATTTGAGGGCAAATGTTAGGGATCATTTGCGCCATTTTCCTATTACAAATGAGAATGAAGGAAAAATGAAAAGTAGCTTAATAAATATTCTCTTCTTCTTTATTTCATATGAGTAAAAATTACAATGAAGGCAGCTTAAATAGCTGCATTAAAAACAAAAAACAACAATTTGGTTTTGAGGGCGTCTCAAAACCCCGCTCTCTGAAACTCAATCGTCTCTCCAGCTCTTATCTTTTAAAGCCCAAAAAGTAGACTAATAATGCATAATTCTAGACAATATTCTAAAAAATTACCAAAGTGACTTATCAACTATAAGGACTTTAAAATTCAGGTTTGGAACCTTTATTGTATTTTCAAATATTTCTTGTTAACTTAACTCAATAATAAGTTTAATGTCCTCTGATTTCTCATGCGTAAAAAAAAAAAAAAAACAAACAAACGATCATGAAAACTTATGAAATTTTAACCAAATACTCATAAGTCATAACTTATCATTCTAATACATAAAGAAATTTTAGAACTTTATGAAAAGGTTAAGGTCCCCAAAAGAAGGTGCAAAGTAAATGAAAAACAGAAACTAGACAGTTTTTTAGTACTCAAGTTTAAATCCAATTTTTCCTAATCAAAAGAACATGAAAAATTCTAATATTTTTAGAGAAAAACAAAATATAATGTATTAACCCATATCTAAAATTCAAAATTTAATAAATTTTGTAAGGTCTCCAAATTAACCTCCAAAACATAAAGGGCAGATTCTAGAGCAGAACTGTCCATCGTTACCAAAACTTGCATATCTTGTTCTATAGAAATTCAAAAGAGGTGATTCTAAGTCTCAAAGGACCAAAATTGTTAGGCCATCAACCTCATCAAATTTCATCCCGAAACTTGTAGTATACCATTCTGGACATCCGTTTGAAACTTCATTACATAATTCTTTCCTGTTATCATTTAATCATTTAAACATTCTCTAATACTCCAAAAACTTGAAACTTCATTACATAGAGTCTCAAACAAGTTTATGACAAATAACAACTGATATTCTTAACATAAAGAGTTAATTACACTAATACTCCACATTCTTTCAAGTTTGTAACATTATCATATCCGTTCAATTTTTTTAGCATATATCATCCCCATCTTCCCATTTATTCGTATAGATAGTCCTCAAATAATTTTTTTTGACAATTTTGGCCCTGAATTAAATAAATTAAAATGATAGAAAAAAGAAAATACAATGAAAAAATTGCAATTGGGCTCCTAATCTTTTCAAAAGTAAAAATAAATCCTAAACTTTTTGATTTTCATCTGATTTTTACTTAAAATAATAAAAATACATTATCAAGTCTCAAAACTTCTAATTATGTTCACCGAAATGACATTTAAAGTCCCTACTGATTTCATCCAATGATCCGTTAATTGACAAAAAAAATTATACACGTGATCTACATTTGACCAATTTAACAAGGATAAAATAATTTATTATATTTTATTATTCAAAATAATTTTAAAAAAAAAAACCCAAAAAGGATCATCTTCCTTCTCCACCCACCCACCAAAACGGTTGCCAAAGCCAAAACATGGGGGTTTTGGGCGGCAACCGTAAAGTAGAAATCCTCATCGGTTCTTGCAAGAACCGTGGAGTGGTGATGATAATAATTTCCATTGTTTATTTTTCATCTCATTCTTGTTCAGATTGTGTAAATGTCTCCAACTACATAAAATTACACTCTTTATACTTTGTTTTCTGCATAAAATATCTTATGTATCTCTATCTTGAACTATTATTGGCTTCTGCTATTCAATTTCTCAATCATCTGTTGAAGACCTTTCAAAAACAAAAACAAAAACAGAAAATCAACAGAAAGTATTGATTCTATAAATCCGAGAAACATGCAAATAATCAGCGTATAATCAAATTCAATCGCCCAAGTAGAAGCCAAAATAATAAAAAAAGGCAAAATCAAACATTTACTCAATTTCACTAGCTGATATTATGCGGTAGAAGGGCAAGATGACACGGGGTAAGAGGAGGGGATGGGGAGTGTGTTTTAGAGAGGAAGACCATGTGTTTGAGTGTTTGCGGTGTGGGGTGGGGTGGGGTGGGGGTGGGGTGGGGTGGGATTCGGTGATGATCATTTTTTTAAAATTATTTTGACTAATATAATATAATAAACTATTTTGTCCTTGTTAAATTGGTCAAATGTAGATCACGGGTATAATTTTTTTGTCAATTAACGAACTACTAGACGAAATCTGTTGAGACTCCAAATGTCATTTTGGTAAACATAATTAGAAGTTTTGGGACTTGATGACACATTTTTTATTATTTTAAGTGAAAATATGTAAAAATAAAAAATTAAAAAAGTTTAAGATTTATTTGTACTTTTGAAAATGTTAGGAGCCCAATTGTAATTTTCCATTGTATCTTCTTTTTTCTATCATTTTAATTCATTTAAGTAAGGGGCAAAATTGTCAAAAAAATTATTTGGGGACCATCTGTACGAATAAATAGAAGGATGAGGATGATATCGAAAAAAATTGAATGAGGATAATATTGTTACAAACCTGAAAGAATGGAGATCATTAGTATAATTAACCCTAACACAAATTATCTCATAACATAAAAATTTCAGAATTTAAAACATCATTACAAAGCGCCATTTGTTTATCTTCTTGACAAAATCTTTTCACATGGCTTATTCCTTTCATCATCAAGTCTCCATCCAACCCTACAATCAATCTATGAAGGGGAGAATGATGAGTTTGAGAAAAATTCAATAGGAATATTAACATAATATAATGCAAATCAAATCTCAATTCACATATTAACAATCATGCATAAATCTATACACTATTCTCATTTTTTTGGTGTACTCAAGGGACGAAACCACATCATTCCTTTTAGGTTTAATCCCGAAGGAATAAAATCAAAATTCTTTCTTTCTTGTAGTTCACCATAAAAATTGAACCACCTCTTTCTTTCTTGTAAAATCACACAGATTTTGCTTCTAAAACCAGATATTCAAAGCACATATTTTCATGCATATAAATTTTCACATAACATCAACATGTAAATGAAATTTTTAAGAATCAACTTTGTATAAAAAGTATTCCTAACTTGTTTTCTTGATTAATAGGGAAGCAAAACTTCGAATGAACTTGAAAATTTCTCTTGTTTTTTCTTTTTCTTCTATTTTCTTCCTTTTCCTTCTTCTTCCATTTCTTTTCTTTGAAATTAGTTTATTTGTGTGTTATATGGAGGATAGAGAAATGGGAAAATTGAAGATTTTTGGGTTCATTCTATCTTCTTGCATGCATATCAAGGAACTTAACCATTTGGAATATGGTAATTTTTCGATATGGTACAATTACCATCAATTTAAAACATCCTACAAATCTTTCCATTTATAGAAAAAATAATTATAATTAATTAAATTAAAAATTTGTAGAATATTTCTCTAGTGAACTTGGGTCGTTTATTATTAATAGACTTCATTTGGACTTTGGACGAACGTGTGGCCACAAACACTCGCTAAGAATTTTACTTAGCCTGAAATTTTTTCTAAATTTTCAGGGTGTTACATCCTCTACTCCTTATGAAAATTTCACCCTCGAAATTTACCTTACAATAGAAACAGCGAGAGGTACTTGGTTTTAATCTCTTATTCTTGCTCCCAAGTGGTCTCGTCCATTCCATAATTTCGCTATTGAACTTTGACTGATGGCACCTCTCAGTTTCTCAAAACATGAACTTTTCTGTCTAAAATACGGATTGGAAGTCTCCTCATAAGTTAGGTCCTTCTATATTTCCAAAGACTGGTAGTCAACCACGTGTTTAGGGTCATGAACATATTTTTTGATCATAGACACATGAAAGACATAATGCAATGTTGAGAGTTCTGGAGGTAAATAGAGACAATAAGCAACATTACAGATTCTCTCAAGTATTTCAAAAGGTCCGATGAATACAGGTCTTAATTTTCCTTTCTTACCGAAGCAGAGAACGCATTTCATTTGTGCTACTTTGAGAAAAACTTTTTCACCAACTTCAAATTACAAAACTTTCCTCCTTTTATC
This sequence comes from Forsythia suspensa, assembly GCA_023638005.1. Lineage (NCBI taxonomy): Eukaryota > Viridiplantae > Streptophyta > Magnoliopsida > Lamiales > Oleaceae > Forsythia > Forsythia suspensa. The sequence goes on along the minus strand of JALRMA010000411.1, from coordinate 837,337 downwards.
TGCATAACTTTTCTTCAATCCTTATCATATTTTATTCTGGCTCTTATTGTATTGATAGCCTGAACTGTTCGTTCAACGATTTCGAGCTTTAATACTCTCTTTTCTCCAACTTCGTCATAATGTACTGGAGATCTACATTTCCTACCATAAAGTGACTCGTAAGGGACCATCTCTATTGTGGCTTGAAAGCTTTGTAAAAAAAAATCTACCAATGGCAAGTGAGACTTCCAATTGCCGCCTAATTCCAAAACACGTGCCCGAAGCATGTCTTCTAAAATTTGAATAGTTCTCTCGGACTGTCCATCTGTCTGATGATAAGTAGTACTTAAGTTAAGCTTGGTGCCTAAGGATGTCTGAAAATTCTTTCAAAATTTTGATGTGAACATCGAATCTTTATCTGACACTATTGATAAGGGGCTTCGGTACAACCGGAAAACTTCTCTAAGGTATAGTTAAGCTAATTGATCCATGTTGAAAGTCATCTTTACTAGTAAGAAGTGGGCCGACTTGGTCAATCGGTCCACTATTACCCAAATGACATTGTGACCTCTTCTTTGAGTTCGAAAAACCTACTTCGAAGTCCATGTTTTTGTGTTCATACTTCCATTCTGGTATTTCTAATGGATTCAACTGCCCTGATGGCCTTTGATGTTCTTTTTTGACTTGTTGACAAACTAAATATTTCTTTACAAACAACCCTACACCACTCTTCATGTTTCTCCATCAAAAGGTGTCTTGATGGTTACGATACATCTTCGTTCTTCTAGGATGTGCTGTGTAACGGATTGAGTGAGCTTCATCCAAAAAAATTATCTCTCAAATTATCATCCTTAGGTACATATAATCTTCTTTTGAACATGAGTGCACCGTCTGTATTCAAACTAAAATCTTTGTGTTTATCTGTACCAACTTTAGTCTTGATCTTTTGCAAAAAATGGTCCTTATCTTGTGCCTCTCAAATTCGATCTCTGAGAATGGGTCGAATCATCAAGGGCGCTATTCTTGTAGCAACTTGACTTGATGGTGCTAAAACTTCTAATTTTAATTTTTTGAAGTCCCTTACTAGTTGTTCTTGCATTGTGATTACCGATGTCAATTGTCCTACTGTCTTTCTGCTAAAGGCTTCAACCACAACGTTGGCTTTACCTTGGTTATAATGAATCTCACAGTCGTAGTCCTTTAATAACTCCAACCATCTTCATTGTCTCATAATTAACTCATTCTAGGTAAAGAAATACTTGAGACTCTTATGGTCCGTATAAATATCACACTTTCCAACATACATGTAGTGATGCCATATCTTTAAGGCGTGAACTATTGTAGCCAATTCTAGATCGTCGTTGGATAATTTTGTTCATACGATTTTAGTTGCCTCGAGCGTGGCGATCACTTTCCCATCTTTGCATAAGCATACATCAAAAACCTAGTTTGGATGCATCACCGTAAATGAAAAAAACCTTTTGATCTTTCTGGTCTTGTCGATTAAGATAGAGTGTGACTAAACATTTCTTAAGTTCTTGAAAGCTTCGTTCACATTTGTCATTCCATTGGCACTTTACTCATTTTCTGGTTAACCGAGTCATCAATCCAATAATTTTAGAGAAACCTTCTATAAATTTTTGGTGATAACCGGATAACCCTAAGAAACAGCGCACTTCTCTAGCATTGGTTGGTCAGTTCCAATTTGTTACCGCTTCCACTTTGGCTAGGTCGACTTCAATTCCTTGGGCCGTAACTACGTGCCCAAGAAAACCTACTCGGTCTAGCAAAATTCGCACTTCTTGAATTTTTCGTACAAGTTCTCCTTTCTTAATATCTCCAACACTATTGTGAGGAGTTCTTCATGTTGTTCACGATGCTAAGAGTATACCAAGATGTTATCGATGAAAACAATGATGAAATTGTACAAGTATTCATAAAATACTCTATTCATTAGGTCCGAAAAGCCGTTTTCGGTATGTCGCTAGCCTTAATATTCAATTGATGGTACCCGGATCTCAAGACAATCTTAGAAAATGCTTTTGATCCTTTCATTTGATCATACAAATCTTCAATTCTCGGAAGATGATACTTATTCTTTATCGTCAACTGATTTAATTCTCGATAGTCGATGCACATTCTCATCGATCCATCATTCTTCTTTACAAAAGGGACTCACGCACCCCATGGTGATACACTTGGTCGAGATAAAGCCTATATCCAACAATTCTTGACGTTGAAACTTTAGTTCTTGTAATTCCTTTGGGGCCATTCTATAAGGTGTTTTAGGTATCGGTGCCGGCTCGAGAACTAAATTAATCGTAAACTCTAATTGCCTATCCGGCAAAATTGCCGGTAGATCTTCAAGAAAACGTTGACAAACTCCTATATCACTTTTGCATCTTCTCTGATTTGCCTCTCGGTTTGTGATTTACCCGAGGCAATCGAAAGATTTTCATCACCTAGATTTTTCATCACACGACCTTTTCGTCCTTGAGAAACGAAAATTATTTTCTTCTCGTTTTACAAGTACTACCTCATTTTGATGGCACTGGATAGACGCATGGTTGCGTCCCAACCAATCCATGCCTAGGATTATGTCAAAGTCTCTCATCTATAAGTTATACAAATCTGCTTCTAGTACTTTCTATTTAGTATCTATCTTACCTAATTTAGTTAGTTAATTAAGTAAAATGCAACTTACTTGAAAGGATGCTAACTTCTAGTGTACTAGCCAATTTGTCACACACAAGTCTAGCCTTATTGATAAAAGATGCAGAGATAAAGAATGCGTTGCTCCAGAATCGAAAAGTACGTAAGCAGGAAAATGTGACAATAAAAGGGTACTTGCTATCACGTCGGAATTCTCATCTGCTTCTTCCTAAGTAAGGGTGAATACTCACTCGCCATTTTCCATTCTTATTCTTGTTCCTATCTCCATCTTTTTCATTTTCATCTCTTCCTTTGGCAGTTTTGGATAATTCATACTCATGTGCCCCGGTTTGCCACACCAGTAACATAATTTGTTCCAAACAACCACTCTCCTAAGTGAGTCTTGTTATATTTTGGGCAGGGTAGAGCGGAGACTCCTAGCTTGACGTTGTTGGATCTTGTATTTGCCTTCTTTTCTTGCCATTTCCTTTTCCTTTGTCATGTCCACTCCACTTTCTCTTCTTAGAAAAATTCTTATTTTGAGGAGCAGACTGATCTGAACTGGCCATACAGTACCAAATTGTCTTGGCCTGAGCTAGCATTTCTCGATAAGAAGTGAAGTTATAGAACAAGAGAATTAAGCTTATATCTATGCTCGACCATTGCTCAAACCTTTTGTTCTTTTTAGCTTTAGTATCAAAAAGTAATGAGCATACTTTGAGAACTGCTCAAATTTTCGCTCGTGATGGCAAAATGTCTCGATGTCGATATGGTTTGGGTTTTCTTTCAATATTTCTTTCTTGATTATACTACCCATCCGTACTCCAAACGATGTAAGGAGTGCGCCAAATCGATCGATAGTCTCGACGTTACCAATTCTATTCCCATAAAGCATCACCTTTCGCCACAAATAAGTGAATTTCTCGGTGTGTTGAGGAGGTAGAGACAGTCCGAATCGAAGTTCTCATAAGCTTGTTTCGCTAAATCTCGTGGTCCTAGGTGATGCGGTAAACCTATAGACTTTTTGGTGGTATAGCTCATTCTAGCTATTACATCCTAAGTCCAGTTCAAACAAAATTAAGAAACTTTCAAGAAAAATATATAGTATTTTCTTGATTGCAAAAATAATTTTATGCAAACTCAACTTCAAAAAATTAATGCTAGAAGACTTGAAACAATTATTTATTGTTTAAGGTAAAATCATACCTTATGTTCTGAGGATGGTAGCCATTACATGAAATAGGATAGCCACAATGAACTTTTGCATTTTCAACTTTTCTCAATTACCTATAAAATACATACTTTTATGTAATCATGTAACATATTTCGATAAATCATGAAATCATCATACATTTCATTAAATACACATTAGGAGAAAACAATTGTTTTTAATTACGAACAGTGTTCGCTCGAGCGGACAGAGGCCTGATTGAGGGCAAATTATTTTTGACTTGTTTCGCTCTTTATTGGTCTCTAAACTTTTCTTAGTCTACGTAATCGATTTAAAACTCTGGTGTAATACCAAGCTATGACGTCCCAAAACCTTCTCTACGAGGCTCTAGTACGTCTCTCCTATTCTTATCTTTTAAGGTCCGAAAAGTGGACTAATAATGCAGAATTGTAGACGTTATTCTAAAAGTTTGCCAATGTGACTTATCAACTATAAGGACTTTAAAGTTGTAGTTTAGAACCTTTATTGGATTTTCAAAAATTTCTTGTTAACTTGACTCAATAATAAGTTTATTATCCTCTGATTTCTCATGCATAAAACAAACAACCAAATGGTCACAAAAAATTATGAAATTTTAACCAAATACTCATAACTTATCCTTCTATACATCCTGGAATTTCGAAATTTTATGAAAAGGATAATATCTTCAAAAGAGGGTGAAAAATACATGAAAAACAGAAACTTGACAGTTTTTAGTACTCAAGTTTAAATATGATTTTCCCTAATCAAACGACCTTGAAAAATTCTAATATTTCCAGATACAAAACATAATATAATGTATTAACTCATATCCAAAATTTAGAATTTAATAAATTTTGTAAATTCTCCAAATTAACCTCCAAAACATAAAAGACTATCGTGTTCCACAGACATTCAAAAGAGGTGATTCTAAGTTTCAAAGAACTGAAATTGACATGACATCAACCCTTACCAAATTTCATCCCAAAATATAAAGTATATCATTCTCGACATCTGTTTCAAATTGGACGTACTTGATGAAAATCTGGACAAAACTCTTTTTGGTCATCATTTAATCATTTAAATATTCTCTAATACTCTAAAAATTAGAAACTTCATTACATAGAGTCTCAATCAAGTTTCTGAAAAATAAAAATGGGATAATTGTATATTTGGTCCCCAACCTTTCAAAAATATTGGGGATATATCCCTAACTTTTAAAAATAGCACCAAATATCCTCAACGTTTGAAAAACTTGGCATAGTAGGTCCTTTATGACGGAATTGACATTCTTTTTAAATAAACAAAAAGAAAATAAGAAAAAATAAAAAAATAATTGAAAACTAACCAAATGTACCAAAAAAGAGAGTAAGAAATGTAACCAAAAAAATAAAAAGTATCAAAATTGTCATCTTCTTTATCAAAATCCAAAATCCACCACCATCCCCAAAAATCCAAAATCCACCTAAAATCATTAACAGTTGCTGATCTCTGATGACACTCGTATCTGACAATATAAACGATTATTTAATCTAGGCCAAGAATAAAACAAATGACCTCAAATTTGTGCACAACACAAAAAAAAGTTCTATACAAGCATAAACGCGTAAATATTGATTACCAATGCATTCATGGATCCAGCCTTGAAGTTATGTGCCCATCTAGGTCTTTTTTCTCGGGATAAGTACACAAGTGTTGGCAATTTGTTTTCCTCAATATCAACTGCATTGGGGGTTCCATCCATATAATAAAATCTGAAAGCAGAACAATAAGTTTAATTTCTCTGTCTCTTACTTTAGGAAAAGAAAGAAGAAAATCGAAGTCGTTATAATGTAAAAACTTACCTGAACAATGAATTGATTATTCTTCTTTGTGACCATAGATTTCCACTCTGCGAATCCTCTATGTTGATCCTTTATTTCATTTGAAATACAGCATTTCTCCACTATCGAATCTATTCTGCTATTCATATCTTCATATAATTTTTGAAAACGTTAATAATTGCTAATGATTTTGGGTGGATTTTGAGTTTTTGGGGATGGTAGTGGATTTTGAGGTTTGATAAAGAAGATGACCACTTTGTTACTTTTTATTTTTTTGGGTTACATTTCTTACTTTTTATTTTTTGGGGTACATTTGATTAGTTTTCAATCATTTTTTTTCTTTTTCTTGTTTTTTGTTTTTTTTATTTATTTAAAGAGAATGGCAATTTCGTCATAAAGGACCTACCATGCCAAGTTTTTCAAATGTTGGGGATGTCTGGTGTTATTTTTAAAAGTTAGGGGTATATCTCCAATATTTTTGAAAGGTTGGGGACCAAATATACAATTATTCCAATAAAAATTAACATTCTTAAGAAAAATTATCGCATAACATAAAAATTTTAGAATTTAAAACATCATTACAAAACTGTCATTTGTTTATCTTCTTGACAAATTTTTTTCTCATGCCTTATTCCCTTCATCATCTCTCCATCCAACCCTACAATCAATCTATGAAAGGGAGAATGGTGTGGTTAGAAAAACTTAGTAGAAATATCAACATAATATAATGCAAATCAAATCTCAATTCACATGTTGACGATCATGCCTAAATCTATACACTATTCTCATTTTTCTAGTGTACTCAAGGGTCGAAACCCCGTCATTCTTTCTCTTTTAGTTTTAATCTCAAAGAAATAAAATCAAATTTATTTCTTTCTTGTAGTTGACCATAAAGATTAAACCCCATCTTTCTTTCTTGTAAAATCACACAAATTTTACTTCTAAAACCAGATATTCAAAGCACATATTCCATGCATATAAATTTACGCATAATATCAACATATAAACAGATTTTTAAGAATCAACTTTGTAAAAAAAGTATTTCTACCTTGTTTTCTTGATTAATATGGATGAAAAACTTTGAATGAAGTTGAAAATTTCTCTTGTTCTTTATTGTTCTTCCTTTTCTTCTCTTTGAAATTGGTTTATTTGAGGAGGAGGAGGAGGAGGAGGAGGAGGAGGAAGGGGGGGGAATTGAGGATTTTGAGTTCTTTATAGCATGTACATCAAAAAAACTTACCTATTTGGAATTTGGTAAGTCTTTAATATGGTGCAATTATCATCAATTTAAAACATCTTACAAATCTTGCCCTTTATAGAAAATAATTACAATTAATTAAATTATTTATTTATTTAAATTCAAAATTCGTATGATATTTCTATAGTGAACTTGGGTCGTTTATTATTAATGGACATCGTTTGGATTTTGGACGGACATGGAGCCACAAACACCCGCTATTAATTTTACTTAGCTCAAAAAAATTTCTAAATTTTTGAGGTGTTACTGCTTTTGTGTACGTGATGTCATTGATAAGTACAATTTTGTACTTACTAGAGCTCACAAAAAGGGATGGTTATGAGTCATATTAATTGTTTTCAGTTTAATGGTGAGTTGTTTTCTTATTATTTTAGGAAATAATCAAATTCAAATGTTGATCTGACAAAAAGAGAGCAAACAGAAGAAAAGATGACTTAATTGCTAAGAAAAGATACTTGAGGGGCTTGACATGCAAATATCAAAGGAAAAATACAAGAAAGCATATAATATAACCATGCGATCGCATGGTTGTCCAAAGATGCGATCGTAATTATACATTTTCAACCGCAGAGCTTAAAACTATAGAACCATGCGATCGCATGGCTTTTCACTGAGCGATGAGTTGGCGCTTTCCTAATAGAATTGAAACACTACCAACTCCAAATTAATACAACTACCTAATTCACATTTGGAGGAGTAGGGAGACGAGTATAAAAGTGAGATAAGAGATATATCGCGGATGATGAATTTTGGGAGAACAAGATACAAGAAGAGAATCAAAGATCAATGCACGGGATTGAAGATTCTTGAGCCGAGATCACGGGTTTTATTTACTTTTTATTTTTTTTCTCCAGATCATGATGAATTCAATTATTGTAATAATTAACGAAATCATGTCCGGCTAAATTTACTTTTTTCTAGGATGAACGATGAAACCTCGTATTTTAATTAATTAGAAGTTTTCTGCTTTAGTAGGTAAATGCTTCTTGATTGATTATTCCTTATTCAGTTTATTTAATGTTTTAATGATTGATCACCATTAGAATATTCTGTGATCTATATTGAAGTCGAGAGATTCAATATAGACTTAGCACATGGTATTGAATAACATAGGGTTCAATAATATATAGAAATTACTATCATGCTCTATGAAATCCGGTTAGGTGTTCTTGAAATTTAAATACATATTTTTATGTTCGAAATCTGATTAGAGATAATTAGGTTCGGATATTGATATAGAATTGATCGACCATCAAGAGAGGCTTTTGATTATTATAGGATCGCCGATTTGCAATCTAGGGTAATTAACCGCTAAAGCGATTAACGAATAAGTGATTATAGAACGCGTAAGTGGATTCGTAAATCCTAGTATTAGTAAAAACTTGAATTCGTTCTCATCATTTAAAATTGCTTATTGATATGTTAAATTTAATTAAAATAGTGGAATTAGTTTAGAATCACACATCAAAATCAAATCTGTGTTTTTCATATTGTTAGAATTTGAATTATAAATTAATTGATCAATTTGATATCTAGTCCTCGTGAGTTCGACACTCTACACATTAGTATATTACTTGTAAATGAACCGTACACTTGCGGGATTATAATCGCACAACAAGTTTTTGGCGTCGTTGCCGGGGACTAGTTTTATTAATTGCTACGTTAATTGGTAATTTAATTTTAACAATTCTTCTTATTGTTATTTATTTTAATATTTATTTTAAATTTGTTGTCTTACTGTTGAATTCCAACTTTGTGTTCAGGTGTTAAGTGTGTATGCGCCGTACAAAAGATCTTGATCTATTTGATTTAGATCTAAAAATTGAACGGAGCTTTCACCGACGACAACGTGAAAAATGAGAAAAGAAAAGACAGCAAAAAGACACAATGGCAAACAATCAAGTACATGATCAATTACATGCAAGTTTGATAAATAATCAAGCACCAATAGCTCGACCCGGTTGAAGTTAGTGAACGAGATATTCTTAAACGGTCCAAAGATAGTCTATCCGCTTTATGGACACGATAACTTCCGGTTGAGGCCAGATGTGATGAATTTGTTCTCGAACAATGTCGTTCTATGGGATGACAGATGAAAATTCTCACTACCACATTTCTCGCTTCGATGAATACTGTGAAAATTTCAAATACCACGGTGTTAATGAAGAGTCACTTAAGATGAGGTCGTTTCCACACACACCAAGGATAAAGCTAGAGAATGTATATTTTCTCTCACCGTGCGGGAGCATTACTACTTGGACAGATCCGATTCGAAATTCACACTAAAATATTTCCTCCGGCCATAGTAAGCGATCAAGTATGAAATTTTCAATTTCCAACAATCTGAGTTGGAAAACTTTCACGAAGCATGGAAAGATTCAAACAACTGCTCCAAAAGTGTTCAAGTCATGGTTTCTCTTTAGCACTCGTAATCATTATTTCTACTCTGGACTAGCTACAACCAGTCGTTCTTCAGTAGATTCTGCAGCAGGTGGCTCTATCCAAAATAGATCCGCCGGTGACCTTTACGATCTATATGAAACCATGAGTAAATAGTTCATTATATGGCCAGAAAGAGGATTGCAAAAGAAAGTAACAGGATTAGATGAGGTAGACACAAATTCGCTTGTACTGGCAAAAATCAATGCATTGGCAAAGCGGATGGAAGCAATAAAATATTCTCATTCACCAATATGGTTCGAGATGTCTCCACCAATTTGTGTAACATGTGGGGCAAACCATCAATCATCAGAGTATCCTTTGACAAAAGTTGATATGTCCCCTAAACAAGTTACATATACTCAGAACTTTCAGCGATAGCAAAACAATCCATACTCACAGACCTACAATCCAAGATGGAGAAATCATCCAAATTTCTTATATGGCAATACACAAAACATTCAAAATCCTCCAAATCAAGGAAGACCCCAAGAAAGAGAATGAGGATTAGAAGAAACGATTGCTAAATTGTCAGAACGAATGGAGATGGGATTCAAGAAAGTGCAGAAAAGACATGATGGGGAGATAAAGAATATAGAGAATCAGATTGGGTAGTTAGCTAAACTATTGACTGAGCGACAATCAAGCATATGGCCAAGCAATACTGAGGTCAATCCAAAAGAGCAAGTCAATGCAATCACCACGAGAAGTGGAACTAAGTTGCCAGAGATTCATGTGACTAGACCAGGTGTAGAAAAAGAAACTGTGTCCAGCAAAGAGAGATAAAACAAATCAGATGCAGAAGTTGCAAAAGAAAAATGGAACTCACCAGATTATATTCCACCACCGGCTTACGTCCCTCCAATTCTATTTTCTCAAAGACTGCGAAAACATAAGCTAGACCAACAATTCAAAAAATTCTTCGATGTATTCAAAAAACTTCACATCAACATATCTTTCGTCGATGCCTTAGCTCAAATGCCTAACTATGCCAAATTCATGAAGGAAATCCTTTCAAATAAGCAAAAGTTGGAAGAGCATCAAACTGTGATGCTAACTGAAGAATGCAGTGCCATATTGCAAAATAAGTTACATCCAAAATTAAAGGATCCAGGGAGTTTAAATATTCCTTGCACTATTGGTAGTTTATTTTTTGATAGAGTTTTATGTGATTTGGGTGCTAGTGTGAATTTAATCTCTAATTTTATTTTTAAGCAGCTCAGTTTAGGAGAAGCAAAACCAACAGTAGTATCATTGCAGCTTGCAGATAGAACAATGAAACATCCAAGAGGAATCATTGAAGACATATTAGTGAAAGTGGACAAATTCATATTCCCTACAGATTTCATTATATTGGATATGTGCGAAGACAGGGATGTACCACTTATTATGGGTCGACCTTTCTTGGCTACTGGTCGATCATTAATTGATGTGCAAAAAGGGCAATTAAAGCTGAGGTTGAATGATGAACATATCACATTCGATGTGTTTAAAGCTACTAAATTTTCGAGCTCTTTAGATTCCTATTTCGAGATTGATGTCATTAACCAGAAGGTTGGGAGTTTGGATGATAGAGTTGTCACCCAATATCAGGATGCACCACTCAGAGAAGAAGAGTATGTGGAGAAAGAGAAGTTACATTCGTCTTCTGTGATGTGATCAAAGCTGATGAGGAGGCTGAAATCTTTATAGTTGAATTCGAGCATGGTGGCAAAATAGATTTTTATCAATATGATAAGGGAAAAATCAAACTCTGGAAGGTGAACAAAAATTGGTGCCAAGACAATCAAGCCAACAAATCAAGTCCTCTAAAGATCTATTCAAAGTGTCTTGAATGATCACCACGACAAAGTCGAGCTAAAGACTTTAAACAAGCGCTCAATGGGAGGCAACCTATTTTTCTACCCTTTTATTTAAATTTTCGTATTTTTTTCAATTTTAGGATTTCAATTGACATTTTTTACGTTTTAGGTTTTTAGGATTTGAAGTAGGCTTTCAATTCTTAGGCAAAGAGGCTATGATCATCTTCATCTTGCATAAGCACGTTTTCATTTATTTTAAAGTTATACAAAAAAAAAATTCAAATCTCAGATTTCCTTATGCGATCGCATGAAATTATCCAATGCGATCGCATAGATTGGACAGAATACATTCTGCCCAGAAATTGGTATCCCTACGATCGCAAGAATTTACTTCCTTGCGATCGCAAGGAATACCAGAAGAAAATAAAAACCGGTTGAAGGTTTATTTTCTAAAACACCATTTTCAAACTTCAACAGTTTCATTTCTTCAATCCTTGATCTCCAAATCCCAAACGAGTATCAAGGGCTTCCAATTACACACAATCAAGCTTCACTAAACATCAACTACACGAACTAAAAGGTAATTTCACAATTTTTGTTGTTAATTTTCGAATTTTTGACATTAGTGTACATAAGTTCATGCTTTTTGATTAATATGGAGTAAATGTTGTTAGTTTAGGCTTGAATCGATTCGGGTAATACATTTTTGATTTGGCTGAGTTGCTTAGGATGGAAAAAATTTTGGGTTTTGACAAGTTGTCCAATTGTCTCTTCCAACCAAGAACAAACCCTTGAATTCAAGATGTTTGGTGAATTACCCTAAACAAAATTTTTGCCAAATTGTGGGAACTGTGATCCTAGGCTCATCTATTGGACTTATGCCATCACTTAGGGTCATTCAATTTGGCTTGAACACACGGTTATCACCAAATTCAAGCCGGGACAAAAAATGGAAAATCTGGCCTACCATGGCATCCACAGCAGGCTACTTCAGCCTGCTTCCGTTAGCACTTTCTTCTCCCATCCATTTGGCCAAATGGCATCGAAATGCTATGAAATTTGAATATGTGGTAGACCAAAGCATGCACTTGCATGCCACCCTCTTCCGTCTCACTTTTGCACATTCTTAAGTAGATTTCTTGGAGCACGAAGCAGCCTAGTCGAACACAATTTTTCTTGAAATTTTACCTAAAGTTTAAAATAGTTTGGGGGTAAAGTCTTAAACCATATATGTTATTTTTCGTATCTAACTTGTTTTCGCTCATTTTACAGATTATGGTTCCAAAACGACCCCCAACCGTCACCGAAAAAGGAAAGAACAAGGCAACCGGCAGCACGTAGAAAAGATCCTGGGTAGAAACCACCGACTCCTGCCATTATCTTTCCGAGGAGCACGAGGAAAGATTCAAACAGTTCATTAGCCAGTGGACCATATGGGGAGAGTAGAGATTACAACTAAACGACTTTCCTCACTCTGAGCTCTATAACCTCATTGACGTATGCGGGTGGTCCAAGGTAGCTGATACACCTCAAAAAATTTACTCCCAGCTTGTCCATGAATTCTACACCAACTTCAACCAAGAGATCGACATTCAAGGGACTGAGCACTCTACGGCAAACTTAGGTACGGGTACATGGTTCATGTTTATCCCGAGGGTCATCAACGACTTCTATGGTATAACCACTGAAGATATTCACCATCTGCCCTCTATTCAGGATATGGGTGAGGTGGCCCGATTTCTATATGGCCGAGATGATGTGTGGCCACTACCCGAGAGGGACTTCGAGCACAGCAAATTAACAGACTCCCTCCTTATCTTGAATGTGTTTGTGAGACACAACATCGATTCGACCGGGCATCGTACTACTATCAATGATGCTAGGGCTCAACTATTATACCATCTCGCTCACAAGAAGAAGATGGACTTGGAGAATTATATCTACACCCCGATCGAGATCTTTGGGCTTCCAGACGAGACAAGAGGCACACGGCCCATCTTCCCACTACGATCGGTGGTATTTGAGAGACAATGGAGTCCGGATCTCACCAAAGAGATCTAGTATTGAAGGCAAAGGGACCTATCAACCTCTTTGACTTGGAAAATGCGAGAAGGCATATGACCAGAGGCGGTGGGGGCAGCCCCACCAGACGAACAACGACCTCAAGAAGAGCAACTGGCCACACACTAGCCGGCCGCACCTCAGCAAGCCGCACCACTAGGAGACATAGCATCCATGCTACATCGCCATCAAGAAGGTCGGTGGCGGACACGGCTCATTGTCGCTACACAGACTAAGTTGCGCATGGTGCAGCAAGAGTTGACGATGTTGCGATCTCGAGTAGATGCAGTCCGACACACTCAGATGACTATGGAGATTAGTCAGTGTCAGTCTGTCCTGGAGCAGAGTTGGATTTGAGCCGACTGCGACCAGGTAAAGAGGCAGCTAGATAGATGTGCGGGCAAGTTTGATGACATCCATGACCAGATGTGCCGGCCGACACCCATGCCAGCACCTCCACTGGTTGATCCTTCCACACTACTTCTACCAGCACCATCAGATCTACATCCAGGTTGTCTCTAAATTTTTTTTGTGCTTCATTTCTTTATAATTACATTGAGGACAATGTATGTTTCGAGTTTGGGGGTGATGTATGAAAATTTGCTCTTGACTTGATAAATGATATTTGATTTTGATTATTTTTGAATTTTGTTATTTTATTTATTCTGAAAAAAAATTGAAAGCACGTTTATGTGATTTGAATAGCCTTGCCGGCTAATGATGCAAATTTTTCATTATTATATTTAATTTGAGCTTTAATCATGACTTGTGAGCAGATGATTACTTTGTTTAAATGCGAGGCTATTTAACCATATTTGATATAGTGATGTGTTGGTCGGTTATGATGATTTTCAGCTATGTTGGTACACTTAAAGTGAAAACAATATGATACTTTTTAGAATTTAGAATCATTTGTATCTCAAACCAAGAACCAATATAGTGAGAAAATGTAGTATACCAACAGTAATGGTGGCTATCTAGGTTGTGATGAATTCCATGTATGCTGAAAAATTGTGTGGAGCACTGTAGACTAGTTAGAGGAAACTAGGTATTGACCGAATGTTAGGAATCTAGTCACGGGATTGAAGATTCTTGAGCCGGGATCATGGGTTTTATTTACTTTTTGTTTTTCTTTCTCCGGATCATGATGAATTCAATTATTGTAATAATTAACGAAATCATGTCCGACTAAATTTACTTTTTCTAGAATGAACGATGAAACTTCGTATTTTAATTAATTAGAAGTTTTCCGTTTTAGTAGGTAATTGCTTCTTGATTGATGATTCCTTATTCAGTTTATTTAATGTTTTAATGCCTGATCACCATTAGAATGTTCTGTGATCTATATTGAAGTCGAGAGATTCAATATAGACTTAGCTCGTGGTATTGAATAACATAGGGTCCAATAATAGATAAAAATTACTATCATGCTTTGTGAAATCCGGTTAGGTGTTCTTGAAATTTAAATGCATATTTTTATGTTCAAAATCTGATTAAAGATAATTAGGTTTGCATATTGATATAGAATTGATCGACCATCGAGAGAGACTTTTGATTATTATAAGATCATCGATTTTCAATCTAGGGTAATTAACCGCTAGAGCGATTAACGAATAATTGATTATAGAACGCGTATGTGGATTCACAAATCCTAGTGTTAGTAAAAACTTGAATTCGTCCTCATCATTTAATGTTGCTTATTGATATTTTAAATTTAATTAAAATAGTTAAATTAGTTTAGAATCACACATCAAAATCAAATCTGTGTTTTTCATATTGTTAGAATTTGAATTACAAATTAATTGACCAATTTGATATCTAGTCCTTGTGGGTTCGACACTCTATGCATCAGTATATTACTTGTAATCGAATCGCATACACTGGGGGATTATAATCACACAACAGTCATAACAGAATAGCTAACAAATGAATTGGTTGGAACAATAAGCACGTACAAGTAGTGCGTGTAATGTATGCAATTTTGATATATTACATACACATCAGTGTAAGCTTGTTCAATTCAAACTCACATGGAAATACATGTTAATTTTAGACAAAGTTGTATACTCGTAAACGAGCAAAGCTTGGCTGACACAAAAAGAAGACACACTAGACAAGGAGAATAGTCAATTAGCCATGCACCATTGAATCAACTTCTCCTTTATCCACTATTTCAGTTAACGTCCAGGGCTTGATAATAATACTTCTATATATATAAAACACTGTTCCACCTACTAATATATTTTACAAATAAATATAACTAATAATTACGATCTTTAATTTCAATTAATCTAACGGTCTAGATGTATTAAAATATTTTTTGGAATGTGTTTGAATGTGAGTATAAGAATTTTGAAGGTTCTAATACATCTTAGCCGTTAGATTAACTTAAACTAAGAGTCGTGATTATTTGTTAAATTTATTTGTCAAGTACATTGGTAGGAGGAACGGTCTCCACACACGTATATATGAATTACATATAGAGAGAGAAAGAGGAGTTAAAGAAATAAATGTGAAACCCACAGCCCATATGATATGTCTAAATTTATGTTATAAGGGTAATTGTGGTATTTACTTGAATTTCCCTGAATTTTTTATTTTAAAAAAAAAATGAAAAGTGCAACGTGATGACAATTTTAAAAACTGTTTTGACATAAAATGAAAAAATTCCCATATGAATGACTTGAAAAGGCAATTTCTCCAAAATATTAAATAAGATTTGAGTCATACCGTTTAGTATATGGAGCGAACAAAATTGTATAGAAAAATAAATAATATTTTATTAGTTTAGTTCCGTACGTTAATATCCGTTGGATGTGAGTGCTTTGTACGTGGAAGTTCTTGTTTCTGAACTAGGACAAGCTCTATTGGTTGTGTTACATCTAAATTCTTCCAGATTTGGACTCAAAATTACTTGTGTATAATGGGCTTAGACCTTGGAGATCACCATCCTTTATGTAGTGGTCCACTCAGAACCAATTTGCGACCTTATTTAGGAGTGTCAAAAACAATTAGGCCGCCTGTATAAGTGGTACGGAGTCTACTAGGCAAGCTGGTTGACCTAGAATTGGCCGCTCGATACATTCAGAGCTCTCTCTGTTGGCCAGCTTGGGCCTATTTGTTATAGTAGGGTAGTGATTTTGACACTCTTAGGCCTTAGTTTTAACAATCCGACATATTTTAACCCCATATTGAATTCGAAATATCTTTTGTTATTTTTTGCAAATATTATATTCATATCATCTCAATTTTTTACCATGAAAAAAACTAGTATTTTCTAAGGAAATGATTGGGAGCTTGCTTTTATTTTTAGAAATTTGCAGCTTTCATCCTCAACCTTTGCAAAATATAACAATTATATCATCAATAATTTTTTAGCATAATTCATCCTCAACCTTTCAATTATGTAGTAAAACCCATCATTCTATCCATTTGGCCATTAAATGACGGATGTTCCCTTATCTTTAAATAAATAAAAATAAAAGACAGCAATAAATTAAGAAACAATAAGAAAAAAATTATAAAAGAAGTTCCATAACTTTTCAAAAAGTACAGATAAATCCCACTTCAAAAAATTTAATACATATTAACACAAAAACAATTAAAAAAAGTAAATATTTCATCTTTTCTATCCAAGCTCACCCCACCCCACTTCACACAATCACGTGAGCAATGACATCACCACCTTACAAAAATTAATTTAGTAAAAAAAAAAAAAAAAAAAAAAACGATTAGATAAAAAATCAATAGTCGTGATTTGAATTATGCGATTTGGTTTCATACAAATGGATGATGGAGGACTAGTGAGGTGTCCACTATCGGTGGTAGTTTTGCGATTTTTTTTTTTCCGAATTAATTTTTCTAAAGTGGGAGGTGGTGCCACCGCCGTGATTGCATTTGTGGAGGTGGTGTTTTGCCACGTGTAGGTGTGGGGGTAAGAGATGGATTGGTGGGGGTGAGCTTGGTTGGGAAAGATGAAATATTTCTTCTTCTTTTTTTTGGTACAATTTTTTCTTATTTTTGTTGTTTTATTGCTTTATTTATTTTTGTTTATTTAAAGAGAATGACAAATCTATCATTTAATGACCAAAATATAGGAAATGACGAGTTTTGTTACATAATTGAAAGGTTCAAGATGAATTATGCAAAAAAAATGGGGTTAAATGTAAACGTTAGGAATGAAAATGCAAATTTACCATTTTGAAAATTTTGCAACTTTTTATTTTACAATTATTGCATGCCCAGATGTTCATTACCCTACTTCATTGATCTTTATTTCTATCATATTTAAAATGCATATTAAAAAATATTTACATTGGATTTGGTATAAATCTTTGTAATAAATTAACACGTTCAGAATTTCTTTTGAGTGAATTTTCTAAAAAAATTAATTATTTAGTTAAAATAATATTGATAATGTACATAACATGTTGTGGAATATTTGACGTGAACTAACAAAATCATAATTAATCCACTCAGTAAGTGCAATTAAGCATGTCATGGACAACTATATTGTTAGATAAATAGGAAAAATTTGACAAAAGTCCTACATTTTGTAAATAAATTGGAAAATTCCGATTTTTAAATTATTTTAAAAAAAAATACCCCATTTCATTAAAATTGATATTTTATAAAGTATCTTATTTTATAATTTATTTTAAAAATACATTATTTTCATTTAAAATCAATATTTCAAAATTTTTATTATTTAAACTTATATTATTTTTATCTTAAAATATACTATTTTTATCTAAAAATATCATATTTTACAACAATACCATATGTGTGATACATTAATTCTTCATTTTCATTGAAATCAATATTTTATAATTTATTTCTTTTTATAATTTTTTTAAAAATACATTTGTTTTCATTTAGAATAAATTTTTCAATTGAAAACAATATTTTGACACAAGTAGCATACAGATACTTCCTCATTTTTATTAAAATGATTATTTTATATTTTTTCTCTTTTTATAATTTTTTGAAAAATACATTATTTTTATTTAAAATCAATATTTCAGTATTTTGTTTGAAAACAATAAGTGCTACTTTTCCACTTTCATTAAAATCAATATTTTACAATTTACCTATTTTTAAAATTAATATTTCAATTTTTCGTATGAACACAACATTTGTACACATGTAACATATGTGTTACCATATGTTCCTCATTTTCATTTTCATTAAAATTTTATAATTTTTCTATTTTTGTAATTTTTTTAAAAGAAATACCTTTTTTTCATTTAAAATAAATATCTCAAATATTTAATTTGAAAACAACATTTTTATACGTGTAACTTATGTGTTATTATATGTGTTACCATATGTTACTTTCTCATTTCTATTAAAATCAATATTTTACAATTTGTATTCTTTTATAATTTTTAAAAATTATATTATTTTTATTTAAAATTAGCATTTCAATAGATAACATGTGTTACTTCCTCATTTTTATTAAAATTAATATTTTACAATTTATCTTCTTTTATAATATTTTTTTTATTTAGAATCAATATTTTAAAATTTCATTCGAAAACAGCAATTTTATGAGGACGTATTTGCTATAGTAGGACAGTGACTTTGACACTCTTAACTCTATTAGTCCGACATATTTTGACACTCCAACCATGAAAAAATCTAGTAATCTTTAAGGAGAATGATTAGAACCTTGCTTTTATATATTTTTTGAAAAAATTGCAACCTTTTACCATACAATGTTGCATGGCCAGTTCATTACCCTACTTCATTGTTATTTATTTCAATCATATTTCGAATATTCAAAAATATTGGGAGCATACATCAACAATATTTGCATTGGATTTTCTATAAATCTTTGCATTAAATTAAGGGGAATTTTCAAATATACCAAAAAGTAAATAATAGATTTGAAGTATAACAACTTTTGATAACATTTATAAATATGTCATTTTTAGAAGATTTTTTTTGAATATATTCTTTTGTTAAAATGATCATTTTTTGTGTTGTTAAGATTTAACTAATGAGTTGACAAATCATCTGATAACTTTTAAGCTATTAGTCCAAAATCGATGATGAATACAAAAAATCGACAATTTATTTTTTGTTAAAGAAAATCGAGAGATTAATATGAAAAATGGACATTTGATTTTTTTTTTTTTTTTTGGTAGTACGGTGATATACACAAATTTATATCACTTAGTCTAGATACTTGAACATCGATTTTTTTTTTAATCTCAGAACAAATATTTTTCAATATCAAAAATTTTGTGAACATCAATTAAAAGTTTGTCGACATCAACAACATTTGGCCGACATTGACCAAATAATGTTGATGTCAACAAAATTTATTTTCATTTTTGTCAATAATATCGACAAAATAAACACAGACAAAATAGACTCAAATTAGTGTCATTTTGTCGTTATAAAAATGGGCACAAACATTTTTATATGGACAAAATAGGCTTTAGCTCCCATTTTGTCTCCCATTTTGTGGATGACAAAATGGAAATCAAAGCCCATTTTGTCATTCTCATCGACAATATGAGAATCTAATGGGCAGCTATTTTGTCGATATATTTTTCCATGATATCGACAAAATGATCGTATATTTTGTCGATGAAGAAACCGGTTTTGTGTCCGTTTTTCTACCTATTATCGATCAAATCTAATTAATTTTATTCTACGATAACAAAATATACCAACAAATTAGATCAACAAAATTTGTAAATTAAACTCAACATCTAATACAATCTACTAATATACAAAATTAAATCCGAAAAAAAATTACTCAACAACATAAAATATATCGACAAAAAAATAGAGATACAATATATAAATTTTAAGTTTCATATAATCTACAACAAAAATGTAATAATATTCTCAATTTTTAATAGTTTATAACTGATTTCAAAATTTTTAAATCAATCAACTTCTTCAAATACTCATAAATCAGTGACTGATCTGACAATATATTTGAATATGGGATAAGAATAATAGAAACCGGGCCTTAATTATAACTTGCTGCCATTATACCTATATAATGAATGTATTAATTATTATACCTCATATCTTTGGCTTGGCCATGAAATCAAGGCCGTAGATTCCATGTAGGGTCTCAACCGTTTTTTGGAGAATTAATTAAGCATGGGGTCAGTGAGCCAAAATGCTCCTTTCCTAGTAGCAACTTCAATGCAACAATATCAAGATACAAAGTCTAATATATTTTTTGACAAATAGCAAAAAAGTGCTTATGTGGCACAATTAATGCTAGAATGTGTCTAGTACAATATCTAATTCTGGACATTGTTCTTGACAATGTCTATCATTAATTTAATAATCTCTATCCAATCAATACATTTCTCTCTCTTTCTTTTTTCTAAAAAGCTAATAATGATTTGTCACATTTGCACAATGAACATTGTTGCATTGGAGAAGTTTTTTGATATTATGTCAATGACTTTTGCCACATATACATATTAGACATTGTTGCATTAGAGATGCTCCTCAACCAATTTTCATGGACCGGAGCAAAAGTGGATTAAAATGCTAGCCTAGAGAGACATCGTAATCCACCAAATCGGAGCAGTCGATGGCAAAAACGTCCCGGAGAGACAACATGGAGAAGAGTGAGAGTGCCATTATTGAGAGAAAGAGAGGCAAAGAGAAGTGAACTCGAAATTCTTCAATATATGAGAGAGAGAGAGGAGAGGGAGTGGGGAAAGGCTTAATAAAATTGGAGACAACACAATAAGCAGTAGTAATAGGCTTAATGTTATCTTTATTTATAGACTAAATAATTTATAGGCTTGAATTCTTTGTTATTTTTAAACTCCAAATGAATTGGAACTACGAGTAGTGCTGGCAACGGAACGGATTTAGATTGGATTGGCCTGATCTGTTTCCGTCCGGATCAATTTTAGAAGATCCAAATCTGGATTGATCCGCCATTTTTAGACGGATTGGGGTGGATCGAATCCAGATCGGGGCGGATCAACGCTTTAATCCGTAGGCCGATTCGTGTATAATTTCTTTTTGGGTCAATTGTCATTCAAAAAATTAAACAAACATTGAAACAAACTTTACTACTTTTTTCTATCTTTTGCTTTCTTTATTTTTCAAATGGGACGGGACGGATCGGATCGGATTGGATCAGATCACACATGATCCGATATGCACCGCTGATCCGCATATCGAGAATTTTTCGCTCCATTCGGACCGGGTATCCATCGAGTTTGGAGTGAATCGGATATTTTTGTCATCCCTAACTGCGAGATGCACTAATCGAAAATAGAGGTGTCAATTGGTTACTGCCCGCTTCCGATGAAGCCCGGGTCACAACCCACATTAAAAAAACTCATATTATGGGGGGTTGCGGTGGTCAACCCGACCTACGAAAAAATTGAACATGAACCCAACCCACCCGTCGAGTCCATGTGGGCTGCGGTTTGGCTCGTATGAATAAAAAATTAATTTTTTTAAATTATTAAAAAAATTACTAACTTATTTTAATTCAAAAAAAATGTGTTATATTACTAAATAAAAAAAAAATAACAATGATAAATTCACATTTATTGTTTATAACAAAAAATGTTTACATGAAGTTTATATCTTATTTTACATTGAATTATTTCTAATTTGTGAATTTTACATGTTGCTTTTATATTTGAATGAAGCAGCGACAGTCACTCATGTTAGTCACGGCTCTGCCGTGTATTTTTTTTAATATTAAACGGGCCAGCGGAGCCGCTAGCTCGTTTGACGCTGAACCGTCCGAGTCGACGGTTCAGCGTCATCCGCCCATGAACAATCCATCCGGTTCATGAGTTGGCTGCGATTATGGGCCTCCACGGGTGGGCGGATGCGGGTTTGGCTAGCCGGCACGTGTTGACATCTCTAATTGGAAATGGATAAAGCATCTCTTTTGACACAAATTATTGGAATATAGATCCTTTCCGAAATGAGATGTTGTCGTTATACGTGTTTAGTACGATGAAATAAATAAAATTGTATAAATTTAAAAATGTGAAACTTACTTTAAAATATATCGTTTGTTCAATTTAATTCTACCCATTTCGATTATCTTAGGATATATATATATCATCAACGTGGACAGCTTATCCTGTCCCCCAAAGAAGCAGGAGATCGATGGCGCATAATTATATATTATCATAAATCTAAGTCCCATAACATTTTTCCTTTATTTTGTTAAATCAATGAAAGATCTTTTACTTGTTTGATTTGATGTCGTGCGCGTTTTTGAAACAATGATTCAATTAATGACTTGTTTTTAAATGAATGAAAGATCTTTTCCTAGTTTGATTTGATGTCACGAGTTTCTCCAAACAATGATTCAATTAATGAAATGTGATAAGAGGTCGATGAGATTCAATATTGCAAATCAATAATGGATTTTGATTGGCACTTTTTATTTATTCGAGTCTGGATAGATATCGAGATGTTAAACACCATTTTTTATAATTATTTGACTCTCAGACCCAAGAGCCAATCAACAATATTTTACAATTGAAGATGTAATACTCGTACAAGTGAATCATGTGTTAGGAACCAAACTTGGATTGGTGACACCATGGGATATGTAAGATGAAAAACTAAGCTATTTTAGTGACATTTGTAACTAAATGTCACATTATTTTTAAACTTATTGCGAACCGAAAGTGGTTTTCTTGTGAATAAATGTAGTTTGTTTAAAAAATAGAAAGAATAAATATGATAATTTTACTTGAAAAGAAACTGAAAAACAATTTTAGGTCTATTTATTCTCCTCTTTTAACTCCTACTACCACATGGCTTCATAGAGTTAAAATTGTATTATAAAAATGTTGAAATATTAATGAAAATCCATTTTTCGAAAACTGAGATATATATGATTAGTTTGACTTAATTTTGGAAAACAAAAAAGCAAAAATTAGAATGTGTGTTTATTGATGTAGACATAAATATGAACATTTTTATGGTTAAAAGGTATCGGTTAATTGTAGGTTTAATATTTACTGATATAAGTTTCTTGTTTAAAATATATGCCTTAAAGAGCATTGAACGTTTGGTTTATGGATTGTTGTGTATGATGAATTTGCAAGGCTAACCCATTGTAATGCAATGTTTAGCTTTGATAAATTTGTCCACATCAATGTCTCACAAGTTCATGGCATTAAGAAATAGGGAAGTAAAAATATAAAAATTTGAAATTTTACTTTAATATTTAATTAAAAGTTAATTTATACTTTTTTCCACCACAATAGGTGTGAAAATTTTGAGTTATTTGTATTTAAAGTATTTTAGACACGTAGTCTACATGGAACAATTCGAGTCCACCAAAGTTGCCCATGTTAGTCGTTTTCTATTGCTAAGTCTAACCAACTACATTCTTTTGGCATATTGGTGGTTTGAATGTCAACTTCTAGTGGTTGACGTTTTATGTTATAAATTTAACGATAAAAAGTTTTTTCGTTGATACTTGTAGACTGGTCTAATAGCGTATAAATATAAACAGTTATTATCTACAATAGCATATGAATATGAATAGAAAGAATTACCATTATCTACAATGGCATATATATGGACATTATAAAGAGTTACTCTAACGAGGAGAACCTCTTAGATTTTAAACCTACCCGCCAACCAATATTACAATGGAGAGAAGGGTAGCTCATAGCTTCTTACTCAAAGCTCGAAATTATTTGTTTTCACAGTTTTATTTAGATCTTATATTTGTGATAGACCTCTTTAGTGAGGTCTATAATCTCATGTACATGGTCATCTTGAGTTTCCTTTCTTAAATCGTTGTACCATGACTTTTTTTGGTGTTTTCCCCCCCTTTTATTCATTAAATTGTATTGCATCATGTGGTCTCAAAAATTTATCTAAAATTTATCCTCGTGTTGGAGCTTATAATTGCTTTTGATGGAAACTTAAAGCACTATATGGTAGAGTTTTGTGATGAATTTGCTTTGTACCTATAAATAAAATTCAATTAAGGAAACATAAAGGCACAAGACGAATGACACAAATGTTGTGTATCATTATATTTTTATTTTAACCATTTTCACAATATGATATTTTTATTTTAACCATTTTCACAATATGATATTGTAGAATTTTCTAAGGTTGGGTTTAAAAGGTGATTTGTAACAATATTCACCATTATTATATTTAATCGTATTTAAATTAATATATTGTGATTATCGTATATATGTTTAATTACTTGGACTCGACCATATAAGAAAAGATTCAAAAAGCATACTTATTGTGAAGTTTCAATTAGACTTTATCATCTCGTTAATTTTCTTTATCAAAGATTGCAACTACATAAAATACAAATTTTAAATGACAGAAAAAATAATATATCTCCTCTCAATAGGTCATAGGATTCCCTTTTTTTTTTTTTTTTTTTTGTGGATCGAAATGTAAATGTATATAGATCAAAAGAAATGTACAAGTTCACCGAACATAGCCATGAAAACAAGCAAGAGGCAAACGCCCAAAAATATATAGCCTAGTCTAAGAAAACCAAAATCGAAAGCTAAACAAATATCACAGGGCATCCTCGGAAAACGAGAGAAGTATAAAAACAAAAATAACCTAGGGTACAAACTCGAATTGGATAAAAACATTAGGATACAAAGAAAACATTACTTTGTATACATATGTTTTGATCCTCTTAACAACCGTGGTTCGGTTTGAGATCTGCAAAAAATAAATACCTGCTTTCTAGCCGCAAATGCCACCCTCTTAGTTTTACCGATCCAAGAAGTCCCTCTACCACTGCTTTCTTGATCCATTTTAAAGAACTAGCAATCGCAATCATCATCGATCTAGAAATGGCAAGCCAATGTTTGATCGCATTTCACACAGCCCGGCCGAAAGTGCAATTGAAAAAAAGATGATTGATGATTCCTCGAAAGTCAAATGTAAAATACATTACCTATTAATGTCCAAGTAAAGTACTTTATCCTTCGTTTGCAACTTTGAATTAACAACAACCAAAGGATGAGCGAGTGTTTTGAAGATAAATATGACCTCCACACATCAATGACCAAGACATCACAACCCCTTTATCATGGAATAGTCGTGCTGCTTTGAAAGGCGAGAAACAACCCATGCATTCCGGTCGTGAGCTCACTTGATTGCTCCTGGACGCCTCCTTCAAAATGGCGATTTGGTCTCGATATGGTAGATTTGGTCTCATTTTTGGTAGAATGGACTATGTGACTACACAAGAATATCATAGTCAAGTGAAAAAAAGTCAAGTTAGAGAGAGAAGCTCTCACCTTGAGAGAAAAGTTCTTCCTGTTCTTGACTTTCATCTTGCTGAAACCCATCTTTCTTTGTTCATTCCTCGCCTTTGTGCTCTTGCATTAATGATGTATGGAGAGCATTTAATGTTCAAATTAGTTGTTTCTAGTAGTCGCTTTGGACTTTATTGTGGTTGTTTCTTGGAATTTTCACAAAACAAAAGACATTGAAGTCGAATCCCGATATTGCTACAAAGGTTCTCCAAATCGGATTTTTCATTTTCTCGCATTATTAGTGGTGGGTTTGTGCTCGGGTTTGTTCTCCTTGAGTCGCAAGGTCTTCTTCTCTAGCCGGGTGTTGGGTATTATCGGTCTTTCTCAAGATTTGTGAGTACCCGGAACCTTTCTCTGCCGAGTCACCGTTCATACGTGTTTCTCTCGTTCGTAGCTTGCGAAATGAGAAAGAAATGAAAAGGTGTCATCCTCGCTCAAGAAATGATTTTGCAAATCTGCACGCGAGACTTGGAACAAGATGGGTCAAGCTCTTGTAAAAAGGAGAGGCCGATGTGCGTAAGGTTGGCGGACCTTCCTCTTGGGTTTGGAAACTTGTTGCCAACTCGATTGAGGGTGTTCGAATCACCTTCGGTCTCCGAACTTTAGGTGAGTGTGATACTTGATTCTAATGAGTCTTATGGTAATGTACAACCTGCTAAGGTAGGGAAGGGGGAAGTAAATGATCTGGGTGGTAAGGAGCCCAAAGCTCCGTGGGTCAATCTATTCAAAGAAAACAGAAAACCTGATCGTTGCCTTACATTGAAACCGTTTAATAATTTGCCTGAACAAGTCAAATTGGGGTATGATGTTGTTGATGATGTGGAAATTACTTGGGGTTACTGCTTGGTTGGTTATTTTTCTGGTAGGTTCCCGGGGAAGAAAGCACTTCTTCAGCTTTGTGACTCTTGGAACGTGCACTACAAATATTTCACACATGAGAGTGGCTGGCTGATCTTTAAGTTTGAAGACAGCTCTTCTCGTGATTGTGTTCTCAATGGGGGTCCCTATTATGTTTTTGGTAGACCTTTGATGCTTAAGATCATGCCGGATTGCTTTGAGTTTGATGATGAAGGTATTAGCTTAATGCCTGTTTGGGTTAAACTTCCTGGCCTACCGTTGGAATGCTGGAATCGACAGCGCTGGGTATGATAACTTCGAAGATTGGTCGACCCATTTCAATGGATAATCTCACATCAACTAGGGGCAGAGTTTCTTATGCTAGAGTGTTGGTGGAAGTTGACGCTGCAGTCGATTTAGTTCGGAAGGTTAACATATGTCTGCCCACGGGTAAGGAGAGGGACCAAGTGGTTGTCTTTGAGCATGAACCAAAGTTTTGCCCAACTTGTAGGATCTTCGGGCACTCTTTAAGTAAATGTACTGCTTTTGACAAACTCCAGCAGACTGCATTAAAGGTTACGGAGACGGATGCAAAACTGGCCTCTTCTCTACCTGTCACAACTTCAGAGGAGGTGCCAAAGGAGGGTTGGAACATGTGCTTGAGTCATCCTGTTATCCCCATGGTTTCTCGAGAAATCTTCAGTGTTACGCCTTCTTCAAAGACTGGAACCTCATTGCTCGGGAATTACGTAATCGGGTGGAGGATTGTGATGAAGGAGCTCCGTTTATTCTAGTTGGTAAAAACAAGAATCGTCAAGTCAAACAAAAAGGGAAATTCCATGAGCAGAGTCAGCAGCAAGTAGGAGGCAATGATGCATCCTCTTCTATTGAGGGTTGCACGCGGGATTCAGGGAAAAACACGAAAGGAAAGGAACGTACTGGAAAGGGAGGTTCTCAAGCATCAAATTCTGATAAATTGAAGGGTCTCGCCCTTCCTTTATCATCATGAAGTGCGCATCGTGGAATATTAGGGGCTTCAACAGGCCCCTAAAGCAGAATAGGGTTCGGGACCTCGTTCATAAGCACAATATTGATGTAATTGGTATCTTGGAAACGAAAATCAGCTTGGTAATGCTTGATCGAGTTATGAGGAATAAATTTAAAGGGTGGTCTCAAATCAACAATTTTAATACTCATGGAGCTGGCCGAATTCTGGTTATTTGGGATCCCAATAAAATCCATATTGATCCGGTGGAAATCCTACCGCAAATCATCCACTGCAAAGCCTTTTGCAAGGTAACTTCTATCTCCTTCCAAATTAGCTTTGTATATGGTTTTCATACAATTGTTAATAGGAGAGGATTATGGAGTTCTATTGTGGATTTTGGTAACTCTATCTCTTTGCCTTGGTTATTGATTGGGGATTTCAATAATGTCCTCTCGGTTGGGGAAAGAAGTAATGGGTCAGAAGTTTCGTCATATGAAATTAGAGATTTTGTCAACTGTTGCCTTAAGTCGGGGATAGTTGATTTGAATTCTGTTGGGTCTTTCTTTACTTGGAATAATGGCAAAGTTTGGACCAAGATTGATAGAGCAATGGTGAATAATCGTTGGCTGATGGAAGGGTTCTTTGCCGAGGCAAATTTTATTCCGCCATCTTGTTATTCGGACCACTCCCCATGTATCGTTTCACTACTGGAAGTGCAGCCTGTGCGGAGGAGACATTTTAAATTTTTTAACATGTGGACTAAGCACCAGAATTTTTTGGAAGTCGTTCAATTATCGTGGAACCAAGATCAGGCCGGTACTAAGCAATTTATTCTTTGTAAAAAGCTTAAGAGATTGAAACAACCATTGAGAAGGCTTAACAGGAATCATTTCAGCCACATTGCTGTTAGAGCAGATAATGTGAGGGAGGCTCTTATTCAGGGACAGATCTTGTTGCATGACCAGCCCTCGAACCAGATTTTACATCAAGAGGTCATGGGTTAAGGAACATGGCGATATTTCTATCGGATGCGGAAAGAAGCTTCTTCTACCAACAGCCAAAAACAAACTATATTATTAATAGCGATAAATGTACCAAGTTTTTCCATGCAATGGTTAAAAGGAATACGAAAAGGAATCACATCTCCTCGGTATTGAAAGCTGATGGTAACTCAACCACTTCGCAACATTAAGTGGCAAACGAATTTATTCAGTTTTATGAAGGCTTATTGGGAACCGAGGACAGCTGCTTTGCCCCATTGATCCGATTGTCCTCGATGCCGTCCGAGAATATTACCACAGCAATCTGAGGCTTTGGTTCAGTGTTTCACGTCCACTGATATTAAACAAGCTCTATTTGATATAGAAGATGATAAATCCCCGGGGCCCCAATGGATATTCATCCTCTTTTTTTAAAAAAGCGTGGCATATTGTTGGAAATGATGTGTGTGCAGTGGTCTTGGAATTCTTTCGTTCTTCCTCCCTGCTCAAGCAACTTAATCATTCCGTTATTGTACTGGTTCCCAAATCTAATCACTCTCCCTCGGTGGGTGACTTTAGACCTATCTCATGTTGCAACATTGTCTACAAAATTATTTCGAAATTGCTGGCCTACAGATTGGTGCCTGTGCTGGATTCAATCATTAATCAATCCCAATCGGCTTTTGTTAGGGGAAGAAGTATGACTGAGAATATCCACCTTGCTCAGGAGCTGCTTAGACACTATAACCGGAAGAGGATCTCTCCTAGATGTATGCTCAAGATTGATCTTAGAAAGGCTTATGACTCGATCAATTGGAAATTTCTACATGATGTGTTGGAAGGACCGCTTTTCCCCGGTCTTTGTCAAATGGATTTTGCAATGTATCTCAACTACGACATTTTCAATTGCGATAAATGGTAATATGAATGGGTTCTTTAAGGGTAAGAAAGGCCTTAGGCAAGGTGACCCGCTTTCCCCCTTCTTGTTTGTTATTTGTATGGAATACTTTTCGAGAGCTTTAGAGATTCAAACGAACGCTGGTGATTTCAACTTCCACCCGAAATGTGGGCAACTGAAAATCTGTCATCTAGCCTTTACGGATGACTTAATGCTTATGTCTAGAGGCGACCCGATTTCGGTTTCAATACTCACGGATTGTTTAATTAATTTTGGAAATACTTCGGGTCTTAAAGCGAACATTCTTAAGTCCACTATGTACACAGCTGGGATCTTGGACCCTGACTTACAACAGATTACGGATATTACTTCTTTTCCTAAAGGTTCCTTTCCTTTCCGATACCTTGGAATTCCTTTGGCTGCCGAGCGACTTAAAGTCATGCATTATGCCCCTTTTTTGGAGAAGGTTGCGGGATATATTAACTTGTGGAGGAGCGCCTCGCTCTCTTATCTTTGGGAGGATCGAGTGGGGTGAGAGCAATTATCCAAGGGGTAGAGTGCTTTTGGTTGTCTATTCTACCCGTCCGGTGGCTGTTTTGGACAGAATTACCAGCCTTTGTCGAAGGTTCCTTTGGGGAAATAAAAACTCTCTAATTGCTTGGAAAGATGTTTGCCTACCCAAAGAAGAAGGAGGTTTGGGATTGAGGCAAATTGCGTGTTGGAACTCGGTTTTGTTGGCAAAAACTCTATGGAATATTCATTTGAAGAAGGACACATTGTGGATTAGATGGGTTAATCAAACTTTCCTTCGAAACCAATCTGTTTGGGAAGCTGTTCCCACAAAGGCAGCGTCTCCGCGCTCAAAAAGAATTTTCCACATCGGGGACCGATTGTCTCGGTTGAAAGGGGGGACCCATCAAGGCCATTTCCGTGCTTTTGCGGTGGCAGATTGGTGATAAGTTCAAAGACATTGGCAAAGATATGATTTCTTCGATTCAAGGGAACCAAAAATAGTGGGTCATGGACATCCGGAAGCCGTGGGTATCTCCTAAGCACTCTTTCATTCTTTGGTTGAGTGCTAAAGGAAAATTACTCACAAAAGACCGAATCACTTAAGTTGACATAGATAAGAGCTGTGTTTTTTGCCAAAATGCGTAAGAAACGTACCGATCACCGTTCTTTAGCCGTGGTTTTCGTCCTTTGTTTGGGGAAGAATAAGGCGTGGCTCTCGGCATTCGCAGATCAATGGCAACGGTGTCAAGTGCACTCAAATGGATTAACAAGGAGGCAGGGAACAGGTTGGCAAAGCAAGGCCAAAAGGAAGGCATTCTGCTACGGTTTACCACCCGGGTTGCAAGAAATAGGAGGATCTTTGAAGATATGAGAGTGGTCCCCAGTCGATAGTTAGGAAGATTAAAACACATGTATACAAAGTTATGTACTCTTTGTATCCTACTGTTTTTATTAATTTCAGTCCTTAACTATTTAGTTTTATTCCTCCTGGGGATGCCCAGTGTATTTGTTTTTTTTGGGTATCTTGGTTTCCCGAGGTATACCTCGTGTATTTGTTGTTGCTTCCCTAGCTTCCATTGCCTTATGATGTGTACTCGTAAGGGTACTATTTCTGCTTTTGATTGCTTTGTACTCTGGGCATGTCTGGAGTATATGTATAGTCTCTTTTGATCTTTTATACATTTACATTTTCGATAAAAAAAAAAAAAAAAAATATCATAGTGAAAATTACACTCACTACTTAACAATCTTAAAAGAATTTCAAATCTATAAACTTATCTAATTTATTTTAAAAATACGGTCATAATTAATAATATATTAATTAATAAAATAATGAATTAATTAATAAAATATGGACCTCAACCTGTTAATCCCACGTAAATTATGATGAACTTTGACTCAAATTTGCTACTTGAGTCTTTAATTATTTTCACAGTAAGTCCTTCATCTTTATAGTATCTCTACTTTAGTCCCTATACTTCTTTTTTCATTTCAATTTCGTCCTATTTTATTTGCAACTCAAGTCCTTCGACTTTTTGATTTTTATAAGTTGATCCCTATATTTATACTTTATGTCAATTTAGTCCTTTATAGTATCACTATTTGATACAGATATTACAAATAATATTTTGTATCACTGAATATGTTACTGAATATATTACAAATTATATTATGTTATTTTACACATCACATGTTACATGAATTGTTATTCTTTATCACTGATATTACATATATTACAAATGATGAAATCATGCGTTTTATTTATTAAATTTTCTATTATGTTACATATCTATATTATATTAATGTTACACTGTATCAATAGATTTTTAGAGTCCAATGTGTATATTAATATGAACTTGTTGAAATTTAGAGTTAGTTTTACAGTTGTAACAGTTTCTGTTTAGTATCGTGATCTGATACAGATATTACAAATAATATTGTGTTTCACTGTCTGATACAGATGTTACAAATGATATTTTGTATCACTGAATATGTTACTGATTATATTATGTTATTTACACGACACGTGTTACATAAATTGATATTCTATATCACTGATGTTTTACATCTCAATTTGTAACACAGATTGTTACAAATATTGTAATTGAAAAGAACATGAATTTTGTTTATATTTGTTAATTGATATTTTTGAAAATATATTCCAATCAATTCATGTTTTTAAGAATTCTACACTATAATTAACAATAAAAGATTCTATAATATATGAATTTTCATCAAATCCGTAATTAATGATTTAATTACTATATGTAATATATAATATAATAAATTAAAATAATAATTTAAAAAAAACAGTAGTTTTAAAATAAATGAAAAAAATGACTTTTTAAAATTATTTTAGAAAAGTGGCGCATTTATGAAAAAATTCCAATATCATATTTATAACATATTAAGTAGATGTGGCAAAACAGGCCCGACCCGTAGTCCGACCCATATAACCCAGATTTTGGGTTGGGCTGGTCCTAGTCCAAACAAAACTGGGCCTATATGGCCCGACTCGCTAGTCGTCCGGCTCGCAAAAAAAATTTTTTTTTTTTTTTTTTTTTTTGCTCCTTGACACTAATCACTAATTTTATGAATAGCCCCAATACATAATTCAAATAATATCAATCTAAAATAGTCAAAATCTTCAACTTAAATTGTCTTTTTTTGAAACATTAGTCCAAGAATCCTAAGCTCTAACATAAAATTGTTTAGATTTAATTCAAGTTTTAATCCAAATTATGTTTGGTGTGACAGGTAAATTATTTATTTTAAATTTATTTATAAGTAAATTTTTTAATTTAAGACAAGCATGCTTATATCTAAAAGCAATAAAACTAGCTTGCTTTTTACTATTTATGTTTTAGAAAAGATGTCAAAAAATAGTTTACAATTAACAAAAAAGGTATTATTATTTTGAAAGCAAATTGATGTTTATCTATTGATTAATACATGATAGTCCCAATTTTATAAATTAAAATCTCAATATATATATATATATATATATATATATATATATATATATCTTGCCTGTGCAATTAATTGCATTTTCTATTAGCATATGCAGTTAATTAATAAGGATTATCGTGTTTAATGCTATGATGCATTTAAAAATTTAGAACACTTTAATTTGGCCCCTTTAGTTTTTGAAAAGTTACCAATATCAATTCTATATCGAATTTTATCTTGTGTGTGTGGATGTATCAATGATCAATACTCTATATTATTGACATAATTTGGTACGTCAAATTGAACATGACAACTAATATTGTATTTGATGCAATGTATTAGATTTTATAAAAATCTATTTTTTTAAAAAAAATTAAGATCGGATTGGCCCAATGGGTTTGGCAGATATTTTCTAGATCACACAAACTAGGTCGGGCCAGGCCAGTTTAGTTTCAACTGTGGCTTCGCTTTCTGGCGGCGATGGCCCGCCAAACCCGTTTGTCAACTCTAATATTAAGTATGCCCTAAAATCTATTGAAGTAAAGCCCTCAAAAATAGAGAGTTTTTCAATGGACTATATATATATATATATATCTTACTAAAAATATTATTAATCACGTATTAATTACTGTTCGTTATTTACCTAAATAAAATAACAACAATATCTCTATTTACCTAGATTTTTAGAACGTGTGTATGATGAAATTGCAAGGCTTTTCTTCACAAGTTCATGACATTAAAAGAAAGAGGGAAGTTTTGGCAAAATATGAATACAACCATTTTACTTTAATATTTAATAATCGAGACATCTAAATGGTCAAATAATTGAGTCTTACTACCTGCTAAATATCTTACTTTTATGCAATTCACAATGGTCAAGAACAAGAAACAATCTACATTTTACTTTGAAGGTGTAATAAATGAATCATGTGTTAGGAACCAAACAATTGAATGAGAGATACTTCTACACTATACTATAAGAGTGAATAAGGGTACTATTCATAAGCCGTCTAAGCCATCGTCCTCTGAGCCGTCTGAGCCGTTTTTCTACATCTATCTAACTTATAATATAAGTCATTGAGTTTATCACTATTCATAATTTTTGTCCTTTGAAGATGAATACGATGTCGTTTGAAAATTAGTGCGGCCCTTGCTTTTTACTTTTGACAATCTCGCTTATTTCGACACACGCAACACCCCTTGATTCATATCTTTATTGTCTTTTTGTCATCGGACCCATAACACTTGAAATACATGATTGTTATGTAATATTAGATGGGACTAGATACTTTGATAAATTATATTTTAGCTTATTTTTCTTTCTTGATATTGTCTAAGTGATATTCGATCCTTCCTACCAAGTACCAAACAATGCCAACAACTGTATGCCCCGACTTTCTCTTTTTCTATCTCTAATTGGTGTAGCCTCGCTAGAAAAACAATGAGAAAAAATTCAATTCACACATGTCGTGGATGAACAAAAGGTCAGAATGGCTTGCAAATAGAGTTGCCATTGCTGATGATCAGTAGCTCGCTATAAAAGCCGTTCAAAACAGGATTGATGGAAAATTTTGTGATTTATAGGTCATTCTTGGTCGGTAAATGTAAGGTGGTTGTATCTCGTATTGTAAAAGGAATGAATTGAATAAAAGCACCCCGATAGCAAAAGCTCACCGGGAGTTGAGTTTGTCAAGGTCGTCGTCGACCACACTGTCATATCCCAACAATTACAGTCATGAAATCATAAGAATCAATTTCCATCAATACATTCGGAATTTTTTAATATGTTGCACGCGTGATTCATATGAATAGACATGTTCGTTTTACATTATTAATATCGAAAATATGACTCTATCACGTGCAATGCATGTGCGTTCACTAGTTGTTATAAAAAGAGTGGAAGATGTGGAGACGAACAATATGCAATTCACTTTCATCTTATTACAATTGAGAAGAGGTTTTTATCTATAACTCAAAACCTACAATTTTTTCTTCATTATTGACGAGTTTATCACTAAATATTTAGGTGGTGTTCTCTTTGCGTTTGAATTTTGTGTTTTGAGTTTTGAATTCATTTTGTGTTTTGTGTTTTGAGTGTTTGTTTTGAGATTTTTTTAAATGCGTTCTTTTGAAATTTTTGAAAATTGTTTCTCGAAATGTAGAAAACTTCGAAAACGCTTTACTTGAAAATTTTAGAAATTTGGATTTGGAATTAAAACAATTTAAACTTAGAATTAAAAACATTTAAATACAATTAAAAACATTAATTTATGGAATTTAAAACGTTTAAAACATTTAAAAACAATTAATAATAATTAAAATAATTAAAAATATTTAATTATGGAATTAAAACATTTAAAAACAATAAAAAACATTTAAACACAATTAAAAATATTTAAAAACCATTAAAAACATTTGAAAAGAATTAAAAACATTAAAAACAATGAAAAACATTTAATTATGGAATTAAAAACATTTAATTATAGAATTTAAAATATTTAAAAACCATTAAAAAGAATTAAAAACATTTTAAAACCATTAAAAAGAATTAAAAACATTTTTAAAATTTGGAAAGGAGAAGGGAATCGAACCCAGGACCTCATGCTTACAAAATGGCGCTCTTGGTCACTTTGGACAACAACCGCATATTGTTAGAAAGAACGCAGACAATGGTTAAATCATGATTATTTTAACCAGCTAAAATGAAAAAAAAAAAAAAAAAAAAATGGGCGGAAGCAAGATTCGAACCCGGGACCTCCACGACCAAAACGCGTGGTTTGGCCATTTTGGAAAACACCCGGATTTTGTTAACAAAATGCAAAACGGCTTTTTTATCATTTTGTGTTTCCTTTGTAAATTTTTAAGTGTTTTCAAAAATGCATTTTTGAAAACGGCAAAAAGAACACATTTTGATTATTTTCAAAAACACATAATAGAAAACAGGTTGAAAATACCAAAGAGAATATGGCCTTACTTTTTTATAGAGCTAAGGGAGAAGAGATTAAAACGAATAAATAGAAGTTGGATAGTCCATTTTTTATTTATTTTGTATTTATTTTAATTAAAAATAGAATAGAATAGATTGGAATATGATTTTCATATATATTTTGATACTAAATTTATGAAAAGAGTAATTGAGTTTTGATAGTTTTGTGTTCCGTCAATAAAATAAAAAGTTTAGGGGTTGCTTCAAGAATTTGGTTGATGAATAAAAACGCGTGGGATACACGCTAGTGACATAACGGTAGATTTTAACGAAAACTGTGATTGGGGACCTGATTTGCAATTACTTCAAAGGTTGGGGATGTTTGGTACTAAAAAAAAGATTAAGGGTAGATTTGTTACAGATTTGAAATATTAGATACCAAAACTGCAAATTACCCTTAAAAGAATTTAATTTATTTTCTTAAATTCATTATTTAAGTTGACTAAAACCAATTTAACATAAGGTTTAAGACTAAAACAGTTTTTTGTACATAAAAAGTGTTTTGTTAAAATTTCTATTTAATACCATTTTTGGTGAAGTCCATTAATAGGTGAGGTTTTAAGCCTACACGCCTTAATGAGGGTATGACTTATCCCTACAATAGAATAGAAAGAGTTATTAGGTTTTAAGTCTACCCATAGCTCCCACCTTGTGTCCAATATTAGCTTATAGTGCGGTAAAGAACAATATACATTATTTATTTCCATAGTACAATTTGGATTTTCTATTTGCTAAGAGACCTCTTTAGTGAGGCCTATAACCCCACGTATGATTGCAATGATTGCAACTACACAAATTTTTTGTGACAAAGAAAATAATATGTACACGGTGAAGGGGATGAATCAACTTGTCTCTCTTCTCAATAGGTCATAGGTAGTCATATTTTGTAGAATAGGCTACGTGACTACACAAGAATATCATATTTATAACATATTAAGTATGTCCTAAAGTCCTTAACAATAGAGAATTTTTTAGTAGGCAATTTACATATATATATATATATATATATATATATATACACATACATACATACACACACACACACACACATACTACAATGTAAATGAAAATTGAAAAATTGTACATTCAAGTGCATGGCCTATAATGTTAGATATATAGAATTCTCTAAGGTTGGTTTTAAGAGGTGATTTGTAACAAACTAAGATATTTTTTTATAGAAAAATGGGACAATAGGTTGGAGGCATAACAATTTATTCTTCTCCTTTTAGCTGTTTCTTGTTAATGGATCTTATACTCCCTCACGTGTGTGTCTAACTTTATTTTAATGTATTTATTAAATGAGTAATATTATTTATTACAACTGGTAATAATAATCAGTCTATGTGACATATTAAATGATATGCCCAATAAAATGAGTTCCATATCTCAACATTTATTGGATCTATCATTAATAAAAATTCATTTTTAATCTAAAAAAATGTAAAAATAAAACTAGAATGTGAGTTTACTAATGAAAACATAAACTTTTATTATTTTTAGGGATATTGGCACAAATGGTCTCTAACCTTTACCCTTAGTGTAGAAATAGTCCATAACTTTTGTTTTTTGGCGCAATCCATAACCTATATGTTTTGGTGTGCAATTGGTCCTTATTTGATGAAAAAAAAAAGATAAAAAAACCCTTAGTTTTAATTTAAAAAAATTGTAATTGGATTTGTAACCTTTGTTAAATGTGCAAATAAGTTCGATATATTTATTAAATAATATTTAATTTAGCATATTAAATATATAATTTAGCATATTAAATTTATCACTATAGTCGTGTCAATTAAATTTTTTATAAAAGAAAAATATAAAATTACTGCGCTTTAGATATATGTAATTGCTATGTGATATGAAAAATTTGAATAAAAATTAAGTTAAATAAATAATAAAATGGCGTATATAATTTTATAACATTGAACCAATCTTATTATGTTTTATTAATATAAAAATACTAACAAAAATTAAATTACGCATTATGTGTTCTTTATTTTTTAACGATAAATTAAAATATAAAAAACATAATTTGAACTTTAATATTTGTAGTTAATAAACGAATATCTAAATTAAATAAAAATATTTTAGTATCAAATTTGTGACAAAGTTATTTTTCTTTTTATGTTGTAGAGATAAAATTAAAGTTTGAATTTAAATTACCACATTTGTTAATAATTATGAGCTTAAATTTTAGTTATTTTATAATAGTTCATAAAATATACAAAATAATTTAGTATATTATCAATTTGTTAGTTTCTTTTAATTTATTTATAAAAAAAATTAAAGTATCGGATCCATTTTCACGTTTTGCAAATGTTAGGAATTCAATTAAAAATTTCTTTAATTAAAAAGAATGGCATATTTGTTTTTTATCGAATAAGGATCAATTACATGATAAAAACACATAGGTTAGAGACCTTGCACCAAAAAATAAAGGTTAGAGACTATTTCCACACTAAGGACATACGTTAAGGACCATTTGAGCCAATTTTCCTTATTTTTATGGTTAAAAGGTATCGATTTATTGTAGCTAGGTTAATATTGGGAAAATTGCCTAAAAGTCACATGCAAGTGACTTGTTTCAAATTAGGTCAAAACAAATTTTAAATTTGTCAATAAGTCATACTCTTCATCAAATTTTTCTATTAATCTCAAAATTATCCATGTGATCCATATTTCCTACACGCCGCCGCCGCTGCCGCCACCACCACCACCACCACCACCAAAACCATGTAATCAACGCCATATTTATAGGAAAGATAATGCTGGAGTAATTAATCAAGAAATTGTTGATGAGAATCTGGAAACGAACTTAAGAGATTGGATAAATATTGTATTGAAAAATGACAGAATAATGAAATTTTTGGAGAATTATGGAAATTTCGAGATTTTGAAATTTTGGAGATTTCGAGTTCAATTGAAAATTATGGAAATTACTGGAAGAAAATTTTGTCGAACAGCTTAATTTGGATCCAAGCTATGACAACGTGGATTTGGCGCAATCTCTTAAATTGGAGCAGATCTTACACGAAGTTGGTGCAATCTCTATCTGGAATTTAGCATATCAGAAAACTAAAGAGTAATTGCAGCATAAATAATATTTTCTTTTACTTTTTTTGTTTCTTACAAATCTAGAATGAAGTGCGTTCGAGGTCGAACGATAAATAACACACAATCAATAACAATAATTTCGAAGAAAACTGGTAAACAATTTATAGAAAAATAGTATCACAAAAACAGTATCACGTAAAAAAAGTATCATAATAGAAATGGATATAGAATTCGAATACATGCTCATAATTTTTATTATAATATATTTTTGGAATCGTCTCGACGAGTCGGTCAAGACCAGTGGCTTAGCCACTTTGTAGGATACATTTTAGCCATTTGAAGTCATCTCTTTAGCTTAAGATGACAATTTTTAATATTTTTTGTCAAAATAGTATCATAGTATCACGGATAAATGTAGTTTAATATATTAGTATCATACATGAAAATATCTTAATAAAACAGTATCACATACATAAATTACAACCTAATAAAATAACAATATCATAGGTTGAAATATTATTATAAAAAAAAGTATCAAAGATAAAAACATGGTATAAGTATACCTTATCACTTTATCTAAATAAAACAGTATCATAGATTTATTTCACTGGTTGAAGTTAGGATTGTTGCATTTTGTACAATCTCTAATTGTAAAACTTGGTCCAACATGAAGGCTTATTATAGACATAGCCACTTCATTTTACTATCAGACGTCTGGATGAATATTTATATAATGGAAGATTATGCGAGAGAATAATGGCATATGGTTGACATGGTGAGTTTACGATGTATTAAAGGGCTGGTGCATGATATTTTTCCAATTTGTCAGACTGGTGAATATGTTTTCCTTGCAACACACAAGCAAGTATTGGTTTATTAGAGAAATAGCCGAGTTTGGAAGGAGATGTATTCTGTGAAGAACAATGCCACCTTGCCATTGTGTAGATACTAGATTGCATACCTGATGTTGGTGATTTAAATTTTGAATGTACATGGTTAATTGGGTTTTTTTGCTTCTAGTCTTTGGTAATCATTAATGTATCCGTGGTACGACTTGTAAAGTTTGCAATTTAGTCATCAATCAATAGATTGAAATATATTGATTCAATACCATTACCGTAGTGTAGTTTGATATTGTATTAATTTTGGCCATTAGATTATTTCTTGTGTTGTTATTCATGTGTGTTGTTTGATACTTTATTATACAAAACAATGATCACGTAAAACAATGATCACAATAGAAATAGACATAGAATTCGCACGTGCTTTCGTAATTTTTATTATAATATGTTTTGAAATCGTCTTGACGATCTGGTCAAGACCAATTGGCTTTGCTCTTGTATGCGATAGATTTTAATAGTTTGAAGTTGTCTCTTTAGCTTAAAATAATAATTTTTAATTTTTTTTGTCAAAACAGTATCATACATACTCTAAAACAGTATCACACATACTCTAAAACAGTATTACAATAAATGTATCTTAATATATTAGTATCATACATGAAAATATCTTAATAAAACAGTATCACATACACAAACTACAATCTAATAAAATATCAGTATCATATGTTGAAACATTATTATAATAAACAGTATCAAAGATAAAAATATGGTATATCACTTTATCTAAATAAAATAGTATCATATATCTGTTTTATTAGTTGAAGTAACTATATTATTCTTAAAATACTCTATTAATGGTACAAGACCATTGATAATGTTTGCATTCAATAACTTTATCATAAATTAAAACAGTATCATAGATATTTTATTAGTTGAAGTAATTATATTGTTCTTGCAATGCTCAATTTGTAATACAAGATCATTCATACTGTTTGCATTCAATAATATTATCATATATTAAAACAGTATCATAGGTTGAAACATTATTATAATAAAACAATATGAAAGATAAAAGCATGGTGTAAGTGTACCATATCACATTATCTATATAAAACAGTATCATAGAAAAAACAATATCATATATAAAATTAATTACAAGATGTTTTAATAGTTGAAGTAGTTATACTCTTTTTAAAATATTCCATTAGTAGTACAATATAATAGATTTAAATATTGTCATAATAAAACAGTATCAAAGATAAAAGCATGGTATAAATATTTCAATATACATTATCTAGATAAAACGAAAGATCATATAAAACAAGATCACAATAAAACAAGATTATCACAATTAGCGTTTTTTTTATAATTAAAGGTATGTTGGTTTTTAGCTCTAAAATATGACTTTAATTGAATTAAGTTTTGATCATGTGACTTTTAGAGTCCATAAGTCTTAAAATAATGACTGACCTTGAATTTACCCTATATATATATATATATATATATATATATATATATATATATATATATATATATATATATATATATAAATTTCGTTTAAAATATGTAATGCATAAGGCTTCAAATAAAAAAAAAAAATAAAAATAAT
Source organism: Forsythia suspensa (assembly GCA_023638005.1). Taxonomy (NCBI): domain Eukaryota; kingdom Viridiplantae; phylum Streptophyta; class Magnoliopsida; order Lamiales; family Oleaceae; genus Forsythia; species Forsythia suspensa. The sequence goes on along the minus strand of JALRMA010000411.1, from coordinate 796,194 downwards.
AATAATAATAATAATAATAGAGAGAAACTAATTGTTGTCTGAAAAGTCAATTTATTGTGTCCTAAAGAGGATTGAACGTGTGTATGATGAAATTGCAAGGCTCACCCATTGTACTGCCATGTTTGTTCTTAGGTTTGACAAATTTGTTCACGCCAATGTCTGATCACAAGTTCATGTTTTCATCAATAAACTCACATTCTAGTTTTTTCCCCCTCAAAAATAAGTCAAACCAATCATATATATTTCAGTTCTCAAAAAATGAATTTTCATTAATATTTGATAAGACAATTTTAAACTCAATATTAATAGGAACTGAAGAGGAGAATAGATAGAAGCCTGCTGCCTAGTGCTTCCCTATGTTGGTTAGATCACCCGTCTTTTTCCAGCCTCTCTTGGCTAATCTGTATGATGCATCACATTTCACTTTCCTGAGTTGCAAAGATTTCAAGTTGATCTGTCAAGGCCTATATATTACTACTGCATGTTGTCTCCATTTTCATTAAGAATTTCAAGTCCACCTCTCTCTCTCTCTCTCTCTCTCTCTGGCCATGGTAATTTGTGCACCACCTTCTCATCATATGGTTTTAGTTTCTTTCATGATTATCATTTTGCATCCTGCTTTTTGTTCCTCGCCATGATCATATAGATGATAATGCTTTTCCTCACCATTATTTTTGCATATCTGCTTTCTTCATTTTTGATGAGACCTGTTTGGTTGGGAGATTTACAGCGTCTTTTCTTCATTATATATTAGTTGTTTTGTTAGGCATTTTTTTTAATCTCTTTATTACCTTCACCTCTTCACCAGCTTGCTTCACCTTCTCAGAAAAGTATCCTTTTCCATTTGAAAATCTTTATTTTTAAGAGTGTTTTGATCACCTCCTCGCCATTTTTACTCGTATTTTGTTGCTTTCTGCACACAGAGGAAGATGGCCCAGACTGTTGACAGCTTCTTCAAGTTCTTTAATCCTATGAACAGCGCAGAAAGATTGGTATATCAATCTTCATCTCATTTTTCTCGTTTTAGGGTTTTTTTTTTCCTTAATTAACAGCCTGTCAGGTTTGATCTATCTATCATTTGTGTGTTTTTATCTGATTCTTGAAAATATGGATTAGATATATACTCGGCATTTCCTCGCGTGTAGTGACATATTAGTTGGACTAGACTGAATTGAGAAAGAAACATGTGTGATAATATTTAATATATTATTGTTTTGTCTAATTTTGTTTAATTCAATGTATCAAATATGTTTAATTTTGTTTAATTCAACTATTTCTTGCTGTTGTATTACAGGTTCAACTCTTCATGACTTCATCAAATTTGGGCTATTTTAGAGTTTCTTTGTTCTCTTAATGCTTTGGGCTCCCTTCCCGTGCAATGCCAACAATATTAGCCGGACAAAGCAATATGTCTGGCCGATGCGGTGTGATTAATGGAACTTGGTCTGGGTATATCCTCCAGAATGTCATTCTCAATCGTCAATTCTACGACTGAGTGCAAACCTTACCTGGGAAGATGCGCGTGAGCCCTTACATAAAGATATTGACAAATCTGCAATTTGTGGGGTGGGACCTGGTATGGCATTTGCCAATTCTATACTTGAAAAGTTTTCCAGTCTAGAGGTGATTGGTTTGGTTCCTTGTGCGATTGGTGGAACCTCTATTTTTCAATGGAGACGAGGTCAGATCTTTATGATCAACTCATGAAGAGGTCTAGGGCGGCATTGGAAGGCGGAGGAACAATTCAAGCCATTCTATGGTATCAAGGTGAGAGCGATACGAAAAAAGAAGAGGAGGCTGAATTGTACAAAATCAACCTTCCAAATGTCACAACAGTTGATGCCAATGGACTGCAGTTGTTGATCGACGATCCAATCCACCTTAGCACTCCGGGCCAAGTCAAACTGGGGAAGATGATGGCTGACGCCTTCCTCCTCTCTTACTGAAGTTAGCTTATTATCAATATTTGATAGTTTAGTACGAATAAAATAACTGCAGTTGTCGAATTTGATCAATAATTTTTTTTTAAAATCTTATTACTCGTACGTTTGTTTTGGGAACTTCATCAAGTAAATCAAAGTTAATTAGAACTTGAGAAATATTTTCATTACTTTGAAAAAATATGCGAGTTTTTAACCTTTGTAAATTTATCTTTACTAAAGTAAAACTTAATTAAGTACTTGATACGTTATCGATGGATTTGAACAATTTCTTTTTGCTACAACTTGCAATGAAAATTGACGCCCAACAACACGTTTGTAAAAAAAAAAATTAAATAGAGAGTCAAGTGTTAATTTACTTGTTAAAAATACTACGAGTCATTGAACTTGCTACCACAAATATTAAAACAGGATCGAACTCACCAGTCTAGCCGAAACACAGGTGAACTGGACACTAATGGACTAGTTGACAAGGTAACGGGTTGAAGACCATTCAAATCGAGTGGGTTTTAGAAGAAATCGAAACCAATTCAATGAAAATCAGTTGCCAAAATTCCTTCAATAAAAAATATTTTTATATTGAATTTAAGTTAGAATCGAACATGGTTTCTAGCAAGGAGGATTTTGCCCTACCGCAACCTAAAGGATTTGTTTAATGTTTGTGTGCAAAGTATATATTTTGGAGACAGAATGGAAATAATTACTATTAATTAAGATAATCAACAATGGGCTATTTAGAACATTTTAAAAGTTTCAAAAACTCAAACTTCAATAAAAAACTTGATTTGCATATTTAAAGAGTTCATCAAATAGTAGCATTGAAATTCTTATTTTTGGTAAATGAAGACCACATTATGTGGTGTAACAAAAAAATATTTTTTTTATAACACACTTTAATTTTTAAACGTAAAATATATTCCTTTTTTACATTTCTATTTATAAATAATTTTTATTTAAAATTTTAATTCAACAATAACCCGTTAATTGAACTAGTGACGATTCAATCAAGAACACCTAACCCAATACCTTAGCCGGGTCATTGATTGGTCCGAGTTGTTGAAATATCCTCTAAATCAATTAGTAATTCTTATAAATCAATTAGTGATTTACATAAATCATTTAGAATTGATTTGTAATGATTTATAGTTCTATTTTTAACTTTCTAATACCCTATAAATTGCAACATTTTTCTCATAATGAAATACAAGAAAAACCATTGATTTACATGGTATCAGAGCCATAACATGGTTCTTAGACACCCAAACCCAGAAAATCATTCAACCAAAATCCAGTTCTTCAAATCTAAAAAATACCAGTTGTGTTCCTTTGCGACAAACACCTCGACCCAGTTTAGAAGAGTGTTATTCCATGGTTCGTCGTGAGGACTTTCGATCCACTGCCTTCAATGAGGAGACTACCAAAATTGAAGCTTCTGCAATGCTCTCTCGACGTAAGCCCAGTCAAGCATCACATGATCGTCCCAAATCCACCAACTCAAAGAATTTCACCGTCGATAAAACCTCATTGAAATGTACTCACTGGAATCAAACAGTCATACCAAAAATCGTTGATTTGAGTTAGTTGGATATCCAGACTGGTGGGACCCAACTCGTTATCGACATGCTAGGAGACCATCCACGATATCACTTTCTCAAACAAAAGAAGACGTTGGTCCATCTATTTCATCAGCACATGCAACAACTACTGGAGAAGGTAAAGTTTTTAATATTTCTGCACCTGTTTTGAATAATGCATGGATAATTGATTCTAATGCCACTGATCGTATGACATTTGATGTTAATCAAGTCTTTAAACCGAAACCCTCCTCTCGAAACTATGTCTCTCACTGCAATGGTATTACTACCCCGGTTCTTGGGGAAGGGTAATCTCATCTTACTAAAACTTTACATCTTGATTCTGTATTAGTGGTACATTCCTTGAACTATAATCTTCTCTCTATTTCTCAAATCACCAATACCTTGTCTTGTGTGGTTATTTTTGGTCCTGACTCTTGTGTGATTAAGGATATTCAGACTCAACAAACGATTGGTTATGGTATAAAGAAAGGGATGATGTACTACTTGGATCTAGAGTCAACAACTTCCAACAAACTACAACATGCTCGACCGTCAACAGTACCAAGAAAATAATTGAGATTTGTCTTTGGCATCAATGTTTAGGGTATGCCTCATTTGGATATTTAAAACGTTTGTTTCCTACTTTATTTACTGATTTGGATATTTCTAGTTTCAAATGTGATGTTTGTGAACTTGCTAAAAGCCATCGTGCTTCATTTTCTTTAATTTTAAATAAAAGTCCAAATCCATTTATGGTTATTCACTCTGATGTTTAGGGCCCTTCCAAAATTCCTACATTGGGAGGCGGAGGCTCCCATTGGTTTGTTACATTTATCGATGATTGTACTCGAATGACTTGGTTATGCCTTATGAAATCCAAATCAGAAGTTACAATATTATTTAAAAAATTCTATAATATTGTAAGAACACAGTACAATGCCGAGATATAAGTACTCAAAGTGATAACGGAGGAGAATATATGATAATAAGCTTCAACAATTCTTGGACTCTCATAGGTCTATTCATCAAACCAGTTGTCCAGATACACCACAATAGAACGATGTTGATGAAAGAAAAAACAGACACTTATTGGAGGTTGTTCGCGCTTTCCTCATTGAAGCACACATGCCCCTTACTACTGGGATGAAGCTCTCCTCTCAGATGCCTACTTCATCAATCGAGTTCCTTCGAGGTCACTCAACTTCAAAATGCCATTTCAAACACTCACTGACGCTGTTGTAGCTCCCATAGTCCCCAACCTGCCTCCTCATGTCTTTGGTTGTATTGCCCATGTTCATCTTTCCAAAGATCAACGGAGTAAGTTAATGCCTCGTGCCTTGAAATGTGTTTTTGTTGGATATGCACTGCATCAAAAAGGGTATCGATGTTATCACCCCCTTACTCGGTGCATGTTTATCACTATGGATGTTGTTTTCCATGAAGATGCAATGCATTACTCTGAGTCTGAATTTCAGGAGGAGTATCTTGAAGAAATTCGAACTCTTGAATACAACCTTGTGACAAATCCGAAGGAAGTAAAACTTGATATGGCAGAAATATCTAATGACAGTGTAGGAGAACTGAATACGAGTGGTCAAAACTTGGATGTACTCGATGAATTGGATTCTAGTGATCAATGCTTGGATATAAGTAGTAATGAACATCCAGAAAACTATGGATCCCGAGTAATATACCAAACCAATTGTTAGCTGAAGATATTCCTGAGTCGTCTAAGAGACAGTTACCACAACGTCTCACAAGAGGTATTCCAAAACCAACTTATGAACCTAAATTGTCTAGTAAAGTAAGATATCTCATGAACCATTATGTGTCTACACATCAATTGTCAAAAACAAATCAGTCATTTGTAAATCAATTGTTATTGTATCTATTTCTAACAGTGTGCAAGAAGCCTTAACTGATCCAAGGTGGAAAGCCACAATTAATAAAGAGATAGCCTCCTTACAAAAGAACCAAACATGGGAGCTTGTGGATCTTCCTATGGAAAAGAAAATAGTTAGATGTCGATGGATCTTTTTTGTAAAGCACAAAGCTGATGGTACAATTTAACGCTTCAAAGCAAGATTGGTGGAAAAGGAGTATTCTCGGACTTATGGAATTGACTACACTGAAACCTTTGCACCCGTAGCAAAAATGAACTCAGTCCGGGTCTTGCTATCCTTGGCTGCAAATTTCGGATGGCCTCTACAGCAGTTTGATGTGAAGAACGCGTTTTTACATGGAGAGCTATCTGAAGAAGTCTGCATGGATCTTCCTCTAGGATGCACGGTGACAGAAAAGCAAAGCGAAAAGGTGTGTAGACTGAATAAATCATTGTATGGTCTGAAACAGTCTCCCAGGACCTGGTTTGGAAGATTCACAAAGTCTATGGTGGCCTTTTGTTATCATCAATGCAATTCGGATCACACTTTGTTCTTGAAGAAACAAAGCGGTAAAGTTACTGCACTTATTGTTTATGTTGATGACATGGTGGTATAGGAAATGATTTAGTTGAAAGGAAGGCTCAACAGGAATACTTGTCCAAAGAATTTGAAATGAAAGACTTATGCCCCTTAAAGTACTTCTTAGGGAAGTATCTCGATCTCAAAAATGTATTTTCCCGCCCCAAAGAAAATATGCTTTATATCTTTTGAAGGAAATTGGGATAATTGCATGTCAACCAGTAAATACACCGATCGAGGAAGGATTGAAATTACAAATGGAAGCTGATCAAGTTCCAGTTGACAAAGAGAGATACTAGAGACTTGTAACTGATGTACTTAGCCCATACAAGACCGGATCTTGCATATGCTTTGAGCATCGTCAGTCAATTTATGCATAATCCAGGTGAACAGCATATGAATGCAGTCATACAAATTTTGAGATACTTGAAATCAGCCCCAAGAAAGGGAATTCTATTTTCTAGAAAAACAGATGAACAAACCATCGATGTATACACTGATGCTTGACTAGAAATTTGGAGATAAAAATGACATGCGATCTACTTCATAGTATTTTACCTTTGTAGGTGGAAATCTTGTCTCTTGGAAGAGCAAGAAACAAAGTGTGGTCGCCCGTTCGAGTGGTGAAGCGGAGCTATGAGGAATGGCTCTTGGTGTTTGTGAAGGATTGTGGCTGAAATTACTCCTTCAGAATTTAGGTTATTCATCAAATACACATATCCGGCTGTACTATGATAACAAGTCTGCTCGTGATATGGCCCATAACCCGGTTCATCATGATCGAACAAAACGTGTTGAGATTGATCGTTTTTTCATCAAAGAGAAATTGGAAGAGAAAAGTCTAGAGCTACCAGAAATCCAATCAGAAGACCAACTGGCAGATATTCTTACCAAAGCAATTTCAATTCGCATACTTTCAAAATTTGTGGACAAGCTGGGCATGATAGACATCTATGCACCAATTTGATGGGGAATGTTGAAATATCCCCTAAATCAATTAGTAATTCTTATAAATCAATTAGTGATTTACATAAATCATTTAGAATCGATTTGTAATGATTTATGATTCTATTTTTAGCTTTCTAATATTCTATAAATTGTAACACTTTTCTCATAATGAAATACAAGAAAAACCATTGTTTTACACGAGTTTGATAATTATGCTTGCAATGTAGTTTCATATAGGCTATTAAACTTTTTTATTTGAAGTAATTACATATATTTTATTTTATTTCAATATACACATTCATTCGGATTTTAAAACTTTCATTATCCTCAAGTTGGGAGGACAATTTTTATTTCTAAATAGTGACCTAGTCTGCATGCCAATGCCATCTACGACTACTACACCATGACCACCCTGAAAAAATAGAAATCAGATTTTGAGAGGGAACAAACACATTAAAAAGGACCTACAATTAATGAATTATTGCTGATATAGACACGAGAAACGGTACCATAGTTTGTTATGTAAGGAGAATATGATAATACGACAATATAATAAAAGAAAGAGATGTTTGAACATTTTATATCGTATTGTCTAGACACGAAGTTACATGAAACAAAGACAAAAATATAACACGACACCTAAAAATACTATTTAAAAATAATAATTAAAACACAACACAGCGAAAAATTGTATTGAAGGAATCTAATTTATTTTCATAAATTCATTATTTTGAATTTAATAAACGCAATTTAACATGAACTTGGAATTTTTATTCGTTAATTTGTGAAATATAAGGTATAAAGCCTAAAACTCTTTTTTGATATTGAAATTGTTTAGTTAGAATATTTTTCTATTAAATACCCTTTTTAGTTGCAAGTTTTTGTTAATTTGAATATACTAGTTAGAAACACGTGCATTGCACGTGATTTCACAATTATTTTGTTAATTTTTAGTATTTTAAAATTTTTTATTTTTTAATTGTTCATAGTTAAAATGTTAATGTAGCAATTACAGTAAAGGTAAAACAACATGGTTGTTAATAACAATATTTTATAATATTAGTACTTGTTTTTCGAGATAGTTTATCCGAAAGTATTTGCGCTTCATTGTTAGCCAAATCATCCCCACAAAGTAATTTTAACTATATTAGATCTGTTTAACAAATTATATGAAAAGTTATACAAGAATTTAAAATTACAGTTGTAAACTTTTACACACACACACACACACACACACACACACACTAGTTGATGATACGTGCGTTGCACGTAAGCATTGCTTGAATATATATGTATAAAAAAATTTAGTATAAAAAATATTAAATGTATAACACGTAAATAATAAATATGAAAAACATATTTTTGAACATACCATTTAATACAATTAATTAAGTAAAATGTTGAAATTCTATTAATAAAAGCAGAACCAAATAAACACAAAATTCGTATAAAAAAATTTAAATAACTCGTACAAAAAAATTAAATAACTAAGATTTGTAAACGACATTTGGATGTTGGTAAAGTGATGTGGTAGTGGCCATTTTTATATTTTTATTCAATTGCACCACTTTGAAAATTTAAATAGGACAAAACCCTCATTCTTCAAACTCGGCTCCAAGCTTTTCAACTTTTTTACTAATGACCCAAAAGTTAAATATTAAAGAATTATGTACAATTTGCTTATAACATCAAATAAAAAAATAAAAAATAGATTGGTGAAAAATTGAACGAAAATCTTGATGAATATGTGAATAGTAAAAGAAAAAAATTTAAAAAAAATTAAGGAAAAAAATAATAGCATTTTTTTTAGAATAATCTGTAATATTATAAGATAAAATAAAAAAAGATTAGTAAAAAATTGAATGAAAATGTGTAAAAGAAAAACAAATAAAGAAAAAAAATTTGTGATTGACACACACCACAATAATTTGATTGTCTCTCACTTATCTAAATAATGTAATTCCGCTGAAAATGAAAAAGGAAAAATGAAAAGGGGTGGGGGGTGGGGCTGGGCGGGGTGGATTTTTGAAGAAGATGAAGTTATTTTGTACTTTTTAAAAGTTATAGGACTCATTTACAATTTTATTTTTGGGGTTGTTTTTAGCTTTTATTTTTAATTTAAAAAGGAGGGAAAAATCGTCAAAATTTGTTAAAATGACGTGATTTGCAACAAAATTCAAAGGTTTGAGGATGGGCGATGGTCAATGCTAAAAAGAAAAAGAAAAAAAGTTAAAGGTAGATTTGTTATAAATTAAAAAGGTTGGGGACCAAAAGCGCGAATTGCCCAAAAAAAAAAAAAAGAATGCGCTAAAAGCCCACACAACACATTAAAAAAAAAAAAAAAAACCAATGAATCCAACTCGACAACATTTAAAGAAAAAAAAAATATATCAAATATTTTCGAGTTGCTCCAAGTCGACAACATTAAAAAAAAATAACAAATGTTGTCGAGTTGCTCCAACTCGACAACATTAATAAATAAAAAAAAATTCAAAATCAAATCTTGTCGAGTTGTTCGATAATATTAAAAAAATTAAAATCAAAATATTCTCTAGTTACTCAACAACAGTTCAAAAAAAAAATTCAAATGTTATCAGCTCGACAAACATAAAAAAAAAATTCAAATAAAAATGCTCGACAAACATTTTTTTAAAAACAAAAATCAAATGTTATTGTAACTCGACAAAGATTCAATTTTTTTTTTCTCTTATTGTTTAGTTTATTTTTTAAACTTTTTCACTGTTTAATTATTGGACTCCTATTTGTCCGCTTGACAAAAAAACAAAAAAATATTGGCATAAAAAAAATAGTAAATGGGCGTGTCAAGGTGCTCGCTCGACAAAGAAAAAAAAATGAAAAAAAATAGAAAAAAGAATTGTGTATAATTTGCTTATAACATCAAATAAAAAATTGGTAAAAAATATGGACGAATAAAAAAAAAAATTGTTGTGTGCTCGACAAGCACAGTAACCAAAAAAAAAAACAAAGTGGCGTATCTAAGTAATGTAATTCCGTTGCAAAAATAAAAATTGAAAATTGAAAAGAGTGGGGCGGGGTGAATTTTTGAAGAAAATTAAGTTATTTTGTACTTTTTAAAAGTTGTAGGATTTCATTTACAATTTTATTATTATTATTTTGTTGTTTTTAGCTTTTATTTTTTTTTATTTAAAGAGGAGGGCAAAATTGTCAAAATATGTCAAAAGCACGTGATTTGCAACAAAATTCAAAGGCATGGATGACCAATGCTAAAAAAAGTTAGGGGTAAATTTGTTATAAATTGAAAAGTTGAGGACCAAAATGAAAATTACAAAATAGAGGATGGGCTAAAAGTCCACAAACCAAATAAAAAAAACAATGAAATGTTGTCGAGTTGCTAATATATTTAAATGTTGTCGAGTTGCTAATATATTTAAATGTTGTCGAGTTGGAGCAACTCGGCAACATTATAAAGGAAAAAAAAATTAAAAATCAAATCTTGTCGACTAATTCGAAAACATAAAAAAAAAATTCAAATGTTGTCGAGTTGACAACATTAAAAAAAAAATCATATGTTGTCGAGTTACTCGACAACATTATAAAAAAAATTCAAAATCAAATCTTGTCGAGTTGCTCAACAACGTTAAAAACAATTCAAAATCAAATTTTGTCGAGTTGCTCAACAACATTAAAAAAAATCAAAATCAAAATGTTGTCGAGTTACTCGACAACAGTTAAAAAAAATTCAATGTTACGAGCTCGATAAACATAAAAAAAAAAAAAAATAAAATGTTAACGAGTTATTCGACAACATTAAAAAAATAAAAAAAAAATCAAAATTAAAATGTTATCGAGTTATTCGACAACATTAAAAAAATAAAAAAAAATTCCAAATCAAAATGCTCAACAAACATTTTTTTTAAAAAACAAATCAAATGTTATTGTAACTCGACAAAGATTTAAAAATAATTTTCTTTTTTTGTTTAGTTTATTTTTTAAACTTTTTCACTGTATAATTATTGGACTCCTATTTGTTTGTTTGATACCAAAAAAAAAAAAAAACTTGGTATGGGTGAGTGTCGCGCTGCTCGACAAAAAAAAAAATTGTGTACAATTTGCTTATAGAACATCAAATAGAAAAAGGTGATAAAAAAATTGAACTAAAATCGACAAGCACAGAAACCAAAAAAAAAAAAAATTGTGCTTGTCGAGTACGCTCGACAATCACACAAAAATAAATGTGTTTATCGAGTTACTCGACAAGCACTATGTGCTTGCCTTAAAAGAAAATGGTCAAAGATTGCAATTGTAAAATGGGCTAAAATTCACTTAAAATTGGCTTTGATTTCTTTGAGTAACTCGACAAACCAAAGCCAAATCTCCAATTAAAAAAAAAAAAAACACAATGGTCAAAAATTGCAGCTATTTTCAATGTCAAAGCGGTGATGTATTGGACGAAAAAACTACAATAAAAATTTAAGACTTTTATATTATTGTATATATATATATATATATATATATATATATATATATATATATATATATATATATATATATATATATATATATCGCCATCAATAAGTGTTATTTCTCTTTTATTAGTGTTATTGCGTGCCATATTTTTCTAACTTTGATGCTTAAAGGTTGCCTTACATTTATATCAATACCTATAATATTTGAAAAAAATTTGAACGCATTATGAAGAGGAAAAAATTAGTCATAATGTACCAATGTATTACATAAAAAGAATTAGCACCCATCATCATAGTGACATTCTTTGAATCTTGATCAACTCTTTCAAAATAAAAATAAAAAACTATATAGCCTCTTTTTTTATTGGAATACAATCGTTGGATTCACAAACATTGGTTAATGACGACAATGATATTTCAATCTCAGGATGCACATTGAGGTAGTACTATTTACTGGTTTAATTAATCCATTTTGAATAAAGTATGTTTTGTCCTTTTCTAGTCTTTTCTAATCGAAAATTATTTCGTTATACAATAACACTTGTACTTTAGTTCCCTACAAAAAAAAATTATTATTGAAGTATAATGAAATAATTTATAATTTGAAATTAACACGGACTATTAATTTAAATTTATATGTCAAGACAAACGATAGCTATGTCAATAATAATACGAACATCTTCGTCCATAAAAATGAGCTTCATAATAATTAGTGGTCCACTACGATTATGTTTCAACAGTTCGTTTCCTCATCACTCGCACTTTTATAGTCCATTCGGCATTTTGATATAACTCCAGATCTTTTATAAAAATAGGATATTTTTATTCTACCAACATGATACCTACAAATAAAATAAATACAAATAAATAAAAGCTTTATTCAGCTCAATCCCTTGCAAAAAAAATGATTTCATAAATCCAAGAATAGATAGAAGATATAATAGCAAGTTAGGGAAAGACTCTATCTTGTTACTGTTGGATGTTATATATCTTGCTCAAGAAGCGAGCGGTTGTGGATCGATGTTTGGAGGATTTTGGATTTTTCACTTTTTTTCAAGGCTTCAATTATCTGTTTATTTATCAAATAGAAATGTATATCAGCTCTAATTTTATATTTAAAAATTTTTTATGGTTGAGTTTCCTGGTCTTGCGTGTAAGCTATAGACTTACACTACAAGTGTAATTTTTTGCATTCTAATTAGTGGATGACATAATATTTCATTTAGATTTCAAAATTTCAAATTCAACTTAGTTATAAAATATTGACAAAAACTGAAGTTCACATATACAAATTCATTTGACCTATTTTTTTTAAAAGCGATAAAAAGCCTTGGAAGTTGTTTCAGCAATATTATGCACCATTCCATTAAAAAGCTGGCATCTATTGATTATTCCATTGAACTTGACCCCAAAAAAGAAATTTTGATTTGCCCAGATTCATATCATTTACATGCCAAAATCAATAAAAAAAAACTCTAATAATTCAGCAAATTTCAAAACCCCAACCACAAAAAATAAATCATGAAGTAAGCGTTAGGGCATTAGGAAGCAAAAGAAAATTCAAAAACAAAATGTATGAAGGTTGACGCAATTTTTTTTTTTTTTTAAATAGAGATACAACCTTCCACACATACATACAAATGAGAGGAAGAAAGAACATGAATCAAAGTTATCAAAACGATGTCGGATCTTCACCGGCGGTGGAGTTCTTGATGCTTCTAGATATGGCGGATGAGATTTGAATCTCTTGTCAAACTTAGTTATTGTGTTATATAGTTTAATAATAGTGGGGGGAGAAATGTTTTTGGATTTTTGAATATGGGAGGTAAATTATTATAAAATAATTGTACATTAATGGGATTATATTATATAGTTTAATTATGGTGGGCGAGGAAAGGTTTTGGATTTTGAATATGGGAGGGTAAAATATTATAAGATTAATGTAAATTAATGAGATTGTGTTATATAATTTAATAATGGTAGGTGGAGAAAGGTTTTAGAATTTTGAATATGGGATGGTTTGTGTTATACAATTTAATAATGGTGGACAAACTTGTGGTGTTAAAGGTTAATAGAGGCTTAGAGACGACAATGGGATGCACTGGTCCAAAGTATGTATTACAATCGGTTTTTATATTTTAAAAAATTGTTTATCATAATTTTTCATCGTGGAGATGTAAGAAATGCATGTTATGGTTTTCAATTTAGTTTAGAAAAATTTAATTAACTTGTTATTAGTGTGATATAATATAATATTTTACAAACTAAAATAAAATTAAGGGAGAATATGGAATTTTAAATATTTTGTAAATATATAATTGTCTAAAAATATTTCACCTTTTAAACCCTTTTTAAATGTAGTATAGATAAGTTTTTAAAAAAAAAAATGCTTGTGAGGAGCTAAACGATATTCTACCATTTGAAATCCAGACACAGGAATTAAATCCATCAATAACAAGATTGAAGCGTTTGAACAGTTCTAAAATAAAATTGTCTTCATGAACTTGACTCTCTTACCAAATCTTTGTTGGAAATAGGTTATTTATAAATTATTTTGACCAATTTTGACCAAATATTAGGGTGGGTCTTGATAACTAATTGTTATAAATTTATAGTCGAATGCATTCTACTCCGTGAGCAGATGCTTGTAATACATTTGGTTTCGCAAAACCATTTCCGAATGAATGAGAAATTAGTAACAACGCCACGCACGCACCGTCGGCTGGGCCGGGTCGGGCTCGGGTCTATGGGTCGTGTTTGGCCCAATATATTCTTTTTGGATAAAATAATTTATTTAATTTATTTTTATTTTAATTGTCATCATTCAATATTGAAATATTCGTATTTGACACGTGTCACGTGTCTAGAAAGTGTGTTGAATTAGTACAGACACAATTGTTCAAACGAGTCCTTTCAGGTTTGGTATATGTTCAATCAAATCTTTTCAGGTATTGTGTCTATTCAGACACAACTTTTAGTATGTTATAAATAGACCCATATTGTACTGCGAATTTTCATTCCATCACTTTAACAAAATTGTCTTGCATGATCAAAAATCATATTGTTCGAGTCCTCATTTCAGAGAGTACAAAACAATTCAAGTTCTCGGTCTTTAAGGTTTGTAGTGCTACTAACGAAAGGAATAGATCGTTATATCTTGGGAGGCATTTGCCATAACACCATAAGCTCCTGGGTAGAACAAATACGTCTTAAGAAAAGAGAGTTGAACCCTTTGTCTCCATCTGTTTATTTCATTTTTCATCTTGTCACATTCTTTAAAGTTTTGCATTTGTAATTCAAGTAAGTTTTCTGCGGGTAAATTTAATAAATAGCCACCAAACTAAGGCCTTGTTTGACACAGATTAAAAACCTATTTTGGTTTTTTTCAGCTGTCATTTTTGACTTTTCAACCCACTTTTAACATGAAAAGTCAACAATTTCAACTCAAATAAACCAATATTGGTCAAATAAATCAAAAATTGGTTTATAAACTAGTTTATAATCTCTGTCAAATGGGTCCTAATTAGAGGTTACTACTTGCTCACTCAACTTAAAAAAGTTTTCAATCGCTCACCCAACTTTCCAAATAGTTTACTATTCATCATTCATTGAAAACGTTAAACTGAGTGAATAGAAATTACCATATGACGAATGAAAAGTTGATGTGGCATAATTAAATTGTTAAAATCGTCAACGTAACAAATTCCTAATAGCCCAACACGCTCCAACTTTGAAAAAACGTCTTTAGCTTGGAGAAACGTCTTTTAAAGCAAGCTAAAGACGTGTTCGGCTATTGCTATTTAGTTACGTGACGATTTCAACAATTTAATTATGTCACTTCAATTTTTCGTTCATCATATGGCAATTTTCGTCGGCTCA
Source organism: Forsythia suspensa (assembly GCA_023638005.1). Taxonomy (NCBI): domain Eukaryota; kingdom Viridiplantae; phylum Streptophyta; class Magnoliopsida; order Lamiales; family Oleaceae; genus Forsythia; species Forsythia suspensa. The sequence continues at coordinate 780,940 of JALRMA010000411.1, read as the reverse complement.
GTCTAACGTTTTTGCATTGAGTGATGGATGGTAAACTATTTAGATAATTGAGTGAGCAATTGAAATTTTTTTGAAGTTGAGTGAGCAAATAGTAACTCTAAACTATTTAAAGTGGGTTTTCATCAAGTTTTATGCTGAATCATTTTAACGTCCACTTTAAAATTTGGGGAAAAATAATAATTAATTTATTCTATTTTGCATAATTTATAATATATGTTACTAATTGTGTTTTTATTAATTAAGTTTACGTGTGATAGCATTTACTTTTTAGTGATAATTGTTTTTTGTTTTACCTCTTTATTTTCTTTTCTTTTATGTACACTAGTTTATGAGAAATGATTACATAAGACTTATAGTAGTTGGGATAATTTTAGTTATGAGTATATTAAGTACTTTTTCAATTTAATTTAATGTTGATCTTCTGTTTAGAAATGGATTCAAAGGAAACAAATGGCGTTCCTACAACTAATGGTATACGAACAAGGATTCCACCTATGACTATTCCGATTCAATCGACTCAAGTGTCTCATGAAGAGAAATCAAAAAAATTCAGCGGGATGGATCGGAGTGAATTTCAAGAGATAGCAATAAAAAATACTGTTCTATCTAACCACACTTAACTTTAACAAAGTATCTTTCAGAAGATCCTCCTGCACTGTTATAAGAATATCATAGATAACCATATACGTGAGGTTATAGACCTCACTAAAGAGGTCTCTAGAAAATAGAAAATTCAAATAGTACTATGAACGTAAATAATGTATATTGTTTTTTAATGGACTATAAGCTAATATTCTACACAAGGTGGTAGGCGGGTAGGCTTAAAACCTAATAACTCTTTCTATTCTATTGTAGGCATTTGTGACTGTTTTGTTTATTTGTTTTTTATTTTATGAAGTTCTGATTTTTAATTTTGGCATTTTTGCTACAGTTCACGTTTCTTTGAAATTTGTTATGGCCATCGTTCCTAGAGTTGATAGAATTGGCCCAGCCCAATGGACTAGCCGGGTAGTCCGATTTTTGGGCCGGGTTGGACTAATAAAAACTAATCTGAAAAAAATTAGGCTTATATGACCTGGACCAATTAGCCCGCCGAGCCAAAGGGCTTGGGCTGGGCTGACTTTTTTTTTAAAGCCCATTTCGTGTAAGGAAAACCAGAAATCTCCCCTGTGTTCTTCCCATAACCTCCCATTTACTCTGGTCTCAAAACCTAATTTTTACACTAGTCACCCTCATTAACACTTTTCAGCAAAGGTTTGTCTTGACAAATCCTAAAGAAAGGTAAAGTTAGAGTGGTTCAAAGGAGAATTGTGAAAAACTTCTTTTAATACTTACTATTTAAAGGTAAATAAGAGATAAATCGTTATATCAATGTACAAAGTGGTGTCTTCACCTGCAGATGCAGCAATTTGAGATCTTTGCTAGTAATATTTGTGATTTTCTACTGTATGGTTAAATAATAGTTTGTAGTAATATAAAAATAATATGTTCATCACTCGAGTTTAAACTAATAAAAAAATACAGTCAGCCGATCACTGTAAAACGTCAATCTGACTATAAAATATTACTCAAACGGAATGTTTAGCATCTCCTAAGAAGATTTGCATAAAGTTATTCTTCTTATTATTTGTGATTTCTGCTAGAATTAGATTTCTCCATTCCAGAAAACTTAAGAGAATTTTCTATATTTGGCTGAATCTCAAACATTAGATCCTATTTAGAGCTTTCTGCATTTTCATCCCTACTCAAATTCAGATTCCTTCAATTTCAAGGTTTTCTCGAGAATCGTTATAAACATGAAAATGTTTTCATCTTTATGTAAAAAAAAAATAAAAAAATAAAAACTGATAGATCCACATGTAAGAAATTGATTTTAATATGTAAGATAATAAATTACATAAACCCTAATTCCCAAATCTTGGAACTTCATGATTTTCACATTAAACAACTAAATCAATACTGATTAGGAAGCGTACCTTGATCCATGACAAATTATTGAAAAAGCCAAACCTTTAGTTGATCTTTTAATTGGCAGGACTAAAACCAAGAAACTATATTTTCTCTCCCTTAACCTTTTAATTGGACGTTAATAAATGATGGGGTACATCCACATTTATAGGTAGCGAGAGGTAGTTTCCTATGATCTTTAGAATTCTACTTTCCATCAAAGTAGAGTTACATAAAACTACCAACTTCTCAGTTGACCAATAGGATTCTAGTTCTTTAGTATTATTAGACCACTTGGTAAATAATATTACGTGGGCCACATAAATATATCTTACATTCTCCCACTTGGCCCATGTGATATTATCTCATTATGTGGGTTAATAATAATTCATAATGCACAAATGGTAAATTAAAATCCATCATTCATTGGTCACTTAATATATCATCACCAAGCATAGACTAATAAGAGTTGTGGCGGTTATACATCATTATTTCGACATAGTCCCTTCCATGTACCACATCATTAGCCTTTCGCTTAACATGACCTATAAACAAGAAGTTCATTAATGGTCCAACAATAATGTTTTCATTGGAACCATTCATGTCACCATTCATATAATCCATTAATGTATACCAATCATTAAGACATGAACTATATATGTGTCAAAAACAAAACATAAAAGAGCTCAGAGTGTCAAATACATAACGTCATTAAAATAATAACATAATGTCAATGATCATTTATAATAATGCCCATTCTTTAGACATGCTCATTAAATGTCTTAGGCGGCAATCCTTTCGTTAATGGATCTGCAATCATAAGATTTGTGCTAATGTGCTCGATTGACACTCTTTGTTTTTGAACTTCTTCCTTAACGGCAAAGTACTTCAATTCCATATGTTTAGCACCCTTAGAGTATTTGTCAATTTTGAAAAGAAGATCACTGCAAATTATCACAATAAATTTTCAGTGACTTGGCAATCTTGTCGACAATTCCAAGTCCTGAAATAAAGTTTCGCACCAATTTCCTTGAGCTGTGGCCTCAAAGCATGCCACAAACTCAGCTTCCATAGTGGATGCAAAGAATGATGACAGATCGCCGCACTTTTCCATGATATTGTCCCTTAAGCTAAGAGAAACAAATAACCAATTGTGGATTTTCTAGTATCCACACATCCAGCAAAATCTGAATCTGAATATCCAATGACCTCCAAATTATCAGATCTCCTATAAGTGAGCATACGGTCTTTCGTTCTTTGCAGCTTTCCAATGATCTAATCCAGGATTACTTTGATATATGCCGAGCATTCCGACACCAAAACTGATGTCTGGCCTGGTGCAAGTCTGAGCATACATTAAGCTCCCAACAATAGATGCATAAGGAATAGCTGTCATTTGTTTTTGTTCCAGTTCATTCTTTGGATATTGCATGAGACTAAATCTGTCTCCTTTCTGAATTGGAACAATACTTGATGAACACTTTCCCATTTTAAATCTCTCTAAAATTTTGTTAATATATGTTTTCTGAGACAGCCCTAACAATCCTTGTGATCTGTCTCAGAAAATTTCAATTCCAATCACATAGGTTGCATTTCCCATATCTTTCATTTCAAAATTCTTAGAGAGAAATATCTTAGTTTCGTGCAGAAGACCAAGATCATTAGTAGCGAGCAAGATGTCATCAACATACAGAATCAAAAATATAAACTTACTCCCACTGACCTTTAGATATATACATCGATCAATGATGTTTTCTTTAAATCCAAAGGAAGTAATGGTATCATTGAACTTAAGATACCACTGACGGGAAGCTTGTTTAAGTCCGTATATTGATCTCTTCAGTTTACACACCATGTTTTCCTTTCCTTCAACTGGAAAACCTTCAGGTTGATCTATATAAACTTCTTCATCTAAATTTCCATTTAGAAAGGCAGTTTTCACGTCCATTTGATATAACTCTAAATCATAATGAGCTATCAAAGCCATAATAATTCTGAATGAATCTTTCTTAGAGATGGGTGAAAATGTCTCCTTATAGTCAATGCCATCCTTTTGAGTGAAACCTTTGGCAACAAGTCTAGCCTTATACCGTTCAATATTACCATTAGAGTCGTGTTTGGTCTTAAAGACCCATTTACACCGACTCTTTTACATCTTCGTAATAATTCGACGAGATTCCGACTTCATTCGACCCATAGATTTCAATTAAGTCTTTCATAGCATCTATCCATTTACCGAATTAACACTTTCAATGGCACGTGAAAACGAAACGGGTGCGTCATCAATAATTCCTAGGTCAAATTCAGACTCTTTCAAGTAAATCACATAATCATCAGGAATAGCATGTCTACGTTGTCTTTCTGACCTTCGTAATGCTATTTCTTGTGGTTTATTTAATATAGGTTCATTAATAGCAACTTGATTGTGAGGTGTTTGATCATTCATTTGTTGTTCTGGTAAATTGTCACGCCGTTCAACAATTGGAGGAACAACAACATTAGAAGAAGTTGAGGGCAAATGAATTTGAACTGTAACTTCTTGAATTTCCACATTTCTTGGTTCTACACTTCCACTAACTTCACCATTTTCAATGAACCTAGCATTTCCAGTTTCAACAATTCTAGTACTATGGTTAGGACAATAAAATCTATACCCCTTTGATTTTTCTGGATAACCAATGAAGAAACCACTAATTGTTCTTGAGTCCATTTTCTTTTCATGTGGATTGTAAATTCTTACTTACAGCCGGGCAACTCCAAACATGCAGTGCCTTAAAGTCGGGTTTTCTTCCAAATTATAGTTCAAACGGAGTCTTTGGAACCGCTTTACTAGGAACCTCATAAGCAAATACATAGCAGTTTTAAAGCATACATCCACAAAGAGATGGGTAAAGATGAATTGCATAACATACACATAACCATTTCTATTAAAGTACGACTATGCCTTTCGCTACACCATTTTGTTGTTGTGTGCCTGGCATAGTGTATTGAGCGCATATGCCACGTCTTTCAAGAAATTTAGCAAATGGACCAGGGTGTTGTCCAGTTTCATTATACCTTCCATAATACTCACCACATCTATCAGATCTAACGATTTTCACATTTCTATCTAATTGTCGTTCAACTTCATTGATAAAAATCTCTAAAGCATTTACTGCTTGAGACTTTTCATGCAACAAATAGACGTAGCCATAACGTGAAAAGTCGTCAATAAAAGTGATAAATATCTTTTCTCTACCAAAGGATGGAGCATCAAAAGGTCCACATATATCGGTGTGTATAATTTCAAGAAGCTGTGTGCTTCTTGTGGCTCCTTTCTTTGTGTGTTTGGTTTGTTTACCCTTAATACAATCCACACACACTCCAAGATCAGTAAAATCCAACTCAGGAAGGATTTCGTTCTTTACTAATCTCTCTATTCTTTCCTTGGATATATGACCAAAGCATTTATGCCACAAGTTAGCAGATCGTTCATTTACTAAACTACGTTTAGTACCAATATTATGATGCAAGGTTAAGAGAGTCTCAGCAAAAAGTTTATCAAGCTTCAATTTGTATAAGCCATCATAAAGAATACCAGAACCAATAAGATGATTATGTTTGAATAAACTTGAACATCCATTTCCAAACTTAAAGGAGTATCCAACAACATCAAGTTTTGATAATGAAACTAAATTGCGAGAAACGGAAGGTACATAAAGAGTTTGAAACAAATCTAAATGATGTCCAATATCTAGAATTAAACGATATGTTCTGATGGCTTCAACTGGGACTTTGACTCGATTTCCCATGAGAACGAACTTTTCATTTGGACTTATGGTTTGGGTTTAAAGGAATCCCTGCATTGTATTAGAAACATGAGTAGTACATTCGAAATCAATCCACCAAGTATTATAAGGAACTTCGGCTAAATTAGATTCAAAACATACGAAAGCACTAGGCTTACCTTTCTTTTCGAACCATGCCTAACGTTTCAGGCAATCTTTCTTATTGTGCCCAGGTTTACGACAAAAATGGCACATATCTTTCTTATGTTCCTTATTGTGGATTTGGGCAGAAGACTCATTTACATTCAGTCTTTGCTAAATGCCCTTTCCAGATTTCTTACCAGATTTCTTTCTAGCTTCTTGATGATTTACAAGATGAACGGAATGAGTTCCTTGATTTTTAAGTCTTGTCTCCTCTTGCACAAGCATAATGTGCAATTCATTCACATTCCATTTGTCCTTTAAAGTGTTATAGTTCCTTTGGAATGGACCATACTCAGGAGGTAAGGAGTTGATGATAAATTGTACCAGAAAGTTCTCATCCACACTCATTTCAAGAGTCTCAAGTCTTGCTCCAATGTTACTCATTTCAATAACATGCTCATGCATGGTACGAGAACCATCAAATTTCATGGTGGTTAAAGTACCCATCAATGTGCCAGCAAGTGATTTATCAGCTATTTGATAGCGTTCTTTCACAAACTTCATATATTCCTTAGCAATTTCAATCTTGGGAATAGTAGACTTGATGTTCTTTGCTAAAGTCATCCGCATAAACATTAGGCTCAATCTGTTGGATCTTTCCCAAGCCTTATGAAAAGATCTATCATCAGCACTACTCTCATCAGTTAGATCAGTAGGTTTCTCAACTTGAAGTGCCAAGTCCAAGTCCAAGACCAAGACACCTAAATTGAACTGGACTTGTTCACACTAATCAAAGAAATTTAGCGTATTGAACAGTGGTACAGATGAAGCATGCGAGTGCATAGAAACGGGAACAGATACTGCAAAATATATATAACATGCTCTAGATTAGCCTTGAGTCATAATTTTAAGGACTTTTCAGATTCAGATAAACAAATAAACTATAAATTTACACCGTAGTTCTCCTTTGGGTGATACAACGATATAAATTCTTAATAAACTTAATGATGCTAATTTTAATTTAACATAATTGGTAATTATAAATATACTATAATTAGACGTGTTATGCATTATTTTTGAATATACAAAACACATATAACTAAATATATAAATTAACCACGTTTATGTTCAAGATTAATAAAATTAACTGATCAACCTTTGAGTGATCCTTAACAATTTTATTATCTTTAAACACCAATATACTCGTAACAACAATAATCATAACGTCATCTTCATTTATAAGCATCAATCTATCACGAGTAATTGACTATTAAATTATGTAATTTAATGTTCATAACCTTAAACGGCTTGGTCACTTTGGTGACTAACAAACCACGATAATTGAATAATAAATTACATAAATTTATTGACATAAATAGAATATTTACACAATAATTTATTAAAACTTTAGAATAAATTAATGATAATATTTTATTAATCACTTTATATATATATATATATATATATATATATATATATATATATACATCATACATTTAAATGTGAAACACTGATATATATAAGTTCTGTAATTATATAATATTATGCACGTTCATAGAATATATATATATATATATATATATATATAGATTATATTATGTAACTATTATTAAATTGCCAATTGTTTAATATTAAACAAACGGAAGGCAGATTTAATTATTTGGCGGAACCAACTATTGTGGGATTGACCATCACAATCATTAGAAGAACCAAACAAAGGGCACAAATAATTCTTATGGAGCCCACAACAACAGTGATCAAAAGCAGTAAGATTATTGTAGAAATAAATTTCAATGTGAATCATGAATAATTATGATAAACTAAATTGGCTCCAATATGTTGAATAAAGCCAGGAATTGGATTTGATTCAATTAATTTAATACGTGAAATTAGAGAAATTCCTTTTAATGGAAAATTACGAGTTCGTTAACCATAGCTCTGATACCACATGTAAGAAATTGATTATAATATGTAAGATAATAAATTATTTATATTTCTTCCTCTTGATAATTAATAATCACGTTTCCATCAACAATCGAAGTAAAAAAAAAAAACACAATGTAAAGTTTAAGTTTCATTTCTTACTCATTTTCTTCGTAGACCTGCACCTTATGTTAAAACTCAATTAATATCACCTATTCCTCACGTTTCTTCTCTTCCTCTTTCTTCTCCATGAAATCAAACAATCCACGGTCACTCAACGTTTTGTTGATAGTGTTTCACCTCCTCCGTCGGAAAACACCACAAACTCACCAAAAAAACAAATAAAATTTTAGGACTTTTTGGAGAAGATGACCGTTAAAACCGGGTCAGGATGGGACTTGGCTCGCCTGTGTAAAACCAGGCCATGACCAACCCAACTCAATTTCAAGGTTTTCTCGAGAATCGTTACGTTATAAACCTGAAAATGTTTTCATCTTTATGTAAAAACAAAAAAAAAAAAAAACCGATAGATCCACACAGATGACTTTTCCTTTCAAATATTAATCTATAAATATTTGAAAAAGTTTTATTTTGGGAAGAAGCTCCAAGACTCTGAAATGTCATACAGTCCATTGGATGTTAGATGGGAAAGTTTTATTTTGGGAAGAAGCTCCGAGACTCTGAAATGTGGTTAAAATGATGAAATTTAATCTATAAGGTACAGGTGTTTGTTGTTAAAAAGTGGATATAATTAAAGAAGGAAAATGAATAGTTGACGTTACAAGTTAGCTCTGTACGCTGTTGGAATTGCAACAAAGACGCATGTGCCTTTCCTTTTCTTTTATCTTCTTTTTAAGGACTACTGTTGGCCTATTATTTATATTTCTTCCTCTCGATAATTAATAATCATGTTTCCATCAACAATCCAAGTAAAAAAAAAACACAATGTAAAGTTTAAGTTTCATTTCTTACTCATTATTATCCACACAACACTTAGTGGTTTGTTTGGGCATGTACCTCTGCTTATATAATAAGATTGGTTCAATTTTCTCTAATTAAACTAATCTTATTATGTTTTTTTAACATAAAAATACTAATAAAATTACAAACACATTATGTGTTCTTTATTTTTTGAATAATAAACAAAAATATAAATAATACAATTCGAGCTCTAATATTTGTAGTTAATAAACGAATAGATCAATTAAATATAAGTATTTAAGCATTAAGTTTATGACAAAATTATTTTTCTTTTTATGTTGTACAATAAAATAAAATTTTAATTTTAATAATATAATTACTTATTAAAAATAAAATAATTTTATTTAATATATTTATTAATAATTATGAGCTTAAATTTGAGTTATTTTATAATAATTCGTAAAATATATAAAACAATTTAGTACACTATCAATTTGGTCAATAAGTGTTAATTAAAAATAAAAAAAAAAACTCGTTAGTTTTCTTTAATTTTTTATTAAAAATAAAATTATCGGACCCATTTACACATTTTGCAAAGATTAGAAATTCAATTGCAATGTTCTCTAATTAAAACTAAAGGCATATTTATCTTTTTCATCAAATAAGGACTAATCAAGCACAAAAAAACACATAGGTTGGGGTCTTACGTGCCAAAAAACAAACTTTAGGGATGATTTCTATACTGAGAACAAAAGTGAAGAACCACTTGCGCCAATTTTCTGTTATTTAATATAAACATTTCATAAAAACATTTTCAGTATTTTTCAATCAAACTTACATTATATTAGAATATTTCAATTTATGTATTAAAAAAAAACTAGTATATTTCAATTTTCATTTGTATAATGGCGTATATGTGTAATTTTCCTTTAAATAAAGTTAAAAACTCGCGTAAGGGGGTCCTAACAACCGTTAACAAGAAACAGCTAAAAGAAGAAGAATAAATCGTTACGCACCAAATCTGTTGTCCTTGTCTCCACTTCTTCTATTTGTTTTATATATATATATATATATATATATATATTATTACTGATATAAGGCCTTTAATTTTTTCTTTGTAGTTTTTTTCGATTCAATAGACCACCGTTTTCTACCAATGAAGACAGTATGATTTTTTACTTTGTCCAACATTTCACCCAAAAATCTCTTCTCTCTCTCTCATCAAAAAGGCCCTAAGCACGACTTTGGTCCTCCATGTTTGTCGCCATTTTGCAATTAATCTGATGTCAAAGATTTCAATCCGGTAACCATCGGGATCCTTAACAAATGCTATATCCTTAATTTTCCCCGCAACAAGCATGCTTCAGTTAAGAACATAATATCTTGATGAGATTGCTTGAAACTAAATTATGGAATTATTCATGATGTAAAATGATAAACATATATACATTTTCACAATGAGTGCAAATTCAAGAAAATTCATTGAAGTCACACGATTTCAATTACCGTCCTAAACTACTGCATTGTATGATAATATGTATGTTTGTTGCTTAATTCTCCAAATGTAACATATACTTTTGATAGGAGCCATTTAAAATGAAAGTAAATACAAAATGTAGTGTGTAAATCCTGCTGAAGTTCAACATCCTAACACATCAGTGAAGGGAATCTGTGTGGAAAAAGGTCATGAAGATATTTTTCATTCAACTAGCAATATAGCTACTGTAAAGAATATAAATTTTTTTTATTCAATCTTCAAACTTCAAACAGATAAAATTGAACTGACAATATCACACCATCCATCCCATGAATAACCCTTCCACCAGGCTAGCCACTCGGCAACCATGTGGTTGCCCAGTTGCTCGACAACCACTTGTCCAACTCAACAACCTGGCTCGGCAACTAGTTTGGTTGTCGAGTTGGACAACCAATTGTGGTTGTCGATTTAGTTTTTGTTGCGTGATGAAACTGTGGGATCAATTTTATGTTATAAATTTTATGTTTGATATTTGTAAGGACACATTCTGTATCTATAATTTTTAGGAAATTTCAAATAAGCTATTTATGTTTAAGTTTTTCTGAATCTTACATTTCTCTTGAATTCTCTGCTACTATATTTGTCTTAGTTGTGAATAATCTTGAGCCCAATTGAGATTTCAGTGGTCTCCTATATTTGATTACCAACTAATAACCGATCATCAAACTTTGCGTAGAGCCGAATATTATTGGTGGTCGAGTTACTTGACAACATTTGCCGCCGAGTAACTCGACGTTGGTAATCTTGCTGTATCCATTATCATTTTTTTTTAGTTATATTGAATAATATGAACACTTAAGCTTAGCAAAAAATCTTGTCAAGCGAAAAGAAATTAAAAAAAACCAAAGGAAATGGAAAAGCCCACCACAAATAAAAAAAAAAAAAAAAACTGGGTTCTGTTCATCGCCGAGTTGCTCGGAGAGTGTGGCTTTCGTCTCCGGATGGAGGGAGGTAGCGTCTCTAGACTTACTTCTTCTGGTACTCTTCATTTCCTTTAGTCACTCGTCTATGCGTATGCATTTGTAAATGATGAGTGTAAAACTCAGTTACGAATTTGGGCCCTTTTTTGAATTACAAACATGCCCCTGATGCATTTGTTTTTACTATAGTGCTTTGTAATTCTGAATGGCATACTTGTAATTTAATAGGCTGATTTCAGATTTTTTGAAGATATGCCTTTTTCTCATTCCTTTAATTAATTTCCATTAATAAAGTCTCCAGAATTATTTCACTTTAGTTTTTCTCTCCTCGTTTTCTCACTGTTCTTCATAGAACCCCAATTCTTCAATTCTATCTACTCGTATGTTGGTTGAAAACAGAGGTATCTTGAAGTTCAAAATTCGGCCTTTTTTGTATATTTGTGTCCAAATGGTGAGTTGTGTTTTGGGAAAACACATTTTCCCTGTGATTTGAATGAAAAGTAGATGTATTGAGAATTTATGGCTCCTAACCACCACCGCCGCCGCCTTCTTTTAGAAAAAAATGAGTACGCACTTTAGTTGTTCAGCAAAGATGGTTTTTATCCTTCAGTCGAATTAGTTAGTTGTTCATCAATTATTGTTTTTAACCTTCAGTTCAGTTAGGGTTTGCCTATAATGTTATTTTTCTGGTACCTTGTGGCTATATATTTGTGCTATGCTTGTCTTTGATTCTTATGTTGGAGGATTTGTGTTTTTTCGTTCTATGTTTGGTTGTGTGCAGGTTCATGGTGTTTGAATGTGGAATTTTATATGAAATTTTTAATTATGATGCATTTTTATATTTTAGGTTCTTTTGATGTGTTTTATCAGGAAGAAAAAAGGAATTATTGCCTTTGTTCACAAGCTAGGAAGATGAGATCATAATTTTGTTTTCATCTAGACATTGATATATAAACATGGGCCTACGTTTAAATATTCTTGATCAGGTGGTGTTTAACACAAAGTTAAACTTAACGGTAGCAAAGGGGGGAGGGGAGGGGTTAGATTAGGACTGAATTTATAATTGTCAAAGAAGATGCTGAAAAGAAGTATGGTGCATCTCTTTTGTGTTATGTCGTGTTTTTTTTTTTTTTTAATCTTTTTGACAAATTTTTTTTCTTTAGTTTATTTTTCCTTATTTGTTTTTATTTTACACATTTTCATTCAATTTTTCATTAATATTTTTTATTTTATCTTATAAGCAAATTTTTATTTTTTATAATGTTATTGTCGAGTTACTCGACAACATTGAATTGATTTTTTTTTTTTTTTTTTTTTTTGTGTTGTCGAGTAACTCGACAACATTGTAATTTGAATTTTTTTTTTTACACATGTTGGGCAATGACCCATTTTCATTTTTTATTTTATTTTAGGAATAATTGCATGAAAGGTCCCTATTGTTTCAAAATCATTAGGAATATACCCCTAATCTAACAAAATAGCACCATACATCCGATGAAAAAATAAGTATCGTAAGTCTCTTTTCACACTTTGTCAATTTTCTCCTTTAAATGCTATTATTTTTTCCTTATTTTTTTCTTTTTACTATTCAAGATTTTCATTCAAGTTTTCACCAAATTTTTTTTGCTTGATGATATAAACAAATTGTACACAATTTTTTATTATTTGGCTTTTGAGTCATTAGTAAAAAGTTGAAAAAGTTGTAGTCAATGAGAGTTTGGTCCAATTCAAATTCTCGAAGTGATACAATTCAATAAAAATATAAAAATTGTCACTTTACCACATCACTTTACAAATGCCGTTTACGAATCTTAGTTATTTAATTTTTTTTACAAGTTATTTAATTTTTTTACGAGTTATTTAATTTTTTTAATACAAATTATGTGTTTATTTGGTTCTGATTTTCTTATTATAATTTCAATATTTTAATTAATTAATTGTATTAAATGGTATATTCAAAAATATATTTTTCATATTTATTATTTATGTATTATATATTTAATAGTTTTTATACGTATATATTCAAGCAATACCTACAACCTAAACATAAAATTTATCCTACACATTTTTACGGACGTGCAGCACGAGAAAAAAACTATATATATATATATATATATATATATATATATATATATATATATATATATTCTATGATGTCACTCTTTAAGTTTGGTTCCAAACATATGATTAATTTCTTGAGTATTACACCTTCAATTGTAAAATGTTGATTGCTTCTTGACCATTGCGAATGGCATGAAAGTAAGATACTCAAATAGTTATAAAAATGACGCTCAAGATTCTAGTCTCTAACCGAATAAAAAAAATCTATCAAAAAAAATCCATCATTAATTTGAAATGTTGAATCTCATTCACCTCATATCAAATTTCATTAATCGCATAAATATTTCGAGAAATGCCTGAGATCAAATCAAACAAGTAAAAAGATGCTTTATTGATAAAAAAAAAGAAGAAGAAAAAACGTGATGGGACTTACATTGATGATAACATACAATTATCGGCCGCTATGTGTTTGTATATACTAGTATACCGCTTTTCTTTGTGGTCGGATCCAACTGTTGATGATTTTAATAGATTGAGGGGTTGAAAAGAATCTGTTAAGAATGAGAAAGAAAGTGTGTTCTGTTTGGAGGAGGAGTTTGATTTTGAAGAATATGAAAAAATTAAGAGAGAGATATGAGTTTTGGTTTGAGAGGGATGAAGATATAGTGACATACATACTACTTTTTGTTTACCTCTAATAGAGAAATATCTTTATGGTCGGTGATAAGTAGTATACCGCTTTTCTTTGCGGTGGAATCCGACCGTAGATGATTTTAATGTATCGAGGAGTTGAGAAGAATATTGAAGATTGAGAGAGAGGGAGAGTTTTGTTTGAAGGGTTTGATTTTGAAGAATATGGTGAAGAACAAGAAGAAATTGAGGAATTGAGAAAGATATGAATTTTGGTTTGAGATGATGAAGACATAGTGACAGACAAATAAGTATTTTTTGTGTGCTTGTAGCAGAGTAAACCTCCCTACAGTCGGTGATTAATTGTATATCTGGTATAGTGTAATGAGTAAAATTAAATTGAACAATCAACATATTTTAAAGGTAGGTTTTCACATTGATAAATTTATATAATTCTATTTAATTCAATGTACTGAAACACATATAAATTAAAAATAGCATAGAGTTCAAGTTTGATTTTTATAAGAAGCGAAGTTTTGTCAAGTAAATTATTTGGGTGAAAAATACAAAAGTTCCATAAGTAATACGTCACCATCTATTGCTTCCAAAACTTTTAGAAATCTTTAATATTTGTTGGAAGGTTCAAATTCAATGGGTTCAATTGAGCGTGAATGGGAAGATTGGTTGACCGTTGACTCATGAAGTGACTCTTTAGTCCTTAGCAATAATTACCTGAAAAGCCAAATAAAAACAAAATTATTAAGGGATAATTGCATTAAACTTCCCCAACGTTTCAAAATTATTGAGAATATACCCATAACTTAAAAAAATAGTACCACGCATCTCCAACGTATGAAAAACTTAGCGTGGTAGGTCATTTATGACCAAATTGCCCTTCCCTTTAAATAAAAAAATAACAACTAAAAACAAGAAAAATGAAAAACATATTTGAAAACTAACCATATGTACCCTAAAAAATAAAAAGTAAAAAATATACCAAAAAGAAAATAAAAAGTAACAAATAGGTTTTCTTCTCTAAAAAGTCCTAAAATTTTATTTGTACTAAATTTGTCGGAAAACACCACAAATTCACCAAAAAAATCACATCTCCTCCTTGGCGTCATCGTTTGGGGTGGCGCACTCAGCAGCCGGAGGTGGTGCAGCCACTTCCTCAGCCTGCTAGTGGCCCCTGGGAAGCTTCCCCTTGATCTTATCTAAAAATCATTTTTTCTTTTCTAATTTTTGAACTGGAAGAGAAATGCGCTCAACCTTGTGTTCTCCTAAAACCTTACCCTTACTTTTCTTCTTCTCTTATCTCCCTTCTACTTCTTCCTCATCACTAGACTGCATAACAATCAAGAAAGTGCAAATATGGTGAGCCGAGAAACTATAAATATATTGGTAGAATGATGCCACCGATTGTTGAGAATCGATCCAGCATAGTCTATCCGCCTTATGGACACGATAACTTCCAGTTGAGGCCAGATGTGATGAATTTGTTCTCGAACAATTTACCGTTCTATGGGATGACAGATGAAAATTCTCACTACCATATTTCTCGCTTCAATGAATACTGTGGAAATTTCAAATACCACGGTGTAAATGAAGAGGCACTTAAGATGAGGCTATTTCCACATACACTGAAGGATATAGCTAGAGAATGGTTAGATTCTCTATCGCTTGGGAGCATCACTACTTGGGCAGATCTGATCCAAAAATTCACACTGAAATATTTTCTCCCGACTGGAGTAAACAGACTGAAGTATGAAATTTCCAATTTTCAACAATCTGAGTTGGAAAATTTTCATGAGACATGGGAAAGATTCAAACAACTGCTCCGAAAGTGTCCAAGTCATGGTTTCCTTTTAGCATCTCAGAATCATTATTTTTACTTTAGACTAGTTACAACCAGTAGTTCTTCAATAGATTATGCAGTAGGTGGCTCTATCCAAAATAGATCTACTGGTGACTTTTACGATCTATATGAAATCATGAGTGAACAGTTGATTATGTGGCCAGAAAGAGGATTGCAGAAGAAAGCAATAGGAATACACGAAGTGGACACCAATTCACTTTTACTGGTGAAAATCAATGCATTGGCAAAATAGATGAAAGCACTGAAATATTCTCACTCACTAATTTGGTTTAGATATCCCCATCAATTTGTGTAACTTATGGGCAAACCATCGATCATCGAAATGCCCTTTAACTAAAGTTGATATGTCATCACCGAACAAGTCGCTCAAAACTTTCGGTGACGAAGAAAATAATCCATACTCATGACCTATAATCCTGGATGGAGAAATCATCCAAATTTCTCATATGGCAATACACAAAACATTCAAAATCTACCAAATCAAAGAAGACCCCAGGAAAGAGAAGGAAGATTAGAAGAAACTGTTGCTAAATTGTCAGAACTGATGGAGATGGGATTCAAAGAAGTGCAGAAAAGACATGATGGTGCGATAAAGAATATAGAGAATCAGATTGGGCAGTTAGCTAAACTATTGACCGAACGACAACCAGGCACATGGCCAAGCAATACCGAGGTCAATCCAAAAGAGCAAGTCAATGCAATCACAAGGAAAAGCAGAGCTAAGTTGCCAGAGATTCATGTGACTAGACCAAGTGTAGAAAAAGAAACTGTGTCCAGCAAAGAGAAAGAAAAAATTGAACAAGAAAAATGGAACTCTCCACCAGATGATATTCTACCACCGACTTACGTCCCTCCAATTCCATTTCTTCAAATGTCATGAAAACATAAGCTAGACCAGCAGTTCAAGAAATTCTTGGATGTATTCAAAAAGCTTCACATCAACATACCTTTTGCCGTTGCCTTAGCTCAAATGCCTAGCTATGCCAAATTCATGAAGGAAATCCTTTCAAATAAGCGAAAGTTGGAGGAGCATGAAACTGTGATGCTAACTGAAGAATGTAGTGCTATATTGCAAAATAAGTTACCTCCAAAATTAAAGGATCCAAGGAGTTTTAATATTTCTTGCACTATTGGTAGTTTATTTTTGATAAAGCTTTATGTGATTTGGGTGCTAGCATGAATTTAATGCCTTATTCTATTTTTAAGCAGCTCGGTTTAGGAGGAGCAAAGCCAACAATGCATTACTGCAAGAACTTGCGAGATAGGTCCATCAAAAGTCCAAGGAAAATGGTTGAAGACATATTGGTAAAAGTGGGCAAGTTCATACTCCCTTCTGATTTTATTATTTTGGATATGTGCGAAGACAGGGATGTACCACTCATTTTGGGTCGACCTTTCTTGGCTACTGGTCGGGTAGTAATCGATGTACAAAAAGGAGAACTTATCTGAAAGTGAATGATGAACACATTACATTCAATGTGTTTAAAGAAATTAAATTTCCAAGCTCTTTAGATTCCTGTTTCGAGATTGATGCCATTGACCAGGAGAGAACCAACACTTCCACATTGAAAAACCAGTCAGACCAAAAGAAACACATACTAATCAATAAACCAAGGAGTGACGAAAAAATGTCGAATGAGGACAGTGAAAATTTCTTAGTTGAGTTCGAGCAGGGCGGCAAAATAAAATTATATCAATATGATAAGGGAAAAATCAAACTCTGGAAGGTAAACAAAAATTGGTGGGAAGTCGATCAAAGCAAGAAAAACAAGTCTTCCAAAGATCTATTCAAAGTATCTTGAGCGATCACTACGACAAAGTCAAGTTAATGACTTTAAATAAGCGTTTAATGGGAGGCAGCCCATTTTTCTACCATTTTATTTAAATTTTCGTATTTTTTTAGTTCTAGGATTTCAATTGACATTATGCACGCTTTTAGGTTTTAGGGATTTTAAGTAGGCTTTCAATTCTTAGGCAATGAGGCTATGATCATCGTCATTCTGATTTTTTTGAGAAAAAAAAATCGATTTCAGAAATTTTTTTTACCATGTGATCGCATGGTTACACCATCTGCGATTGCATAGACTGGGCAGAATACAATATGCCCAGAAAATTGTAGTCTTGCGATCGCAGGAATTTTCCTCCTTGCGATCGCATGCGAGTACTCGAAAAAAAGATCAAATTATTTAATTTATTATTATTATTATTATTAATTTCTTTTTTTTTTAGGGTTACAATCTGCAGAGCTAATGGATGACATTCAAGCAAAGATTTACCTACCAACCTATCTGATTTCTCCACTATCATACCACACTACTTCATCCCAAGCACCATTAGACCCACATCCGTGAAGTCTCTAAATTTTTATGTTCTTTATTTCTTTTGAATTACATTGGGGACAATGTATGTTTCAAGTTTGGGGGTGATGTATGAAGAATTTGCTCTTGACTTGATAAATGATATTTGATATTTGATTTTTTAGTTATTTTGATTTTTAATTTATTCCATACAAAAAAAGCACATTTATGTGATATGAATAGCCTTGCCGGCTAATGGTGCAAAATTTTCATTAATATATTTAATTTTAGCTTTAATCATGACTTGTGAGCAGATGATTACTTTGTTTAAATGTGAGGCTATTTAACCATTTTCAAAATAGTGATGTGTTGGTCGGTTATGATGATTTTCAGCTATGTTGGTACACTTAAGTTGAAAATAATAGGATACTTTTAGAAAATAGAATTGTCTGTATTCTCAAACCAAGAAACCAATATAGTGAGAAAGTGTGGTATACCAAAGGCGATGATGGTGGCTATCTAGGTTGTGATGAATTCCATGTATGCTGAAAAATTGTGTGGAGCACTGTAGACCAGTTAGAGGAAGCTAGATATTGACCGAATGTTAGGAATCTAGTCCTCTAGCATGAAATTTTTGCACGAATGGAACAAAATTATTATTATTATTACTTAACTCTTTTCGTAGCTTATTTGACTTGAGTGAAAAGGTCCATAGGGATTTCTCAAAACCCGATGCCCTAAGGCTCGAAAGACCTGGGAGTCATCGACCTTAAGCTCGTTACATGAGTCATTTAGAAAGTTTAATGGACTGAGTTTTGCACCCTATTAATATCTTATAACTATTTTCGTAGCCTATTTGACTTGAGTGAAAAAGCCCGTAGGGGTTTCTCAAAACCCGATGCCCTAACGTTTGAAAGAAATAAAAATTTAATTTTAGTTTTGTCCGAGTGAAAAAAAAATTCCTTTGCAAAGTAAATTTGGGGATTAGATGACTAATGTGTTTGACTTACTTAGTAGAAATTTTCTAGTCAAAAGTGCTTAGAAATTAGAGAATATTCACAAACCTAGGTTGTCACGATTGCTAGCTTTCAACTAGCTTCGAATAAGAAAATAATTAGTGAATTGTAACATTTTAGCCAAAAATCTCGGGATTTGAGAGAAAACATCATTTTGGGGGAAGTGTACCTTACGAGAGAGAAATGAAAAGTTTACTAAGTGGTTGGGCTATCACCACCATAAAACTTGCGGGGATCGGATTAACTACTCCAACACACATCTCAAGTATGGTTTAAGTAAAATCACGTTTACAATCAGATTACACGAACACTCGTCATGAATTATAAGTTTTTCTTTTTGCAAAAGTTGAAGTAAGAATGACAAGCTGTTTATGTTGTGAATTGTGTTATAGCTTATTTCATTAATTATTTCATTAATTGCATGATTATCTTTAGCTAGTTTATTCGAGGACGAATAAAAGTTCAAGTTTAGGGGTGTTTGATAAGTACAATTTTGTACTTATTGGAGCTCACAAAAAGGAACGATTATGAGTCATATTAATTGTTTTCGGTTTAATGGTGCGTTGTTTTCTTATTATTTTAGGAAATAATCAAATTCAAATGTCGATCTGACAAAAAGAGAGCAAACACAAGAAAATTGGACTTAATTACAAAGACAAAGAGAATTGAAGGACTTGTCATGCAACTATCAAAGAAAGAAAACTAGGAATTGCGTCCAAGGTAACCATGCGATCGCATGGTTAACCATCACCGATCGCAAGGCGCGTCAAGATTTTAGCGAGAATGTTAATTGATCATACCATGCGATCGCATACGATCGCAAGGCTTTTCACGGCAGCAGTTAACATTTTCCTGATGGGAATGAAATTCTACGAAGTCCAGATTAATACAACTGTCTAAGCTACGTCTTGGAGAGTTTGGAGAACAATATATAAGGTAGATAATAGCCATAACAAAATGAGACGAATTTTGGAGAACAAGATACAAGAGGAAAATCGAAGATCAAGGCACGGGATTGAAGATTCTTCATCCGGAGTCACGGGTTTTATTTATTCTTTCTTCTTTTTCTTTCACTAGAACATGATTAATACAATTCTTGTATTATTTTACATAATCATGTCCGGCTAATTTACTTATTACTAGGACGAACGATGAAACCTCATGCGTTTAATTAATTAGAAGTTTTTCTGTTTTAGTAATTAATTGCTTTTGGGTTGTTTATTCTTTATTCATTATTTCTATTATTTTAATGTTTGATCACTATTAGAATATATTGTGATCTATATTGAAGTCGAGAGATTCAATATAGATTAAGCACGTGGTATTGAATAACATAGGGTCCAATAATAGATAAAGATTACTATTATGCTTTATGAAATCTATTTAGGTGTTCTTGAGATTTTAATGCATATGTTTATGTTCAAAGCTTAATTAGAGATAATTATGTTCGCATATCGTATAGAATTGATTGACCATCGAGAGAGGCTTTTGATTATTTTAGGATCACCGATTTTCAATTCAATGTAATTATAGGCTAAAGCAATTAAACAGATAATTGATTAAAGAAGTGTAGATGGATTCACAAATCCTAGTGTTGGTATAATTCGAATTTGTTCTCATAAAGTTACTTTAATTGTTTGATAATTTAGATTTAATTAAAATAGTTTTAGAATCACAAATCAAAACAAATATGTGTTTCTTTTTATTGTTAAAATTTAAGTTATAAGTTAATAGGTTAATTAATATCTAGTCCTCGTGGGTTCGACACTATATACATCACTTTATTACTTGTTAACGATCCGTCCACTTGCAGGATTATAATCGCACAACAAGAGACTTGAGAAACCATGAAAGGAATATTCGAGAAGAGCTTAAGGGTCACGACGCAGAGACACTAATTGAGTATTTTTCATTTGAAAAAGGGAAAAGTCCTAATTTCTACTTTGATTATGATACAGACTCGGACAATAAATTGGTTCATTGTCTTTGGGCCGATTCTGAGTCATGCCGATCATATGCATTTTTTGGTGATGTCGTCGTTTTCGACACAACTTACAATTCCAACAAGTACTCGGTGATTTTTACACCTTTTGTAGGAGTGAACCACCATGGACAAACAGTTCTATTTGGATGTGGATTATTGAATGACGAGTCAACCGAGTCATTTGTGTGGTTGTTGTCAAAATTCATGGATTCCATCCCGGGACAAGCGCCCCAAATAATTATTACAGATCAGAATGTGGCTATTGCGAAAGCTATATCAATGGTGTTGCCTTTGACATTCCATAGGTATTGTATGTGGCACATTTTGAACAAGTTTTCTGAGAAGATAAATGTCATGGTGCATAACAAAGAATATCTTATGTTGGTCGATGTCATTAAAAATTCAGAGTCACCAGATGAGTTTGAGGGTCCATGATCTGAAATAATGGAATCATAAAACTTAGGATGCATGAATGGTTGTGTAGCATGTATGATCTGCGCATTCGATGGAATACCGGCATATGTGAAACATATTTTCAATGCAGGGATGTCTAGTAGTCAAAGGTCATAGAGTGGTCACTCTTTCTTTAAACGGTACGTTAATAGCAAGAATTCACTTATGGATTTTGTTTCCTCTTTCAATATGGCATTACTCGATCAACGACATGAGGAGTTAGTTGCGAACCACATTGATATAAGTGAACAATCAAGACTGACTTCCAAATTTCAAATAGAGCATCAGATGGTTCAAGTTTGCATGAAGAAGATTTTTTTATTGTTCCAAACTGAAATTGATCAAAGTCATTATTATGTATGCTCGAAGAAATCAGCCTCTGACGATGCGAAGGTATATACAGTGGAGAGAGTTGAGCACGGGCAATTTTTTGATCGACATCGGTTACTTACTCATTATATAGGTAGTGACTTTATTTCCTGTAGTTGTCGAACTTTTGAATTTGAGGATTATCCGTGTCGTCATATGATTAGTTATTTCAAGAAAAAAAAAGTTCTACTTCTACCAGACAAATACATATTACGAAGATGGACTAAGAATGCCAAAGTTATTGCAGTAGAATATCTGAGTGCTAGCAGGAGGGCGTTGTAGTTCCTCTTTGTTGTCACGACTTGGGATGTTGGCCCATAAGTCGTCGTCGTTGTTGGTTGATAATGCGGCTTTGACAGATGCTCGCACCAGTTTCCTGATGGAGGAGTTTGAAACTTTGCATTTAAGAATCAAAGATATAGACGATGGAAAAAATGTTGGCTTGACCTGGAGTAAGAACAAAAATACAGAAGAACATAATACAATACATGATCCAAGTTTTGTTCGAGCTAAAGGCTGCGGGAAAAGATTGAAGTCATGAAAGAGAAACCACTGGCGAAGAATATCCGATAGTTTTCTGGATGTGGCAAAATGGAGACGACAAAAGAACATGTCATAAGTTGGTTGACATGTTCGTTTACATCTATATGTTTGTTATGATCATTCACACTTTGTTTGTTAGAATATTTGCAATAATATCGTTTTTTTTATGTTATCTTAGGTCAACATGGAGACGTATCAGCCTGATATGAATGACCAAGTATTTACGCAGGATGAAGGAAGATCCGAGGCTACATTTATGTCTTATACTAGTAGTCAATGTGACATGGGCAATTGGTTTTTTTGAAACTTTATTTTCTTAGACTAATGTGTCTTTCTTGTTGGAATTGAAGACTAGAATTGTTTCAAGATATTGAAACCACAACTTTGAAGACATGTTTGATCAGTTCATACAAGCTTCATATCCATGCCACTTGTTCTAATATCCCAGCTATCATTACAAATTAAGACAAATGATAAATTAAAACAAGAATTTGACAACTACACTACATATTACAATGATACAAATGAGTGAGAAAATATCCAAAGCAACTTTTTCTGATTCTTCTATCGTGACTAATGGACTTGATTTCCTCTTCCACCTTGTCGAGCCTCTCGAATAATTTCATGACATGGATATTCAAGTCATTCAACACTGTCACATGCATTTTAGATACAACTAATTGGCTACCAAGTTGTGGTTCAACTTCGTCGACCCAAGTAAAGCCTCCACACAAGACTCCATCCTACGAAATAAAGATATTAAGAAACTCAATGAACAAATACATTCCGATAATCAACAATTAAATATACGGAATATACATTTACATTATGACATCTCCAATACCTACGAAGAGGATTACGTGTAGTGTGCGATGTGTGTATCTTCATATACACACCATATCTACATCTATGATGGTTTTATGCATCATTAACACTTTGGAGGAAGATATTGATTGATACCTATTTTTTTTTCTTGAATTTCACACCAAGAAAACAAGTCATTTATTATCCATTCAAAATATACGGTTTACTTGATAACAATAACTAAGATATTAATAAGAGGCTCATATATTATTTCAACCAGTAAAGACACAAGCGTCACCGCCATGGTTGCAATTTACCGGTTGTATTTTAGAATAGAGATTGCGATAACCTCTAATTGAATGCCATCCGGGTTTACCAAGCCAAGATACGGTTCCAATTGTATCCTACTCCCAAAATCATGAACTCATTCATTCAACAAATCCAACATCATCACAGCCCTTTTCATTTACAATTCATCCAGCACACAAAATTCAATTTTACCAAATACTAAATACATCAACATACAAGAGTCCCATTCTCACAGTCCAGTAGTTTCCAACAAGAAGGGGCAGCAACATCATTGGGTGAAAAGAAGTCCCCATCTCCCTCTACCCTCATTATTATCAACTTGCATCCCAACAAAATATCTACATACCGATTTAGCGATTTGAGCTATATAGAATGTTACCAACCGAAAATGGGTGCACAGGACGTTGGTCAATTCCGACACGGTGTGTGCAAATGGGTGGTCAATTTCAGTGAGTAAATGGGTGCACAATCTACGCTCCCGATCGCTCAAAGACAATCTCCATGCGTAGTGCGATTGGGTATGACCACCCTCGGAGAAAGGCCCACCCTTTATAACACCGGGCAGTGGTAGTCCTCAAAGCCCTCTCAAAATCGTCCCCAAATCCGGTGGACCAAAATCATAGTAGCCACGAGGGGAGTTTTACAATCACAGCAGCCTCTCAAAATCACTGCCAAATCACAACAGTGTAAGATAAACAAAATGGCAGCAAGCGTGGGAGTTTTACAAGACGACGACTGGAGTTTCACAATGGTAGTAGCGGCAGTGAAATAGGAGAAGAAGATATCTGATGGAAGAGGTGCTGGATATGGAGGTGATTTAGGGCAAAAAAAATAGAGCTGGATAAATTTGGGAGAATAATGGAGTGAAATGGGGCGGCTGAAAGTCATTTCAAAATGGGCCATTCGCAAATTTTTTCTCTTACTCCAGTGTTGACATGGCGTGCTCCATGTTAGTAGTGGACTGATTTTTTCCTACCCCAAAAGGACAGGAGAAGGGAACTCTTAAGATGCCATTGGGAAATAAAATTCTTGGTGTTAGAAGGGAAGCTTAAATTGCAAAGGAAGAGTTGAGAGAGAAAGAAAAATGAAAGATGCGGCAATATTGTCGGTTGCGTGAACGTAGGTGAACGACATCGTTCAACCAAAATTGAGACCCAAACAATGTCATTGGCCAAAAAAAAAAAGGAAAGAAAGATGAACAATTTCTTCCAAATTGGTGTCGTTTTGGACGAATTCTTAGGAACAATAGCCTCTCAACTGACTCCTTTAGTATAGGTTAGGAAATAGTAACTTCAACAATTACACAATTCCAAATAGAATATATTAGGGGTGTCAATGGGCCGAGCTGAGTCAGCTTGGCCCATTGAAAACGAGCCCGACTTGTCCCAAAATCATGGGCTCGGTTCGGCCCATGAGCTCGTGGACCAAACGAGAGCTACCCACGAGCTCGGCTCGACTTGGCCCTAAAATGTTTATTTTTCTGGATAATATAAAAATAAAAATGAAAGAAAGTATCTAAAATATTTTATGTTCAAAATTTATGGTTGAAAACCCTCATCCTTTATCTGGGCTTGGGATCGGCTACTTTGAACGTATGCGGAGTTAAAATTGTACATGAACAAATTTTTACGTTTACAATTTTTTGTTAAAATAAGACAAAAAAATATACGTACGCAAAATAATATTTACTACAAATCCAAATAATACATATTCAAATCTTCAAGTTCTTTGGACATCATTCTGTCCACTTCGTCTTGGATTCAAAGTTCGGCACCATCCTAATCCTTTAGACACATTAAACTTTCTAAAATGTCGACTTTGAGTCTTGACATGAAATTAGATGTAATCACACCACATTGCATACTAAAATCAAACTCTTATGCTATAGTCGATACCGGAGGTGTTAGTAGATCACGTGCAATTTTTGAATGAATTGGGTATTGACATTGATGTTGTCTCCACCATTGTTTGAACGTATGCGGAGTTAAAATTGTACACGAATAAGTTGTTACGTGTACAATTTTTTGTTAATATAAGACAAAAAAATATCAAATATGTACGCAAAATAATATTTACTATAGTAAGCTTTCTAAAATGTCGGCTTTGAGTCTTGACCGAAATCAGACAAAACCCTCACACCTGTACTACAAGCAGACTCTGATGCTACAGTTGATACCGAGGTGTTAGTATATCACGTGCAATTTTTTAAAGAAATTGGTATTGATGTTGATGTTGTCTTCACCATCGTAGTATATCAAAAAATTTCTCTCTTCGTCATCAGAAATACTAAGCATATCGTGTGCGAAATACCTAACTAACTCTACATGTGGATTACTAGAATGGGAAAGGGAATAAGCAGAAGAAAAATCAATTGAATGTTGACTACCCCTATGTGAACTCACGTAACTCCACAAGTTAATGTCATCAGTTGATGACGAAGTACATATTGGAACAGGTCGTATAACGTTTGTACCGGCCTTTTCAACATAGACCTCATACATTTGACTTAAAGTTTGTTCTAAATTACCATACGTTAGTAGATTTTCATAAGTTAATTTTTGTGAAATTGCCATAACACAATTGGTACCATCTAAGTTAAGTTTAGGATCCATAACACATGCTAATAGAAATAACATAGGCAATTGTTCTCAATATTTTCAAAATTTAACTTCCATGACATGTATAATATAAGAAAAAGGAGCGAAATTCTTATACCTATTAAAATTGTTAGCAATATAATAGAAATGATTTAAAATAAGTGGAGTAGTCGGATAATATACACTAGAACATGCATTTGTTGCGTCGTAAAAAACTTTCAAAAATTTTCTAAGATGGGCACATATTTTTTAGTCATATGCTTCCAAATCATATTGTGAGCCGTGTGAGTGTCGGCCATTATAATATGTAGTTAGGGCTGGGCACGGGTCGAGTTCAGACCCAACCCGACCCCCAAACCGACCTGACCCAACCCGATTCGGGTCAGTTTTGCGGTTTTTTTTTTGTGCCATTCTACTTTTTTTTTAATCCAACTGTCGCTAATTAGTGGGCCAATTTTCAACTTGAACACGATAGATTTTAAAGTGTGTTCAACAATTTACACAATACACAATTTTAAACAATACACAATTACACAATAAACAATATACAATTACAATTTAGAACCTGATAAATTTTAAACAATACACAATTACAAATTTACAATTTACACAATTACACATACTAAGGGAGAATACACATTTCACAATAAACAAATGAATTTCAATATATTTTGACCATGTTCAACATAGTAATTAGCAACAAACCAAGTAAACAACAACTAAACAAGCCCACAAGGCCACAACATACGATTAATTTCAAATTACCTGCTTGACAGACTAAAATACCACCACATAATCGCATTCATAAAATTCCACTACAAATCAAGCAACCAGAGTAAAATATTACAATTATCCAACATGCAATGTAAATTAATAAAAGTAAAAATATTACAGTTATCCAGAACAAGAAATAAATAGTTAACATTTTCGAGAATTACAACATTCTTCTCTTCAACGCAAAAGCAATATCCCAAATTCCTAATGGTAATTCTCTTCCAAAAAATAGAAGTATTTTCCCAACCTACATTGGAAAAAAATAACACACTAAATTAAGAAGTCATCCGTTATTTAAATAGAGATTGAAAATGTATTAACTTTATAATATAAAGGTATCAGGAAATATTACTTACCTAAAACACTCAACACATACATGAATCATTT
This sequence comes from Forsythia suspensa, assembly GCA_023638005.1. Taxonomy (NCBI): domain Eukaryota; kingdom Viridiplantae; phylum Streptophyta; class Magnoliopsida; order Lamiales; family Oleaceae; genus Forsythia; species Forsythia suspensa. Next base: position 753,681 of record JALRMA010000411.1, on the reverse strand, counting down.
CTCGTTGCTGGATTCTTTATTCTTCGAGATTGACTCCGAAAGTTCTATAAAATCGAACAACATAAGTGAATAGTCAATAAATGAATATACAAACACATATAACTAACGTCTATAATGTAAATATGTAATAGTTAATTACCTTCACCCAATTTGTTATAATACTCCACATCTTCCATATAGAATCTTTCTTCAGTTGGAGTAGATTTGAGCTAATTTTGTGTGCAAACCAAAACCTCGACCATCTTCATAGTTAAAGAACTACGAAAGGGATCGAGGATTCTTCCTCCAGTACTAAAAGCACTCTCTGAAGCCACTGTGGGCACCTGAATTGCCAACACATCTTTTACAATTTTGGACAAGGTAGTTTACTTGCTTCCATGCACTCTCCACCAATTAAGTACATCAAAGTCCTCCTTGTCTACGTCCTCACGAGGTTCTAACAAGTACCTTTCCTCGTCATTTTTTAGTTCAACTGTGTCTTTTGCTGCAAATTTTTCTTTAAACTTCGACATACGAACAGAAGACCCACTAGAAGTGGTACTAACATGACTTGCAGAAGAAAATCCACTTGTGGAATCCACATCCCTAGTCTCTTCACTGCTTTGAGTACTTCCATCAAACTGAACATACCAATCATAAATAGTGATCAAATTATCCTTCAATGTCGGTCATGGTAGTGCGACCAACAATGTCATCGTTATAGATATCGAAAAACAATACTCAACGTAATCCAATTTGTATCTTGGATCAAGCACCGTAGCAATCAACAACATTTGGTTTACATTGTCCATCTTCCCCAATACTTGTCAAACTTTCGTTTCATGTTGTTAGCCATTTCACTTAAAAAGACAATCTCCACTAGATCTCCAATTCTCTAAATCGGCTACAAGTAAACATACTTCATAAAGATAAACCGTGGAGCTCACATGTAATGAAGCACTAAACTTTAAAGTAACATCATAAAAACTCTTCAGAAATTTAACAAAAATCGAAGCATTTTCCCAATCACGTAGTGAAGGTGGTCCACCCCTTCTTCTACCACCATCATCTTCTCGAAAATATCCTAAGAAATGTCCATCGTCCTCTTCTAACCGCTCAAAAGCTTTTTGATACTTCAAAGCGGTCTCCAACATCAAGTAGGTAGAATTCCACCTTGTAGGCATATCTAGAATACAATTGATTTTGATTCAATCTTTTCTTTGGTTGCACACTCTTTCAATTTTTCGTATCTCGCAGGTGAAGATTGAACATACTTAACTGCATTACGAATACTAATTATTGAATCATGTGCTTCCTTCAACCCCTCACACACTATCAAATTCACAATATGTGCACAACACCTCATGTGCAAGTATTTCCCATCCAAAACACAACTATCAATGCCCCAACCCAACATCTTCCGTCTCAAATATGAAATTGCCGTTTCATTTGCACTAGCATTGTCCACTGTAATTGTGAACACCCTATCAATGCCCCATTCATGTAACCAATTTTCAATTAACTTTTCAATTGTTTTACCTTTGTGATTAGATATCACACAAAAATTCAAAATTCTTTTCTGAATCATCCATTCAGAGTCAACAAAATGGGCTGTAAGAGACATATAATTTATGTTTTGAATAGATGTCCAAGTATCTGTAGTAAGGGATACTCTTTGTCGTTGGTTGGTAAAGATATTTCTCAATTTCAATCTTTCATCCAAAAATAATTGGTAAATATCTCTAACAACAGTTCTATGAGATGGAGGTTCAAACCTAGGATATGCTACACTACAAAAGTGTCTAAATCCATTTTCTTCAACAAAGCTAAAAGATAGTTCATCAATAATCACCATCTTAGCACATGCAAGTTTACATGCTTCCTTGCTAAACCCAATTGCCATAAGATTACTTCCACCACCCTCTTCTCTTTTGTCAAAACTTAAGATTTTTTGCCGTTGGTCTTCAATTCTTCCTAGATATCTCTTACAATGACTAGTTAAATGCGCCCTTAAAGTACTTGTACCACATTTCTTAGCCCCACATGCATAAGATTGTCCACAATACTTACACTCACACCTAACATCTTCCACATTTGGATCCCCTACTATTGTAAAATGATCCCAAACCTCTGAAGTTTTCCTAGAGGTTTTTCTCTTTCCTAAAGTTGTTGGTGGAAGTGGAGGAATATTTGTAGGATCTGTACCTGTGTTTGTTGTTGACAGAGTGGCACCAGTAGATTAAAATTCTCCGTCCATGTCCATATTCAAATCTACATATTAACATGAAGTTGAATGAAGAAATTAGAAGCATTAGTAAATGGAAGATGGACATAATATTCTCAAACTCTCTAGATAACTAGAACTAAAAATACATAAATCATTCATTTACATGCTTCCAGATAAAGATTTGGGAACTGTAATTGTGGCAAAATGGAGGGCACAACTATTACAAAAATAAGAAACAACCCTGGTAATCACCAGAATCAAGAGAGGACACAAGTCGTTGACAGACATGGGACCAAAGATTTTACAATGTTAAGGGGTAATGCATTCCAGGCTATCAGGTTCTAAAAAACATATTAACATATACAATCAGATTATAAAAAAAAACATGGTTTCTAAAAAAAAATAGATTTAAGTAAAAATTGATATATTGAGTAATAAAAAAACAAATTCAAGCAAAACGACTTGCAATGGTTCTAAAATTTTGCAAAATGACTGGCAATGGTTCTAAAATTATACTGATATAATTCATACATGATTTTGCAGAATGAAAGGGCTGACATTATCACCGTGATAATTAATACATGATTTTACTGGCAATGATTCTAAAATTTGGATAATATTCTCCCAACAACCTTCATTTTATAAAATTAACATCCAAAACAACCTTCATTTTATATAAATTTTAACAACACAAAAACATTCCTAAAAAAAGCAGACGGAGTGCGTTAATAACCTGGGTCCATTGTGTTATTACTCAGTTGAGTTGGCGTTAATGGAGCTTGGCCGGTGGATTTTTGAGAGAATGAAGGAGAGACTGAGAGATTGAAGAAATTAGGGCAAGATTCGTCGAAGATAGCGGACGGAGTGCGGCTGCAGAGATTGAAGGAGAGATGCGTCACGTCCACTACTCTGGAGTCTGGACTTTGGTTAGTGATGAGTGCTGCGGAGTGCGGTTGAAGATCACAGCAGAGTCGCGAATTGAAGAAATTGGAAATTGGTATTTGGTAATTGTATTGGGTTTTGCTGTTGAAGATAGTGTTTTGAATTGTGATTTGGGTTGGTAATTGGCATAATGGATTATGGAATTGGGCCATGGGTTGGGTTTGGGTTGAAATTGTTCCTTGGCTGCGTTTTCATTTTATTCTGATAAATTTATTTTTTGGGTGATAAACCGATAATCGTCGTAAATTGAAAAAATAAATAAATAATTATCGGGTTCGGTTTTGGTCGATTTGGATTTCACAACCCGACCCACCAATACTAAAGTTAAGTTTACGAACCCAAACCGACCCGATTTTCTTGCTAAAAGCGACCCAAACCAACTTTGAGTCGGTTTGGGTCGGGTCCGAAATCGGATCGGTCGTGGTTTGGTAGTTTTTTGTCCATCCCTATATGCGATAATGCAATCTTCGTAACTTTCACAAGATTCAAGCATGACATATGTTGAATTTCATCTATGGCCAACATCGGTACAAAAATATTTTGATTGCGACCCAATTTCAACACATGGAGTAGCAAAACTTGTTTTTTCTTGATGAGACCATAATATAATTAATAGCATATCTAATTTTTATAATTGTTCTTCTATAAATTTTAATCCATCTTTCACAATTAAATTAAACACGTGACATACACAACAAATGTGAAATAAATTCCATCAAATTTTGGACTAAAATAATGAATTAATTTATCAATTACTATATTGTTTGTGCCTGCATTATCAAATGTAAAACTACGAATCTTAGAATCATATTTAAATTCACATAACACACCCAATTAAACATGAAAAATATTAACCCCATTATGATGATAGTCAATTTGTCTAAACGCTATTATTTTTTTATGTATTATCCAATTACTATCAATGTAGTGTGTAGTTACAACCATGTATCTTTTTTTGTTATTTCTTGTCCATAAGTCTGACGTAAAAGATAAAATACTGTTATAATTATTAATATTATTTGTAACAGCTTCTTTCTTTTTATTATACAAAATAATAGTATCTTTACGTAGAGTATTTCTAGAAATATTAACGTACCTTAGTTGTAGATATTTTTGGATGAAGTTTGTGAAATGGAGATATTCCACCAAGCTTAGTAGAAACTCAGCATTTGCCACCAATTCCAATAGTCCTTTGCGGTGCATAATATCTTGTGATTATACCCAATTGTTGAGATTAGGATTACTACTGGACTCGGCTCTAGGAGATCTAAATTAGAGTTGTGCCTGATTTGATTCTAAACCTCCGTGTTTGAATTGACACTTTTTGAAATCTCTGTTTAGATGGGTCATGCTTATCTCCTTTTGCTAGGCTAACTTCACTTTACAGTATTTACAATGTGCTTTGTGCTCAGAGACTCCGTCTATTAGTTTACCAGTCGGCACTAACTCAAAATGCTGCCAGCACCTAGTCTCTTGTTTGGTGGCTTTTCATTTAGTGGTAGAACTAGTGGTTGTATGTGTGTCGACATCTTCTTGAACGTAACCCAAATCAATTGGATTAGTGCTACCTCCATTCTCATCAATAATATAGTTTGAAATTGGAATGTCATTCTGAAATCATTATCATTGCGATTGTAGTTCATTAGGAATAAAATAATAAAGAGAATAGTAGAAGATGAAGATGTAGTAGAAAATATAAATGTGGAGAATTACTAGACGAAGTAGAAAACTAAAACTTAAAAGCATAAACTAATATCTAGATAATGAGATATGAGAGAGATACTAATTATAAACTAATATTGAGAAATTCAAATTTGGGTATTGTTATTGAATTGAGTATATAATAGATTGATAGATTGAAGTGTGAAAAATTGAGTTTATAAGGAGAAATTTATAGGGAAAAATATGAATTTTTTTATAAAAAAAATAGCCGCTACTCAACGGTCACAAAAACATGAGCCACGAGTAGGCTCGTGAGAACGCCCAAGGTGGGCTCGTGGGTAGTCTCATGGGCACTGCCCACGAGCATAACATGAGTTCGGCTTGTGGACTCATGCCCATGAGTTAGCTCGTGCTCGTCCCTCAACGAGCCCGAGCCCGAGCCCGAGCCCGAGCTCGAGCCCATTATGGTCCGAGCCGGCCAAGCCCACGAGCCCATTTTCCACCCATAGAATATATGTCTAATGTTTTTTACCTTTATAATACTAAAGCAAACTACGTAAAAAGAAAGAAATTAAGATGTAACATTTTAATTGTTTATTTATTGAAACTAAATAAAACTTCTTTCTGAACCTTATTAAATTTCATTTATCATTACCATCTCTGTCAAAATGTGGGGAGGTTGTTGTAGAAGAATTTACGTAGGTAATGAAATTGGCGAGCTATGTAACTAACATCTCTTGCAAATGCTTCTCGTAGAAAGTTAATACACATCTAATGATCTTTTGTAGGACAACCTATGACTATCCCGTGTGTTACCTACTATTGTTGATATTTTGTGATCTCAAATAAACTGGGGCTGTAATGATTAATAGGACTCGTTATATCTTCATAGGCTTTGAACCGATGATTGAAGACAATTGTTAGTCCAGTCTACAATATGTCAGCTCAAACTATATTGAAGCACTTAATGGGCCACTTGTAAGTTTTAATGTACAGTTGGGTCGTTGCTAAGTAGCCCAATGTATTTGACCCAGTTTAAAGAGTGACGGTTAAATTTAGGATATAATATATTTTAGGTTAATATATCATGTTGTTACCATAATCACCACACAGAAATTGTAGCAACCATTAGACAAGAAACCATATATGGACCCAATCCATTTTCTTCAGTGAAGATTAGCCGTTATTTTCATTTTGATTTCTTAGTGAAATTAGTGTCTTCTTCTTGTTTGTCCTTCATAATTTGGTGTTACCTTTGTGAAGTTGGACAATATTAATCTGATCTCTATTTGTTGTTCTTGCAAGTAAATAACAATCCCGTGAAACTATTTTCCCAAAAACAAGGTATTAGAGCCTCGGTAGCATTCCGTAGTGCAAAAAAAAAAATGAATTTAGGTTTTCGGAGACGAAACACAAATCTGCCCGTCCATTTTATGACCAAAATCGACGTCATCTTTGTAAACGGAGGCCATATTCCGGCCCCTGACATCAAGGCGGAGCTAGTGGTGCAGCGCGTGGAGGACCATAGGTGGCGCATGGACATCAACTGTAGTTTTCTTCTAGCAGTGCGTGGAGGCGTGTAAAAAGGTTTTCCAGTGAATGGCTGGTGGCATTGTGATCCTCTTGTTGTTTATAATATTACGTGGTTGCGGATCTATTTTTGTAGTCCTGGACGGTTTGGAAAGCGTTTGATAGTGGACATATTCGGCGTTGTCAAACCTTCATGGTTCTTTCAAATTGAGTGGTTGTTGTTGCTCCCGAAATTTCTTTTTAATCTATTTCGCATCTCTCTCCGATTTAATCTGAACTTTCAAATTGGTCCGCTTAGGTAAATTGGCTGATATCTTTTACATTTTTATACTAACAGTCCATCGTGTGGGAGTGGCCATTAGGTTTTGGGGTTACCATGTGGGGTAGCCATGCCTGTTACAATTGACTTTAGAATTTACGTGCTCATGATCGTGACTTGTGTTTTATTAGCTTTTGTTTTGGTACTGATTATTTGTGATACTGTGTTTCGTTGCATTATTGTTATTATTTGGAATTGTCAAATTGTCACCTAGAATTTATCCGTTTGACAATTCCCTTGATCTCGAGATCGCGAATCTCACAAAACCTTGGGAATATAAAACGGTGTATATTGAGGCCTTTAGGTTTTTTCGATTTTGATTATCTAGGAGGTGCTTGTTGGTGTGTACTCTTATTCGTTGAGATGTTTGCGCATCGTTTTGACTTGGGTGTCTTTAATGGTAAATGTGAATTTTCGATTTGGAAATAGAAAATGTTAGTTCAACAAAGAGTTTCAAAAGCTATTGATAATTCTTTTGGTCCCATCTTGTCTTGAGGATCGAAAAAGGATTACGATGAACTTGCCTATACTAGACCATATTTCATTTATCAAACCCTATTTTGTGAAAAAATGGAAAATTTAATTCCACGAGAAAAGCTTTGGAAAAAATTAGAAGAGCTTTATTTAACTCAATCAACTCCAAACAAAATTTATCTCCTTGAAAAAATTCGCTTTTAAAATTGATCCCTCAAGGATTTGGATGATAATCTTGATGTTTTTAATAAGCTTGTGTAAGATATTACAAATCGTGGTGAAATGGTCCCCTAATTTAACAAAACTATAATTTTGTTGAATGACATTCTGATTCATATAATGAATCAAGAATACAATCAAATATAGGAGGAAAACCCTAACACCTGACATTGCCATAGACTCTCTAAAAAGTAAGGAGAGAGAATTGAAGTTTGAAAGAAATGAGAGAAAAAATGGTGAGCTCTATTTTGTGAGGGGTAGACCTCAGTCAGGGGTGATAGTAGAGGTGGAAGTGGAAGTAGAGGTGGGCAAAACAGTGGTGGCAATAGAAAGGTAGAAGTTGTTCAAAGTCACATGGGAGGACAAAAAAAAATGTTACGAGTGGAGAAAAATAGGACATTTCACTAGTGACTGTTAGAAAGAGAAGAACAAACAGAGTGTAGAAGATCAGAGAGAGACAAATATAGTGACCTCTAGTGATGAATCGGTGAGGTTTATATGCTTTTAAAATCAAACCCAATTTGAAATTAACATGTCTATGAACTCCCATATACATGAGTAGATTTTGACTCTAGTCCATTTTTTCATGTCACGTCAAATAAATTTTGTTCGATCATTTGCACGAGTCAGATCATAGACATGTAGTTGCATGGGGTGGAGTTGCATATAAACTTACTGATGTTGGTAATGTAACTGTTAAATTTGACTGTGGCTTTGTGCATAGATTAAGGAAAGTCAGATATGTTCCGCATATGGGTAGAAATCTAATTTATGTATGGGAGTTAGAGAGTACAAGTTTCACTGGTAGGCTTGGTGATGGCATGATTAGAATGTGTAAGGTGCACATAGATCTTTTAAAGCTACTAGGAGAAATGACATATACATTACATGCTCAAGTGATGAGTGGTCTAAATTGCACTATCTCTTCTATTGACACTGATCACACACAAAAGTGGCATAGTAGGTTAGCTCATGTTAGTGTTAAGGGACTTAAGTTCCTTAACGACAATGGTGTGTTTGGTAAGGATCAGGTGTTTGACAACACATTTGATCATTGTGTGTTTGGTAAACATTGTAGGATATCATTTTCATCTAGCACACATACAACATTTAGAGTGTTAGAATACTTTCATACTAATTTGTAGGGTCCCGAGAGCAATCCCACTTTTGGTGGTAAGAAATATTTTGTCTATTATTGATGATTTCTCCAGACATGTGTGGGTTTAATGGTATATAAAAAACCTAGATTAATTAAATTAAAAATAATTTTAATCTTAATTAAACAAGTAGTGGACAGATCGTAGTCATAACTGGCGAGTGACAATGATAGCGGTTTTGACTCGCATAGCAGTGTTCGTTTACCTAATCTTGTTAAGTATGGAATTTAAAGAATTAAATACAAACACAATATGTAACATGGTAAACCCCGAAGGAAAACATCCACGGGCCCCCATGCCATGGGTAAAAACAATCCACTAATAATCTTGTTCAAAAATATAATAGTATCGATTTTTGTAATTTCGCAAAATTAACAAAATTACAATTAAAAAAAACAGATAAACTCCCTTTGATACTTCTTCTTCTGACTTGTTGATGAAGTGGAATCAAACCCACCGGTCTTGACTTTATCGTCACTTCCCTATTGTACTTGACCGCAACCGCTACTTGGATTAAGAACCCCCGTTCTTAACTTCACGCCAAGTAGCTTAAACAAGATATGGAATTGTTCGTTGAGCACCAATTAGTTTTTGATTCTTCAATGAGTTTGAAGAAAACTTTTTTGCTTTGAAGTTGAATCAATGAAGCTTGATGTCTTGTTCTTTCATCAATGGAATCGGTTGTAGAGCTTATAGAACAAGAGCAAAAAAAATATTTTTTAAAGCATTAATTTATTATTGATTTGTACTCTTACTTATAGTTAAAGTAGAAATCAAATTAGGAATTATTTCTTACCTAAAATTCTGCAACAAGAATGGTAAGATAATTAGTAGAAAATAATATATAGAAAGATATTCTTAGATTTGTAGAAAGAAAAATTTAGGAAACTCAAGATTTATCTTTAAGGTCTCATTTGATTGCACAATTTTCTATAGAAAATGTCACATCCGAGGAAAATATTTTCCTACTTTGGTTTATTTGATACAAGGTGGAAAAGGAAAATGAATTCTAGGGTACAACTACTTTAAGCTTGTTTTAGGCCAATTCCATGGAAAATATTTTCTTGGGGAGAGAAGGTTTTATTTTTCTAACTTACATGGAAATTGTTTTCTTTTCTACCTTCATCCAATCAAACACACCCTAAATATTTCCTTCCTAAACAAATCTAGGAGAATAATAAAGATCTTTTAACCTACAAAATAAGCTATCAATAATATTCATGTGATCGAAATATATCGTATATAAAAAGCAGAATAAAATCGCACTTTATTGATCTAGAAAATTAATCGCTTATCAACGTAGTCGATCGAGAATCAAGTTATCCAAACCAAATCATAACGAAAATATTGATCTGCTCTTTTAACATTAAAAATCAGTTATATAAATTAAGAAAGCCAAGATATAAAAAGATGAAAAATATGACACATATTTTTCCAACAGTTTATTTATTGAAAAATAAAAGTGAACTTTTATGAATTTTAAAAATTGGAAAATTCAAGTGGAGAATCAGACGGGTAAAAAGGTAAAATATTTGCGTAATGATAATGGTCTTGAATTCAGCAATGCATACTTTGATAATTTGTGCAATGATTGTGGCATTACTAGACATAAAACCGTGTCTTACACTCCCCAACAAATGAGATTACTAAAAGGATGAATCGTACTTTGCTTGATAATGTTAGATGTATGATGTTGAGTTCTGGTGTGCCTAAATTTTTTTGGGGTGAAGATGTTATGATAGCTTCCTATTTGACTAATATGACTCATTCTATTGTTTTAAATGGTGATACACCGTATGAAAAATAGTACGGTAAATGTGCGATGACGGTAAATGTGCCGATTATTTTGTACTTAAGACCTTTGGTTGTCTTGCTATCTCTCATCGAGTGACAAAAATAGATCCCAAGGTGAAGAAATGTGTTTTCTTAGGGAATCCCAAAGACTATTCGACTTCACCATATCCTATGCTAGTTATCATGAACTAGTTGATAAGGAGACAAACACCTATGTTGAGGCTATAAGAGTGAGAAGTCCATATAATAGTCTAGTACCATGAAAGAAGAGATGAGTTCTCTTGTTCAGAATCAAATTTTGGATTTAGTTCATAAACCTAAGGATAAATCCATAGTGGGATGCAAATGGGTTTATAAGGTGAAAGAGGGAACTACCGAGAGAGTAAGCACCGTGAGATACAATGCTAGGTTAGTAGCTAAGTGACAATGGGTATAACATTTTTGATTCATATGTTCTTTATATTGGTTCCAAGGGGAACGAGTTTGATAATTGCTTGTATTACCTACACCACAACACAAATAATGATTGTATATATTTGTTACTTTATGTGGATGACATACTATTGGATAGACCAAACATGAAAGTGGTAAACAAGATAAATGCATAATTAAGTAAAGAATTTGAAATGAAATACCTAGGACATGTTAGAAGGATCGTTGGTATGAAAATTGATAGAGATATGTCAAATTGATGCTTATTTGTGTATCAAATTCCTTGTGTGCTTAAACTTTTGAAGAAATTTGGCATGGTTAATTGCAAACCCACTTCTGTGCCTCATGGTAACTAATTTATCTTGTCTAAAGAACAATCATTTGCTAATAATAAGAAAAAAGAGTTTGTGAGTAAAAACTCCTACTCTAATATTGTCTCCGTTATGTACTTGATAGTTTGTATTAGGCCAGTCTTGGCCTTTACTATTAGTATTTTAAGTAGCTACATGTTTGATCCCAAATATTGGGAAGCTTTAAAGTTATTGCTCAGGTATTTGAAGGTTTATAACCTTGCAGATATGAGCACTAAGGTGTTCACAATGGTAAAGTTTAAAAGTTGGCTTACAGTTCTAAATATTGGTAAATGTATATAAAGTTCCAATTTGTTTGGAATATTTTTGGCAATTACTAAGCTATTTTTATTTTTGAGGTTTGTAGGTATATATTTGGATCAAGGTGGAGGTTTGTTGGGATTTTATAATCTCAAATAAACTCGGGAGATGTTGATGATTAATCGACATACGTTATATCTTCATATGCTTTGAGCGGATGATTGAAGACAATTTTTAGTCAACTCCACAATGTGTAGTCCAAACTATATTGAAAGACTTATGGAGGTTTTAATATACCGTTGTATTGTTACTCAGTGGCCCAGTGTATTTGACCCGATTTAAAAAGTGACGGTTAGATTTAGAGTATAATATATTATAGGTTAATATATTAAATTATTACCATGTATATACTTGATTTTGGCAACGATATCTAGTTCTCGTGGGTTCGACACTCTACACATCACTTTATTACTTGTTAACGATCTGCTCACTTGTGGGATTAAAATCGCACAACAAGTTTTTAAGCGCCGTTCTTGGGGACTAGTTTTATTAATTACTACGTTAATCGATAATTTAGTTTTAACAATTTTTTAGTATTATATATATATATATATATATATATATATATATATATATATATATATATATATATATATATATATATATATATTGTGATCTTCTTGAATTTTATCTATTTTCTAAATTTTCGGTGTTAAGTGTGTGTGTACCAGTACAAAGGATGTTGATCTATTTGATTTAGATCCGAAGTTGAACAGAGCTTTCACCGACGACAACGTGAAAAATAAGAAAAGACAAGACAAAAAAAAGACACAATGGCGAGACAATCATGTAGATAATCAATTACTGCGTAGTGTGATTGATAAGTGTGATTTTACACTTATCTAGACTATCAAAAGTGGACAATTGTAAGTGCTCATAAGTACTTTTCTACTTAATTGTGTGTTGATTTAATTATTTCAGGTCAAAACCCAAGATCGGATGGAATTGGAGAAAACAAAGCAAAATAGGCGAAAAGGACCGAAAGTGTACGAAAACTTGGAGATGGGGATCAACTTGCAAACCTCCAAAAGTTGAAGGACATAGGGTGCAAATAAAGAGGACCGAATTGAAATATAAGAAAGAATCGAGAGGACTAAAATGACTACAATCAAAAGTTGAAAGACTACAAGCGCAGAATGGACAGAATTTCAACCGGGCGAACGCATACTAGATCAAAAGCTGGCGCGTGCGCCAAATGAAGAAGAAAACAATTGAGGTAAAATCCTTGCACAGGCGTTACCCTCAGATGCTCAGGCGAACATTTGGCATGCGAATTTTCTTTTATTTTATTTCCTTATTTGAGTTCAAAAACAATTAGGAAACTTATAGTCCACGATTTTGAGGATTTTGGGGGATCTTTTAGGTCATCTTGAGAGACCTATTAATAGGACTTGGACTCTCATAACAGGTTGTTGTTGAAATTCTTGTGAAAAATCATATTGAGAGAGAGAGATACCAAGAGACGAAGAACAAGGCGGAATTGAAGATTGGAGCTTGAAGACAGAGATTTCTTGGTGCAAGATATTCAATGTCTCTTCCTCTATTATTTTCAAGATCCGGTTATGTTTTCAATTCTTTTCATCTTTTCTTTCTCCCGAGTCATGAATAGCTAGATTTTATGTTTGGATGAACGATGTAGCCTAAGTTAACTTCTTTAATTTCGAATCTCAAGTTTTGATTTATAAATTGATTAAGTATTTGATTTTACTTCTTGTCTTAATGCTTTGAATGATTGGCCATTATTTCATTGATTTTATGGATTGTAATGAACTGAGAAGTGAATTATTGATCTAAATCACGTAGTAAAATCTGGCAATTGGATGAAAGGTAGAGATACGCTTTTATTATTGCTGCGATCTGAATTGAATTCCTAGGAGATTTCATGCATCTAATTAAGGACCATTCTGACTGCCTAAGTTGACTTAATTAGATAGGACCAATTTGAACTCGAGAGAGGTAAATTAGGTTAAATTTGTGAATTCGACCGAATACAACTTTAGAAAACAAATCTTGAGAGGAGGAATTAGAGATGACAACTAGGTGAATTCGTTCGTCCAAACGCTTTAACCATCATATTTTATTAATTCTTGATTTTTTCTTTATTATTACTTTCGAAAAATCCAAAGTTTTAGCTTAAATCTTTCAACTCAATTTATTTTAAATTATTTGCAATGAATTAGCGCTTTGATTAATTTAACTAGTATCTAAATAAGATAGTCTTCGTGGGAACGATAATCCGGACTCAAAAAGTCCACTTTATTACTTGTTAACGATATTGTGCACTTGCAATCACGTTATTTTTACAACAAATTTTTGGCGCCGTTGCTGGGGACTATCCTTATTTAATATTAGTTTAGATTAATTTTTATAGTTAATTTATTTTTTTTATCTTGATACTCTTTTCTTCTCTTTTATTTACTACGAGAAAAGGTGTTTGTTGCATGCTCGATGCGCAAGGCGACGTTCTTGAGACATTCGATCCTCGAGATTGAACGTACCTTCAGACGAAGACGCAAAAAACACAACCAAAAATAGAGAGATCAACAACAAATTCTAATGGCGGATGCACCAATAAGAAGAGAAGTCAAGAAGCGGAAGAAGCAACATTGCTTGCGAAGCGACCAGTTGGTAGCTCAAAAATTCAACTACACAATGAAGAAGAAGAAGATGACGATGGGAATATGCTAATGGCTCGGTTCTAACCCCAAAGACGAGCTCACGATCGTTCAAGCATAGTCTATCCACTTTTTGGTCGGAATGATTTTCAATTAAGAGCCGATCTTATTAACCTTTTCAAAGAATAACTGCGGTTCTATAGCGAGCCAATGAAAACCCGAATACTCATCTTTCTCGATTCCTACGGATGTGCCAGTAACTTTCGGTTTCAAGGAGTGAATGAGGATGCCATCGACTTTGGTTATTCCCCATACACCGAGAGAGATGGAGCTCTTAAATGGTTAGATTCTCGAACCACATGCTAGTATCGCCACTTGGGATGACTTGGCTAGAAAATTCACGCAACAAATACTTTTCACCGGCTAAAGTGGCCAAAATGAAGTTGGAAATTTCGACTTTTCATCAACTTGATGGAGAGCGAGATCATGAAGCTTGGGGATGATTCAAAGAGTTGCTCGTAAAATGTCCAAATCATGGTATTAAAAAGGGACTTCTGTGCTCAATATTTCTACTCGGACTTTCTTCTCAATCCAAATCGTTAGTGGACTCCTCGAAGAACGGGTCCATTGCGAATAAAAATGTCAATGAAGCTTGGGATTTATATGAGCTGATAGCAAACACTCATACCATGTTTTCATCTGATCGAACAACTCCGAAGAAAGTAGCAGGGATACATGAGATAGACAATCTGTCAGCTACCAATGCACAAATTGCCGCATTGACGAAACAGGTGGAGCTCTTGGTTAGAACACAAACACAAGGAGTAAATGCGAGGCAAAACCACTATGATGTCTGCGAAACGTAGGGCTAACCACTCAACTTCGGATTGTATCTTTGTTGGCCTCTCCGGATGAACAGGTAAATTTTGTTCAGAATAACACACGTCGAAGAATATAACCCTTACTCTCAAACATACAATCTTGGCTGGAAGCAACACCCAAATTTTAGATGGTCGATAATCGAATAGCAGTAATATCTCGGCAATGCTCAAGATGAGAGAAGACCAAGTTTGGGAGAAATGTTCCAACAAGACATGCAAAAGACGGATAAACTAATGGAGAGCGGGACACAAACTATTAGAATCAACAAAGGCCTATCGTGAAATTAGAGACTTAGATTGGCCACCGGCCTTACAACTATCGAGATAGAACTCGAGGACACTTCCTAGCAATCTTGTAACAAATCCAAAAGAGCAAGTACAAGCAATCATGACAAGGAGTGAGTACAATTACCAAAAATTCACGTGAAACGACACGAGAAGAGGGACAAACAGGTTAGTAGGCGAGGATGAGATAGTTGAGAAACATTCAACAATAACTACAAGAAGAAGTTCTAAAGAAGATGCGAACCGTCCCACGCCCAAGACACCAATCCTCAGCCAAAGCTTATGTGCCACCGATTCCTTTTCCTCAAAGGTTGCGTAAGCACAAACTCGACAAACAATTTGCAAAATTCTTGAAATTTTCAGAAAACTCCACATCAACATCCCATTTGCCGACGCATTAGCACAGATGCCCAGCTACGCAAAATTCATGAAGGACATTCTTTCAAACAAACGGAAGCTGGAAGAGCATGAAACAGTTTGTCTGACAGAAGAGTGCAGTGCAATTCTTCAGAAAAAGATTCCACCTAAGTTAAAAGATCCAGGGAGTTTCACTATTCCTTGTACTATAGGTTCAAATTATTTTGATCATGCTCTGTGTGATTTGGGTGCAAGTATTAATCCCATGCCTTTATCTGTGTACAGAAAACTAGGATTGGGAGAAGCAAGACCAACCACTGTCTCGTTGCAGCTGGCAGATCGATCTATCAAGCATCCTTGAGGTATCATTGAGGATGTATTGGTAAAGGTCGATAAATTCATATTTCCAGTAGACTTCATCATTCTTGATATGGAGGAAGACAGCGATATCCCATTATTCTTGGAAGACCATTTTTAGCTACAAGGAGAGCACTAATCAATGTTTGTGAAGGCAAAATGATTCTTCGGGTGGACAATGAGCAGGTTATATTCAATGTTTTTAAGGCGATGAAATATCCGAATTTTCTTGATTCTTGTTTCCAAGTCGATGTGGTGGACACATTAATTACGAAACATTCAAACAGAATATCTATCGATGAACTCGTGATTTGTATGATGTGTTCGAATCAACAAAATCAAAACATCTAGCTATACAAGCACGAGCCTTGCAACTAGAAGCATCTCCACCCGCTCTTACAAGAGAGCGAGATATTTTGAACCACTTGGTGAAAAGCTTCACAAAGACCAAGTACCATCCATAGAGAGGGCTCCCCGCTCTTGAGTTGAAACCATTGCCATCTCACCTTCGATACGCATACCTAGGGACTTCTACTACTCTTCCAAAGATTATTGCTAATGATATGATAGAATTGGAGGAAGAAAAATTGCTCGTAATCTTGAAGGAACATAAAATGACTATCGGGTGGACGATTGCGAGATACTAGAGGAATCGGTCCTTCCGTGTGTGCATAAAAATCCGTATGGAGGACAATTTCAAGGCATCGGTGGAGAGCCAAATGGAGATTGAATCCTACTTTGAAGGAAGTGGTCCGAAATGAAGTGATGAAATTACTCGATGCGAGAATAATTTACCCGATCTCAGACAGTTCGTGGGTTAGTCCAGTTCACGTAGTGCCAAAAAAGGGAGGAATCACAGTTGAGAAGAATGATAACAATGAGCTCATTCCGACACGATTGGTCATATAGGTGGAGAGTATGTATTGACTACTCGAAAACGAATAATGCCACAAAGAAAGATCACTTCCCTTTACCCTTTATTGATCGGGATCTTCGGAAAGGCTTGCGGGCACTCTCACTACTGTTTCTTGGATGGCTATTCAAGATACAATCAGATCCCCATTGCTCCAGAGGACCAGGAGAAAACCACCTTCACATGTCCTTATGGGACCTTTGCTTTTAGAAGAATGCCCTTTGGATTATGTAACGCCCCTGCCACTTTTCAGCGTTGCATGATGGCTATATTCTCAAACATGGTGGAGCAATACATTGAGGTATTTATGGATGATTTCTCGCTTTTGGAGACTCTTTCGATGTATGCTTGACAAAATTATCTAAGGTGTTGAAGAGATGTGAGGAAACTAATCTTGTACTCAATGGAAGAAATGTCACTTTATGGTGAAAGAAGGAATAGTTCGGGACACCGAATTTCATTTCAAGGAATAGAAGTCGACAAAGCAAAAATTCAAGTGATTGAGAAATTGCGACCACCGAATTCGCTTAAGGGGTTAGAAGTTTTCTTGGACATGCGAGGATTTTATAGGAGGTTCATCCGTGATTTTTCAAAAATTACAAAGCCTCTCAGTAGCCTTTTGGAGAAAGACATGCCTTTCAACTTTTCTGATGAGTGTCTTATTGCTTTTAACACTTTGAAAGCAAAACTGACAACTGCACCAATTATTGTTGCACCGGATTGGAGTTTACCATTTGAACTTATGTGTGATGCTAGCGACTTTGCAGTAGGCGCGGTACTTGGACAACGCAGGGACAAAAATCTACATGTCATTTACTATGCAAGCAGGACATTAACGGATGCACAGATCAACTATGCAACAACTGAAAAAGAGATGCTCGCTGTAGTTTTTGCCTTTGACAAATTCCGTTCCTATCTCATTGGATCGAAGGTAATTGTCTACACCGACCATGCAGCTCTTAAGTATTTGTTTGGGAAGAAAGATGCCAAGCCTAGGTTAATTAGGTGGATTTTTTTTATACAAGAGTTTGACATTGAAATATGTGATAAAAAGGGATAGAAAATCGGTGGCGATCACTTATCTAGATCGGAGCGGGAGAGTCCACCGATAATGTTGACATAAATGAAGTGTTTCAGGATGAACGAATCTTGCAGTTGGGAATGCACCGTGGTATCTTGACTTAGTCAATTATTTGGTCACCAAAATTCTCCCACCGAATTTTCTTATCGCTGAGAAGAAAAAGCTAGTCCATGAGGCTAAATTCTACTTTTGGGAGGAACCTTATCTCATCTTAGGAGAGGTCTCGATCGATTATCAAAAGATGTGTTCGGAAGAAGAAATGAAACCGATACTTGCAAGTGTACACTCTTCGACTTATGGTGGTCATTTTGGTCCTACCAAAACCGGCGCTAAGGTCTTACAAATGTGGTTTCTCTTGGCCCACATTATTCAAAGATGTGTGCACGCTTTTGTCGATCCCGTGATCGATGCCAACGAAACAGTAACATCTCCGCCCGTCACGAAATGCCGTTAAACAATATCCTTGAAGTAGAATTATTTGATGTTTGGGGCATCGACTTCATGGGACCATTTCCACCGTCCTATTCCAACAAGTACATTATTGTAGTGGTTGATTATGAGTCCAAGTGGGTGGAAGCAAAGCATTACCAACTAATGATGCAACAATGGTGGTTGGGTTCATCAAGAAATATATTTTCAATGTGATATGGAGCTCCCGAGCTATTATAAGTGATGTTGGTTCTCATTTTTGCAACCGTTTATTTAAATCGGTCCTCAACAAATATGGGGTACAGCATCGAGTTGCCACAGCTTATCACCCAAAAACTAGTGGGCAAGTGGAGACATCTAACAGTTGAAACGAATCCTCGAGCTCACTATTAATTCAACTCGAAAAGATTGGTCCAAGAAGCTTGATGATGCACTATGGGCATACCGCACAGCTTTCAAAACCCCTATTGGCATGTCTCCTTATCGTTTGGTGTTTGGAAAAGCTTGCCATCTACCAGTCGAATTCGAGCACAAGGCCTATTGGGCACTAAAGCAGCTTGAACATGGATTTGGACAAGGCCGTAGAAACTAGTCAGTGCTGCTTGAACGAGTGAATGAATTGAGAATGGATGCCTATGAAAACTTCGGTGATCTATAAAGAAAGGACTAAGAACGGCATGATAAACACATTCGCACCGAGTATTTCGGGTTGGGGATCAAGTTACATTATACAATTTATGCGACTCAAACTGTTCCTCTGAAAATCGAAATCAAAGTGTTCCTACTCGCTCACAATCGCCAAGGTTTTTCCAGATATGACACGGTTGAATTGACTCATCCAACCAAAGGAAATTTCAAAGTTAATGGCCAGAGAGTGAAACACTATGTGGAGGATTTCCCAACGGCAAAATCCACCATTGACATTGCAGTGCCAGAGTGAATGCCGCCAACAATCGAGCCCAAGACTCTAAATTGAGCGCTTAATGGGAGGCAACCCATTCTCTATCCCTTCTCGTGTATTTGTTTTGCATATAGAAGTTTAGGATTGTTGTTTTCCCCGTTCTTATCATATTTCGCTACGTTTATTTTGTTTAATTTCTTTCAGGCCAAATGTTAAAAAAAAAAAAAAAAAAGGCGCTATTGGTTTGGGCGAACGCCCAAGCAATCGACTTTAGCGTTCGCTCATCAGTTGCATGGGCATGCTCGCGGCCGCTTTTTGTGCATTGGTGAACACCACGGTTCAGCCTGAGGGTTCGCCAAGTATTTAAAAAAAAAAAAAAATTTGCTTTGGTTTTAAGCACAAACCGTCCGCCCTCCCTCTTATTTCCCATGACCTTCTCCTTCCTCCAATCCCGTTCCTCTTTCTTCTCCGTGCTCCACCCACACAACTTTATGCTTATTTAACTGCATCACATTAGCATCATATCTTGATTGACCCTCCGTTCATCATCTTCACGTTGCCCAAGTTCCATTGCAAGGTATGATTGCCGTGGCTATCTTCATCTTCCATTTACGCTTTGGCTTGGTTTTTGGATGAATTTTTATGCTTAATTGGAGGAGTTTGGGGCTAGGCAGATTGTTGGGTTCATGGTTTTGTGCTGTGGTTTACTATTTTTGGGCCGAATTCATAGTCTCCATTCATTAACTTTCCCATACAAATAGGGGCCTCCAAAGTGTTTGTTGAAATGTCTAAGAAAACTTTCTTGTGAAATTGGGCCTAACCATTACTTGGGCGTTGTTGTACTACATTCGACTGCTCACATTGTGTGTTTTCCTTCGGCTTGTCGTCATCATGCACCCTTTTGGTTAATCCCTCTAGGGACGATATGGCTCGCCAGGCTACCACCGTGACCCCCTCCGCCCCCGTTTCGTCCCCTTTCGTCTACCTTTTCTAACATCCGTTCGGCCTATAATTTGAACACGATACACACCACGCTAGGGCATTACATGTGTCCAATGATGGCTCGGGAAACTTTAACTCTTTCCTCAGTTTTCTCGATTGTGTAAATCCTTGGTCCACTTCGTTCTCTAACATACTTCATTTCATTTTATCTATACAGGTACAACATGCCACCCAAGCGCAAAGCTACTGTTGCGGAAAAAGGGAAAGGGAAGGTCACGGCCTTCTACCCGCACTAGACATGTGGCGAGCCACCGATGATGGGTCTATTCCACTTGTTCCAAACCGAGGCCATCCAATCAAGCTTATAAAACTAGGTGGTTACCCAAGCTTTGTCACAAGGAACGCCAGTAACCGTGGACCGACTTCTCTCGATCATTTTGTTGGAACGAGTCATCCAAAGACTGTGGTGGAGCAAGGTGGCGGGTGCTCAACCCCGCCGCATACCCTACGCTAGTTAGGGAGTTTTGCTAATTTCAACCTCGGACATTGACGCCTGGAGTCTTCCCACCGACACGTAACTCGGGTGAGAGGTTAGTGGATCGTTTCACCCCACTATGATCGACAAATATTATGGCCTCACACGCACTGGGCTTGATCCTCTCCCCACTCCGCACGACGCTGACATGGCATTAGTGGCCCGTTATTTGTATGGTCGGGATGATGCGTGGCCTTTGGACACACCTCGGTTCATGCATGATCGACTTACCGTGGAATTACGCGTCTTACATATTTTTGCTCGGTTCAACATTAGCCCCACCGACGGAGGACAAAATTAATGAGCACCGGCCATCTGTTATATCATCTAGCAAGGCTCAAGTAAGTTTGACTTGGGACTCACATCTTTGAGTTCATCAAAGAATTAGCTACTTGAGGTGGACTCCCAACGCGCCATTCATTTTTCTTGTCTTATAAGCGGGATCTGCCTCACTCGTGGAGTTCCCATTTTCCCAAATGAGAAGCCGATCCTCCGCCCCTTATTCAATGCCCGTGGCGTTGAGAACTTGAAGACCAAGTTGGCGTACCGGAGGCACTAGAGCACACCCCGCTAGGGGCCATGATTACAGATGAGGATTTTCAAGAGGAGGCACCTCTCCACCACCACCGACATTTCACGGGTTCGACTTCGACGTTTAGTTCGCGCACTTATAGTGGCTCGAGATGAGAGATGGGTCGCACTATTAGCACCATTGAGAATGCGATTATACGCATACATCGTAACCGGAGGCTATGCTTGGTGACTTGCGCTATGTGACCAACGGTGAGGATTGGTAGCAACCGACGGACTCGATCCAATCACGGACCTGGATTACCAAGACCATGCAATGCACGCGTCCGGTGAGTCGTGATTGGGAGCAGTATGGAAACTCTCGATGAGAATGTCGCGCACATATCGGAGACCTGTCTCGGCCTTTCACAAGACTTGCTTCTTTTCGACCTCTACTTGGCAAGGCACCACTCCACCAAATGGGATGCATCTTCTCCACATTTACCCCGGAAGTTCCCGATCCTTTCCTAGTTTTTTTACTTTTGCTTCACGTTTTTCTTACATTGAGGACAATGTGAACTTTAAGCTTGGGGTGACTTTAATTAGACTTTAATTCTCATCATTATTTTTGTGTATGCTTTAAAAAAAATCCAAAAAAAAAAAAGAAAAAAAATTGTGTGCTTGTATGTTGGATAGCCTTGCCGCCTATGAGGATATTATCTGAAATCGATGACAATTCATGAATTATGACTAGGTTATGCTACTTGTGCTGCTTTTATAAACTTTACTTATCCATGTGAGATATGATTAAGTGTGATTTATGGTCATGAATTTCACTACTGGGTTGGTATATTGAATAGAATACGGGGAAAGAGTAGTGAATCTTAGTTGAGAAAACCAATTCTACCGATTGACAACTCAATTACCTAACCGGGTGAAAGGCTAGTTTGGGGTGGTTAAACCAAAGGTCTGAAAGTCGTTTAGATAGGTCTTGATTCCATGTTTGAATAATAGTTGTGTGGAGTGTATTTTGGCTACCAAGTGGAATCTAGGTATTGACCGGATGCTAGAAATCTATTCCCGTGTTTATCTTGAAAAAAAAAAAAAAAAAGAAAATGGCGCTTGCATTATCTTATACCTCTCTTCGTAGCCTAGTTGACTCGAGTGATAAAGTCCATTGGAGTTCTCAAACTCGGTGCCCTAAGGTTTAACGGACACGGGAGCCATCGGCCTAAAGCTCGCTACAAGGGTCATCTAGAAAGCTTAAGGGTGAGGTCTTACACATAAGATATATATATATATATATATATATATATATATATATATATATATATATATATATATATATATATATATATATAAAAAAGAGCAAGATTGAACCATTGTGCGCATAACTTGGGGATATAGATTACTAGTGGGTTTGACTTACTTAGTGAAAACTTGATGGTCAAAGCACTCAAAGAAAGGAGAATCATCACAGATCTAGATAAGCTAATGTATTGGCTAGACCTAACCAAATTTTGAGCAAAAAAAAAATAAGTGTCTTGAGAGTCCCTTTAGAGCTAATACCCGGTGAGAAAATTGAATATCGGTTTGGGGTGTGTATTCTTCGAGCGAGAAAGGAAACATTTGACCATTGGGGGCAAAATATCATCGACCTAAAAGCTCATGGTGATTGAATTGACTATGTGTACACACGATATATCATCAAGCATCGGATAAGTCAAAATGATTGATTTTGGTAGCATGATTTAGAAGTTTTATTATGAATTGTTTGATTGTTCAAAACATGAGGCAAACACGGCAAGCTATCTCATTATAATATATTTTGTTTGGTTGTTGAAGTAAATAGTTATGTTCGAGGACGAACAAATGTTCAAGTTTGGGGGTATTTGATAAGTGTGATTTTATACTTATCTAGACTATCAAAAGTGGACAATTGTAAGTGCTCATAAGTACTTTTCTACTTAATTGTGTGTTGATTTAATTATTTCGGGTCAAAACCCAAGATCGGATGGAATTGGAGAAAACAAAGCAAAATAGGCGAAAAGGACCGAAAGTGTACGAAAACTTGGAGATGGGGATCAACTTGCAAACCTCCAAAAGTTGAAGGACATGGGTGCAAATAAAGAGGACTCGAATTGAAATATAAGAAAGAATCGAGAGGACTAAAATGACTACAATCAAAAGTTGAAGGACCACAAGCGCAGTAATGGATGAAATTTCAAGCGGGCGAACGCCCTAGATCAAAGTCGGGCGTGCGCCTAGTGAAGAAGAAAACAATTGAGGCAAAATCCTTGCTCAGGCGTTAGCCTCGGCATGCTGAAGGGCGAACATTTGGCATCGAATTTTCTTTTATTTTATTTCCTTATTTGAGTTCAAAACAATTAGAAACTTATAGTCCACGATTTTGAGGATTTTGGGGATCTTTTAGGTCATCTTGAGAGACCTATTAATAGGACTTGGACTCTCATAACAGGTTGTTGTTGAAATTCTTGTGAAAAATCATATTGAGAGAGAGAGATACAAAGAGACGAAGAACAAGGCGGAATTGAAGATTGGAGCTTGAAGACAGAGATTTCTTGGTGCAAGATATTCAATGTCTCTTCCTCTATTATTTTCAAGATCCGGTTATGTTTTCAATTCTTTTCATCTTTTCTTTCTCCCGAGTCATGAATAAATAGATTTTATGTTTGGATGAACGATGTAGCCCAAGTTAACTTCTTTAATTTCGAATCTCAAGTTTTGATTTATAAATTGATTAAGTATTTTATTTTACTTCTTGTCTTAATGCTTTGAATGATTGGCCATTATTTCATTGATTTTATGGATTGTAATGAACTGAGAAGTGAATTATTGACCTAGATCACGTAGTAAAATCCGGCAATTGGATGAAAGGTAGAGATACTCTTTTATTATTGCTGCGATCTGAATTGAATTCCTAGGAGATTTCATGCATCTAATTAAGGACCATTCATCGCCCTAAGTTGACTTAATTAGATAGGACCAATTTGAACTCGAGAGAGGTAAATTAGGTTAAATTTGTGAATTCGACCGAATACAACTTTAGAAAACAAATCTTGAGAGGAAGAATTAGAGATGACAACTAGGTGAATTCGTTCGTCCAAACGCTTTAACCATCATATTTTATTAATTCTTGATTTTTTTCTTTATTATTACTTTCGAAAAATCCAAAGTTTTAGCTTAAATCTTTCAACTCAATTTATTTTAAATTATTTGCAATGAATTAGCGCTTTGATTAATTTAACTAGTATCTAAATAAGATAGTCTTCGTGGGAACAATAATCCGGACTCAAAAAGTCCACTTTATTACTTGTTAACGATATTGTGCACTTGCAATCACGTTATTTTTACAACAGTGATAAATAATCAAGCACCAATAGCTCGACCAGTTGAAGTTAGTGAACGAGATATTCTTATGGGTGAGTATATGATGCCACCGATTGTTGAGAATCGATCCAATAGTCTATCCGCCTTATGGACACGATAACTTCCGATTAAGGCGGATGTGATGAATTTGTTTCAAGTTGATCTTATCACACCTTTTCTTCCAATCTGATTTCTCCACCGTTGATCTTATCACACCTTTTCTTCCAAAGACCATCCGATCCGCCTCGAAAGTCTCTCGATCTTTTGACTTTAAATTTTACATTGGGGACAATGTTTCTTTCAAGTTTGGGAGTGATGGACTAAAATGAAGAATTTGCTTGATTCGATAATTGATATTTGATTTTTGATTTTTAACTTATTTTTGATTTAAAAAAAATTTATTTATTTGCATATAATGTGATATGAATAGCTTTGCCGGCCAATGGTGCAAATTTTTCATTATTATATTTAATTTTAGCTTTAATCATGACTTGTGAGCAGATGATTACTTTGTTTAAATGTGAGGCTATTTAACCATGTCTGATATTGTGTTGTGTCGGCCAGTTAACATGATTTTGAGCTATATTGGTGCACTTAACTTGAAAAGAATAGGATACCCTATTTGAACCTAAAAATCATATATATCTCAAACAAGTAACCAATATAGTGAGAAAGTGTAGTAATTAAACTGTGATAGTGGCTATCTAGGTTACGATTGATTCCATGTATGTTGAAAAATTGTGTGGAGCACTTTAGATCAGTTAGAGGAAACTAAGTAATGACCGAATATTAGGAATCTAATCCTCACGCATGAACTTATTGCACGCAAGGAACAAAATTATTATTATTATTGTTTAAATCTTTTCGTAGTCTATTTGACTTGAGTGAAAAGGTCCGTAGGCATTTCTCAAAACCCGATGCCCTAAGGTTCGAAAGACCTGGAGTCATCGACCTCAAGCTCGTTACATGAGTCATTTAGAAAGCTTAATAGACTGAGTTTTGCACCCTATTAATATCTATAACTCTTGTCGTAGCCTATTTGACTTGAGTGAAAAGGCTCGTAAGGGTTTCTCAAAACCCGGTACCCTAAGGTTCGAAAGACCTGGGAGTCATCGACCTAAAACTCGTTACATGAGTCATCTAGAAAGCTTCATGGATTGAGTTTTGCACATAAGATTTATATATATATATATATATATATATATATATATATATATAAAACTTAATTAAAAAATAAATAAATAATTTTTTTATATCTATTAAAGCCAGATGAAAAATCCTTTGCAAAGTAAATTTGGGGATTAGACAACTAATAAGTTTGACTTACTTAATAGAAACTTCCTGGTCGAGAGTGCTCATAAATTGGAGAATCTTCATATACTTAGGTTGTCACGATTATTAGTTTTCTCAACCAGCCTCGAGCAAGAAAATAATGAACGAAGTTTAACCTTTGAACCATAATCTCGGGAATTGAAAGAGAAAGTCATTTTGAGAAGAAGTGTATCTTACGAGAGGGAAAAGAAAAGTTGACCAAGTGGTTGGACTATCACCACCATAGAATTTAAGTTGATTAGATTAACTATTCTCACATATATATCAAGTATGGTTTGAGTATAATCACATTTGCAATAGTAATACCTGAACACTCGTCATGAATTATAAGTTATTACAAAAGCTGAAGCAAGAACGGCAAGCTATTTATATTGTGACTATTTTTATTAGTATGTGCACGATTGGTTTTAGCTAGTTTATTCGAGGACAAATAAAAGTTTAAGTTTGTGGGTATTTGATAAGTACAATTTTGTTCTTATCCGAGCTCACAAAAAGGGACGATTATGAGTACTTTAAGTTATTTTCGGTTTAATGGCGTGTTGTTTTCTTATTATTTTAGGAAATATTCAAATTCAAGTGTTAATCGACGAAAAGAGAGCAAATAGAAGAAATGGGATGTAATTTCAAAGATAAAGATACTCAAGAACTTGACATGCAAATACCAAAGAAATATACGCAAGAAATCAAGAAAACTAACCATGCGATCGCATGGTTAGTAATATCTTCAATCGTAAAGTGCCAAAATAAACCGCGAGCGTAAACCAACCGAACCATGCGATCGCAAGGGCATAACGGGCGGCGCTTTGGCATTTTCCTGATGAAAATAAAACTCTACCAGGTCTAAGACAATACAACTACCTAATTCATGTCTTGGAGTTTGGAAAGCTATATAAAAGGCAGATAATAGCCAGAAAGAAGGGAGACGAATTTTGGGGAACAAGATACAAGAAGAGAATCGAAGATCAAGGCACATGATCGAAGATTCTCCAGCCGGAGTCACGGGTTTAATTTATTCTTTCTTCTTTTTCTTTCGCCGGAACATGATTAATACGATTCTTGTATTATTTTACATAATCATGTCCGACTAATTTACTTATTTCTAGGATGAATGATGAAACCTCATGATTTTAATTAATTAGAAGTTTTTTCGTTTTAGTAGGTATTTGCTTTTGGGTTGATTATTCTTTATTCATTATTTCTATTATTTTAATGCCTGATCACCATTAGAATATATTGTGATCTATATTGAGGTTGAGAGATTCAATATAGATTAAGCACGTGGTATTGAATAACATATGGTCCAATAATAGATAGAAATTACTATTATGCCTTATGAAATCCATTTATGTGTTCTTGAGATTTTAATGCATATGTTATGTTCAAGCTTAATTAGAGATACTTATGTTCGCATTTCATATAGAATTGATTGACCATCGAGAGATGCTTTAGATTATTTTAGGATCACCGATTTTCAATTTAATGTAATTATAGGCTAAAGCGATTAAACGGCTAATTTATTAAAGAACATGTAGGTGGATTCGCGAATTCTAGTGTTGGTAAAATTCAAATTCGTTCTCATAAATTTACTTTAATTATTTGATAATTTAGATTTAATTAAAATAGTTTTAGAATCACAAACCAAATCGAATCTGTGTTCTTTATGTTGTTAAAATTCGAATTATAAATTAATTGGTTGTGCGATTTTAATCCCGCAAGTGGACGGATCGTTAACAGCAGCCAATTATCACACAATAATCACTACACCAAAATTGCAGCATCCATTAGACAAGAAACCATATATGACACAAACCCTCTTCTTCCGTAAAAATCAGCCGCCATTTGCCTTTTTTGATTTCTTTGTGGAATCAGTGTCTTCTTCTTGTTTGTCCTTCATAAATTGGTACTTATTTTTGTGAAGTTATACAATATTAATTTGAAGCTTTTGTTGTTCTTACAAGTAAATAACCATTCGATAAAATTACTTTTCCAACAAATATCTTTAGTGACAAAACTACATGTTTAACACGTAATAATAAATAGAACCAACATTACAATTGACAAGAATTTAAGTTTTTTTCCTTTTTCTTTTTAATACTCTTTAGTAGCATCCAATCCTCCACCTTACCACACAACCTATTCATAAGCTGGATAAAACAACATAACAAGAACAATGATGAAATTGTAATTAAGATCGTATTAATTAGTTGTCTTATGCAGTTTTGTCTAATAATACTTACTAAAGATTGTATAAAGTTTATTTTAATAAACATGAGTCCATGCCATAAGCCAATTAATAATTGGAGAATTTTGTGATAACTCACCAAAACAATTTTAATTATAACAATTACGAATAAAATAGTAGCAATTTTGACGATACGAATAGACTTGTCTTTTCTTGATACACATAATTTTAAACAAGGTTGGATGTCCCACTTTCGGGGGCGGGGGCGGGGGCGGGGACGGGGACGGGGACGAGGGCGGGGGCGCTTGAATTCCAAGTACAGAGCAACGGTGTTTGCCAATTGTTAGCACATTCCTGCAAACAATAATCCCAATATATCTCACGAGGCGTCCAATGGCAATATGCTTCACAACTAAAGGAGCATTGGTTGCCCATGACTAAGCCAAAATTTATCAATACAGCCATCATCAACGTCACTCCAAGCAAAACTTTGCTCTCTAAGGCCATCTTTCTTCCCTCTGAATTTTGATGTGCCATTTAATTATACAAGACTTTTGTAATAGATGCCTATTTATAGAATAAGTCTTTCTGTCTATTCTTTGCATACATAGAAAACAATAAATACAAGCATTAACTTTTACGTTTCAAATTTAGTTTCCAAGAGAACATTTTGTGTGACTTATAAGTTAGCCATATTAATTGACTTTTTGAATGCAAGTCTTGTTCGTTCTCAAGTGAAATTAATGAAGATAATTATATTAATTCTATGTTTAATTAGTTCTTTAATTAGAACATTAATTAACATTTATATCATAATAAATTAGATTCTATTTTTATACTTCTTCTGTTCCATTGCTAATTTCGCTTTTCACACGGGTTAAGAAATTTTAATTAATGTTATTGAAAAAGTAAATTTTGTAAAGAATTTTCCTAGTTTACCTTTATTTAAATACTATCAGGCCCGGTTGCTTAAGGTATGTTAGCATGTATCTCGGATTCTCAAAGGGAGTTACTTACAGATTCATTTACTACTTCGGAAATTCGTAAGGCTGCTTTTAGTATGCATCCCGATAAGGCCACGGGCCGGACGGCATGAATTCAGCATTCTATCAAAACTTTTGGGATGTGGTGGGTAATGACGTTATCTCTTTGTGCTTACATGCTTTAAATACATGCACTTTTCGGTGGGATTTAATGATACATCAATTGTTCTCATTCCGAAGAAAGGCAACCCTGGAAACTATACAAGAATTTAGGCCTATATCGCTTTGCAACGTTGTATACAAGGTAGTGGCCAAAACCCTTGCAAATCACCTCAAAAATATTTTGTCGGGCACCATTTGAAAAATACAATGTGCGTTCATCCCCGGTCGCTCCATCACTAATAATGTTATGCTAGCTTTTGAGGCACTTCATTGCATGAAAAAGAAGCAAAGAGGTAAACATGGCCTGGCTGCACTTAAGATCGATATAAGCAAGGCATACGACCTCCTTGAATGGAATTTCTTGAAGCATGTAATGACTCGTATGGGATTCCCTCAAAGATGGGTCGACTTGGTTCTCATGTATGTCTCTACAGTTCGGTATCATGTGGCCCATGGGGGAGCGGAAATTGGACCCATTATTCCCGAGCGTGGTCTACGTCAAGGCTGTCCTTTATCGCCTTATCTATTCATTATCTGTTCAAAAAGCTTGTCCAACCTTATTCAATCCAAGGAGGATATATGGGGTATTCATGGTTGTCGAATTGCAATGAATGCTCCTTCTCTTACCCATCTTTTTTTTTCGCGGATGACAGTATATTATTTTTTCGAGCCAACTTGAGGGAGTGTGATGAAGTTAAGGAAATGTTGAATAAATATGAAAAAGAATCTGGCCAATCTATAAATTATCACAAATCCAATGTCTATTTCAACCAGAATGAATGTTGATCTAACTCGTCAAGATGACATTAGATCGGCTTTGGGCATACAAGCTTTCCAAGGACATGAGAGATACCTTGGCTTGCCATCCATAATCGGGCGGAAAAAGAAGGAGTTCTTTGCTTTCATTAAAGGCCGGGTGTGGCAACGAGTAAAAGGATGGAAAGAGAAGTCTTTATCTAGAGCGGGCAAAGAAATTTTGTTAAAAACCGTTGCACAAGCTGTCCCTAATTATGTCATAGGTGTATTCTTGATCCCAATGCAGCTGTGTGAGGAAATTGAAAGAATCATGAACAAGTTTTGGTGGCAATCGCATCAAGGAAACAAAAGAGGAATCAACTAGACTTCCTGGGATAAATTATGTCTCCCAAAATCCAAATGGGGTATGGGTTTCAAAAAGTTACATGAGACGAACATTTCTCTACTAGGCAAACTTGGTTGGAAGCTCATTACTCAACCATTGACCTTGGTTGCTCATGTTTTTAAAGCTCGTTATTTTCCATCTTCAACCTTCTTGGAAGCTAAACTTGGACATCATCGAGCTATGTATAGAGAAGTATATTGGCTGCCCAACCTCTCTTGAAAGATGGTTGCAGATTTCGTGTTGAAAGTGGCACAACTGTTAGAATTTGGCACGACCCTTGGCTGCCCGAATCATGGTTTCGTGACATCTGACACAATCCCAGGTGCTGAGGAAGCAACCGTAAACCAATTTTTTATACCAGGTGAAAACAGATGGGACTTTGATATTATTGTTGATCTCTTCAATGAGGAAGAACGAAGACAAATATTGAAAATCTCCTTGAGCTCGCATGGAGGAGCCGATCGATTTATTGGATTCACGATAAGAAAGGACTCTATTTGGTTCAAAGTGGATATAAGAGGTTGATATTGGAATCCTCCCAGAATTACCCGAACACTGTGGATAGGTTTTGGCACACTATATGGGATCTTAAAACTCCAGCAAAGGTGCACAAATTTCTCTGGCGGGCATCGCAAAAAATCCTTCCGACAACAGATCACTTAAGGCCCAAGAGAGTGGACAATGATAAATCTTGTCCGGATGTATCTCGCAAGACGACGAATCCATTTTGCACGTCTTGGTTCATTGCGTGTTCGCTCAAAGAGTTTGGGTTGCAATGGAGATTACTTCCTCTAGTTCCTCGGCAGATAGCTTCAAATATTGGCTGAACCTTATGCTAAGAAATCATAAACAAGACCAAGAACTAATTGGCATGACTTGCTGGGCCATTTGGAGGAATCGAAATGAAGTGGTTTGGCAATCTCGTACCTATACTGTATAGAAGGTCGTGGCTAATACAAAAATCTTTCTTCACCAGTGGCTTGGAGTCCATCAACTAGCAACAACACCGAACCAAACTACACAGATGCTGGATTTAGCTAAATGGTATCCACCTGCAGTAGGTTTATTCAAAATCAATATTGACGCTACAATTTTTGAGAACCAGTGAAGAGTTGGATTGGGACTTGTGATACGTGATGACATGGGCTCTTTTGTTGAAGAAATAATTACTCTGGTTAGGAGAATTATCGATCCACTTATTGCTGAAGTTTTGGTTCGTGAGGCTCTATCTTGGCTAAAAGTTCGATTCCATGAGGTCCAAATCATCGAAATGGATGCTCTTTTGGTCTACAATGCTCTTCAACATAATGAAGCCGATAATTCCTACTTCCGACTGCTTATTGAAGAATGTCCACTCCTCTCAGGAGATATGCCAAATATTAAACTTAGCTGGGTGAGATGATCGGCCAATCAAGTTGCACACACACTAGCTAAAGATGCTAGTTCTCCTCACGATACTTTAGAATGGTATTATTTTCCGACTTTGTTTCTCTCGATTGTACTCCTTGCCAATTTGATTAATGAATAAATTTTTTTCCTAAAAAAATACTATCAATTCCCACTACATATGAAAGAGTACAAGTTTATTTGTGTTGATTACAAAGTACATTCAATAGGGATATATTATAAAATGAAAAAAAAAAAAATCAAATACACCATCAACCAGGTAAGTGGACTATAATAAAGAAAATCAGCATATGTAAATGGGATGGAGAAAGTAATATATATGATTAAGACTTTGGGGCTAATGAGGCGTCTAATACCATTCAACTAATATTAATGGCGTACATTTGACATGTCCGTAACACAAAAAGTTCGGGGTAAATGATTAGTAAATGGTAATTGACATGAAAATCCTCAGAACTCCATAAAGAAAAATCAGTATACCATGTTTGATTTACACAAACACAATAATAATTGAGAATTCATCGTTGAATTTATTTAATTAAATTACAAGAAGAAGCTTTTAAGGTAGATC
Source organism: Forsythia suspensa (assembly GCA_023638005.1). Classification (NCBI taxonomy): domain Eukaryota; kingdom Viridiplantae; phylum Streptophyta; class Magnoliopsida; order Lamiales; family Oleaceae; genus Forsythia; species Forsythia suspensa. The sequence continues at coordinate 721,301 of JALRMA010000411.1, read as the reverse complement.
TCATCCCATTGGATATCTGAGTGCCCATGAACCTTCAACATTTTCCTTGCTTGGAATCTCACAAAAGCTTATCCGGACAAAGAAGTCTCGTGTAAAATCTGTGTCTTTGCTATGTTTTCTCTCCAATTTTCGAACCCTAGCTTAACCAATTTTTTTTCCTATTTATAGCTCTTGATTTAGGGCCCAAAATCGTGCCTCAATGATTCGTGAGAAAGCTGCCAAATATAGAGTCCCAACTGAGGTGTCTCGTGGATGTCCGCTCGAGTAGAAAGAGGCACACTAGAGGCCTTCATTTTTGGCACCTTGGGCCCACTCGAGCCAAATTGGTTGCTCAAGAAGGCACCTCTTGATCGCTTAGTGGCCGGTGAATAAAAGTTCCTCTTCATCCCGATTGCCTTGTCTTAGGAGGGATTCCATGATGCTCGGCTGGCCCCTCACATTTATCTACGTGAAATATCTTGTACTTTAGCCTTGTTTACTTTCAATTCCATCCAAATTTGGTTTTGTTTCTAATCACATGAAATAAGATAAAATCAAAGTCGTTTTATTCCAATTATTTGAATCGCTACATACAAAATATAACTAAGACGGCCTAAATAAATGTATAAAATACACTCATCATACCCTGGACTTAAATTTTGCTAGTCACGAGCAAAACAAGACAAAAATAAAGATTCAAAACATGTGAAGATAAGTATTGTGTGTAAGAGTTGAACTTTGAGCTTTATTTGCTTTTGGATTAGATCTAAGCGTTCAATATAAGAATCATGTCTAACAATTGCTAAAAAAATATTTTTACACTTATCCGATGCTTGACTTGTGTGGGTGAATAACTATTTCCAATTGTCACTCTAACTCAAATAAGTCTATGCACATGGATGGATTCTTAAGTATATATAATCCCGACCCTCAATGGTAAACTTTTTCTTTCCCCTCTCGTAGATTTCACTTAGTACTCAAGTATATATCACTTTTCACCGAGTGTTTTTAACCAATGTTAAAACTCATTTTTTTCATTCTCACACTCAAGTTAGGAAGGTATAACTGATTGGGATGATGTCATTCTCACTCTCAAGTTCGAAAGGTTTAACTCATTAGGATGATGTCTTAGATAGTCAATAATCCATATCATGATGTATGTTCTCTAGTTCTCGGGTCTTCACTAACTAAGTCAAATTAACTAGGCATCTAGATCACCAAATTCGTGTCCAAAATTAGTCTGGCAACAAAAGTACTTTTATTTAGTTTCTTGAAATTGCTTTTCTCTCGTTTCCTTTTTTCTCTTTTGTTTTACACTCATCCAACTTGTTGTGAAAATAATGTGATTGCAAGTGCACAATATCATTAACAAGTAATAAAGTGGACTTTTGGAGTCCGGATTATCGTTCCCATGAAGACTATCTTATTTAGATACTAGTTAAATTAATTAAAGTGCTAGTCTATTGACAACAATGTAAAATCAATTGAGTTGAAAGATTTAAGCTAGAACTTTAGATTTTTCGAAAATAATAATAAAGAAAACTATCAAGAATTAATAAAATATGATGGTTGAAGCGTTTGGACAAACGAATTCACCTAGTTATCCTCTCTAATTTCTCATCTCAAGATTTATTCCTAAAGTTGTATTCGATTGAATTCACAAATTTAACCTAATTTACCTCTCTCGAGTTCAAATTAGTCCTAGCTAAATAAGTCAACTTAGGCGCAATCGTAATGGTCCTTAATTAAATGCATTAAATCTCCTAAGAATTCAATTCAAGACCGTGACAATAACAAAAGCGTATCTCTACCTTTTATCCAATTGCCAGATTTTACTACGTGGTCTAGATTAATAATTTACCTCTCGGTTCATTACAATCCACAAATCAATGACAAATAATGGCCAATTATCTCAAGCATTAAGAAAAGAAGTAAAATCAAATATTTAATCAATTTATAAATCAAAACTTGAGATTCAAAATTAAAGAATTAAACTTAGGCTACATCGTTCATCCAAACATTAAATCTAGCTATTCATGAATCGGGAGAAAGAAAAGATGAAGTGAAGGAAAGACATAACCGGATCTTGAAAATAATAGAGGAAGAGACGTTGAATATCTTGCACCAAGAAACCTTTGTCTTCAAGCTCCAATCTTCAATTCCGCCTTTGTTCTTCGTCTCTTTGTATCTCTCTCTCTCAATATGATTTTTTCCAGATTTTACGACCCCCAATTATGAGTGTATACCTCATATTTATGGTTCCCCCAATAAGCCCTAAAAGATCCCTAAAAATCGTGGGTTACAAGTTTTCAAATTGCTTTAGGACTCAAAAAGGAAATAAAATAACAAGAAAATCCGCATGCCAAAAATTGGCCTGGGCCTTCGTTGAGGGCGAACGCCTAGGCATCAGAATTCGCCTCTGTTGTTTCATCATGTAGCTGGGCGATCGCCCAGCTTTGAGCTCGGGCGTTCGCCCAGCTCTCTTTTCTTCGTATCTGCGCCTTTGGTCCTTCAACTTTTGTATGTTTGCAATTTGATCCACATCTCCAAGTTTTCGTACACTTTCAGTCCTTTTCACCTATTTTGCTTTGTTTTTCTCCAATTCCATCCGATCTTGGGTTTTGACCTGAAATAATTAAATCAACACACAATTAAGTAGAAAAGTACTTATGAGCACTTACAATTATCTACTTTTGATAGTCCAGATAAGTGTAAAATCACACTTATCAAATACCCCCAAACTTGAACATTTGTTCGTCCTCGAACATAACTATTTACTTCAACAATCAAACAAACTATATTATAACGAGATAGCTTGCGTATTTGCCTCATGTTTTTGAACAATCAAACAATTCATAATAAAACTTCTAAATCATGCTACCAAAATCAATCATTTTGACTTATCCGATGCCTTGACAGATATCGGTGTGTATGCATAGTCAATTCAATCACCATAAGCCTTTAGGTTGGTGATATTATGCCCCAATGGTCAAATATTTCCTTTCTCGCTCGTAAGAATACACACCCCCAATCGATATTCAATTTTCTCACCACAGGTATTAGCTCTGTGATGACTCTCAAAACACTTATTCTTTTATCGCTCAAAAATTGGTTAGGTCTAGCCAATACAATTGCTATCTAGATCTGTGATGATTCTCTTTTTATCGAATGCTTTGGCCATCAAGCGTCCACTAGGTAAGTCAAACCCACTAGTCATCTATATCCCCAAGTTATGCGCACAATGGTTCAATCTTGCTTTTGCTTCTTTCTTTTTTTTTGGGATATATATCTTATGTGTAGACCTCACTCCCTTAAGCTTTCTAGATGACCACTTGTAGCGAGCTTTAGGTCGATGGCTCCCAGTGTCTGTTAAACCTTAGGGCACCGAGCTTTGAGAACTCCAATGGACTTTATCACTCGAGTCAACTAGGCTACTGAAGAGAGGTATAAGATAATATATGTGCCATGCTTTTCAATTTTTTTTTTTTTTTTTGTGTTTGCAAGTTAAAGCGGGGATTAGATTCCTAGCATCCGGTCAATACCTAGATTCCACTTGATAGCCAAAGTACACTCCACATATATTACTCAAGCACGGAATCAACACATATCTAAACAACACGCATTGGTTTGACCACCCCAAACTATTCTCTCAATTGGTTAGGTAATTGAGTTGTCAATTAGTAGTTTTGGTTTTCTCAACTAAGATTCATAGGCATCGAGTCGCCTCATTGTTTCATCATGTATGTGGGGCGATCGCCCCACTTTGAGCTCAGCGTCAGCTTGACTCTCTTTCTTCGTGTCTGCGCCTTTGGTCCTTCAACTTTTGTATGTTTGCAATTTGATCCACATCTCCAAGTTTTAGTACACTTTCGGTCCTTTTCACCTATTTTGCTTTGTTTTTCTCCAATTCCATCCGATCTTGGGTTTTGACCTGAAATAATTAAATCAACACACAATTAAGTAGAAAAGTACTTATGAGCACTTACAATTATCTACTTTTGATAGTCCGGATAAGTGTAAAATCACACTTATCAAATACCCCCAAACTTGAACATTTGTTAGGTCCTCGAACATAACTATTTACTTCAACAATCAAACAAACTATATTATAACAGATAGCTTGCCGTATTTGCCTCATGTTTTGAACAATCAAACAATTCATAATAAAACTTCTAAATCATGCTACCAAAATCAATCATTTTGACTTATCCGATGCTTGATGAGATATCGATTGTGTATGCATAGTCAATTCAATCACCATAAGCCTTTAGGTTGGTGATATTATGCCCCAATGGTCAAATATTTCCTTTCTCGCTCGTAGAATACACACCCCCCAATCGATATTCAATTTTCTCACCCTGGGTATTAGCTCTAGACTGACTCTCAAAACACTTATTCTTTTATCGCTCAAAAATTGGTTAGGTCTAGCCAATACAATTGCTATCTAGATCTGTGATGATTCTCTTTTTATCGAATGCTTTGGCCATCAAGCGTCCACTAGGTAAGTCAAACCCACTAGTCATCTATATCCCCAAGTTATGCGCACAATGGTTCAATCTTGCTTTTGCTTCTTTCTTTTTTTTGGGATATATATCTTATGTGTAAGACCTCACTCCCTTAAGCTTTCTAGATGACCCTTGTAGCGAGCTTTAGGTCGATGGCTCCCAGGTCTGTTAAACCTTAGGGCACCGAGCTTTGAGAACTCCAATGGACTTTATCACTCGAGTCAACTAGGCTACGAAGAGAGGTATAAGATAATATATGTGCCATGCTTTTCAATTTTTTTTTTTTTTTTTTTTGTGTTTGCAAGTTAAAGAAGCGGGGATTAGATTCCTAGCATCCGGTCAATACCTAGATTCCACTTGATAGCCAAAGTACACTCCACACATATATTACTCAAGCACGGAATCAACACATATCTAAACAACTTCTGCATTGGTTTGACCACCCCCAAACTATTCTCTCAACTGGTTAGGTAATTGAGTTGTCAATTAGTAGTTTTGGTTTTCTCAACTAAGATTCACTACTCTTTCACTGTATTCTATTCAATATACCAACCCAGCGTAGTGAAATTCATGACCATAAATCACACTTAATCGTATCTCACATGGATAAGTAAAGTCTATAAAACAAGCATAAGTAGCATAACCTAGTCATAATTCATGAATTGATATCAGTTTCAAATAATATCATCATAGGCCGGCAAGGCTATCCAACATACAAGCACACAATTTTTTTTTTTTTTTTTTTAAATAACACACAAAAATAACAAAAATACTCAAAGTCACCCCCAAACTTAAAGTTCACATTGTCCTCAATGTGACAAAAGAAAGCAAAGTAAATAAGAAATAAGGAAAGAGACAACCTGAATCAAAAGGTATGGGGATAACAATCGGACTTTTAGCTCATCAGTATGCATTGGTTTGGAATGACGATGTGCAACCTGAAATATGAAAAACAATAATGATTAAATGTACGTAATCACTAAAAAATGGGAAACATGCTCTACGTTCTAATGCAGTCCTAAAATTCTACATGCAATGCAATAACTATAGAAAAGATAGAAAATGGGTTGCCTCCCATTTAGCGCTCGAGTTATAGTCTAGAGCTCGACTCTTTTGCAAGTATTAGTTATGGAGGCTTGAATTGATCTTTGGAAGTCTTGCATTGCTTGCAATTGCCAGCTTTGCACGTTTTTTTCTTTGCTCTCCATATTTTAACTCGACCCTTTTCATCTTTAATTGGTGCAACTAGTCCACATTGTATCGGGTTTGCGCTTTTCTTGGCCAATTATTACCCCTTCATCAACTCGAAAGCACTCCTCGAGGTCGATTGGTTGCTCGGGTATGGTGTACATCTTGAATCTTGCTCGTTCATCCTGCACCCCTCAAGATTAGCTCACCCTTTTCAACATCAATAAGGGCCCCGACTTCGTTGCTAAGAATGGTCGTCCCAAAATGATTGGCTTATTGCGATCCTCTTCGATGTCAAGGACAATGAAATCAACTGGAAAGAAAAACTTTTCCACCTTGATGAGCACGTCCTCAACTACACCCCGTGGGTACTTGATCGATCTATCGCCAGTCGTAGAGATACACTTGTTGCTTTTACTTTTCCCAACTCTAATCTCCTCAGAGATGAAAAGAGGCATTAAATTTACACTTGCACCTAAATCACATAAAGCATTAAAATTATAAAATTCTCCAATTGTGCAAGGTAATTTAAAACTCCCTGGATCTTTTAACTTCGGAGGCAACTTATTTAGCAGAATAGCACTACATTCCTCAGTTAAAGCCACTGTCTCGTTTTCATCTAGTTTTCTTTTCTTGGACAACATTTCTTTCATAAATTTCAAATACAATGGCATTTGAGTTAATGCGTCGGCAAAGGAATGTTGATATGCGGTTCTTGAAAACTTCAAGAAATTTTTCAAACCGCTTGTCGAGCTTGTTCTTATGCAACCTCTAAGGAAATGGAATGGGTGGCACATAAGCTTTGACAGAATTGGTGCCCTCACTTTTGATGATTCAAAGAAATTCTTTTGAAACTTCTTCTTCTCGATTTCGCATGTTTTGTTCGATTCATCTTCCTCAACTACCACCGTTCATCATTTTTTCTCGGTCTTTTCACGTGAATCTCTGGCGGTTGTACTCCGCTCCTAGTAATGATTGCATTTACTTGTTCTCTTGGATTTGTTTACGTAGTCTTTGGGTAAAGTGTCCGGTTTTCTATCCGGCGGTTGTAGGGCTAATCCGACCAATCCGAGTCTCTATTTTTACGATAGAAGCTTGTTGATTTTGATGTTGATGTCCAATCGCTCTAATGCTTTATCGGTTTTACGATATACTATTGGAACATCTCTCCTAAACTCGGTCCTCTTTCCCGTTGAGCATTATATGCATTACCACTTTGTTGATTCTCGTGCCATCTAAAATTGGGGTGTTGCTTCCAACTTTGGATTGTATGTTTGTGAATATGGATTGTCTTTGCGATGTGTATTATTCTCGCACAAAATTGACTGCTCGGAGAGGCCAATAACATACAATCTGATGTCGAATGGTTAGCTCCATAGTTCTCGCACATGATGGTTGCTTGGATGGCATTTACTCCTTGCATTTGTGTTCTGACCAAGAGCTCCACCTGCTTCGTTAATGTAGCAAGTTGTGCATTGGTAGCTGACAGACCATCAATCTCATGTATGCCTGCTACTTTTCTTGGAGTGGTGCGATCGGATGAAAACATGGTCTGTGTGTGTTGCAATCACTCATAGAGATCCCATGCTTCATTGACATTTTTATTCGCGATGGACCCGTTTGCGAGAGGTCCACTATCGATTTAGGCGAGGAGATAGCCTGAATAAAAATATTGAGCTTGTTGGCCCTTTTAATACCATGGTTCGGACATTTTCTCGAGTAACCCTTGAATCATCCCCAAGCTTCATGATACCTTTCGCCCTCCAGTTGTTGGAAAGTAGAAATTTCCAACTTCATCTTTGCTACTTTAGCAGGTGAAAAGTATTTATTACAGAATTTTCTGGTTAAATCATCCCAAGTGGTGATACTAGCATGTGGTTCTGAATCTAACCATTCTAGAGCCCCTTCCTCAATGTATATGGAAATAACCGGAGTCTGATGGCATCTTCATTTACTCCTTGAAACTGAAAATTATGGCACATACGTAGGAATCGGAGAGATGAGTATTAGGATTTTCATCCCTTTTCCATAGAACCTGCAGTGATTCTTGAAGAGATTAATCAAATCGGCCCTTAATTGAAAGTCATTCAGACCAAAAGCTGGATAAATAATGCTTGAACGATCAGGAGCTGCTGCCGGAGTTAAGAATTGAGCCATTGGCATGTTTCCATCGTCATCTTCTTCTTGTTCTTCATGTTGTTGAATTCTTGAGCCGCCATTCGAAATTTGCTTCTACAATACATTTTGCTCTTGCGACCTCTTGTTCAAACTCTCGCCTTATTTGTGCATCTCGCCATCCGATTTTGTTCTTTGGTCTTTCTGTTTTTGGTTGTGTTCTTTGCGTCTTCGTCTGAAAGTACATTCAATCTCAGGATCAAAAGTCTCAAGATTGTCGTCTTGCGTACGGAGCATGCAACAAACACCCTTTTCTGTAGTATATAAAAAAAAAAGAGTATCAAGATAAAAACAACTTAACTATAAAAATTAATTTAAGACTGATAATAAATAAGAAATAAACATAAAAGAAAATAAACAGAAAAGAAAGAAAATAGTAATAATAACAATAATAAAAGAAATTAATAATAATAGTAATAATAATAATAAATAAAATAAAATAAAACTAACACTAACGATTAATCTAAACTAATATTAAATAAGAATAGTCCCCGGCAACGGCGCCAAAAACTTGTTGTGAAAATAATGTGATTGCAAGTGCACAATATCGTTAACAAGTAATAAAGTGGACTTTTTGAGTCCGGATTATCGTTCCCACGAAGACTATCTTATTTAGATACTAGTTAAATTAATTAAAGTACTAGTCTATTGACAACAATGTAAAATCAATTGAGTTGAAAGATTTAAGCTAGAACTTTAGATTTTTCGAAAATAATAATAAAGAAAACTATCAAGAATTAATAAAATATGATGGTTGAAGCGTTTGGACAAACGAATTCACCTAGTTATCCTCTCTAATTTCTCATCTCAAGATTTATTCCTAAAGTTGTATTCGGTCGAATTCACAAATTTAACCTAATTTACCTCTCTCGAGTTCAAATTAGTCCTATCTAATTAAGTCAACTTAGGCAATCGAAATGGTCCTTAATTAGATGCATTAAATCACTAAGAATTCAATTCAAGACCGTGACAATAACAAAAGCGTATCTCTACCTTTTATTCAATTGCCAAATTTTACTACGTGGTCTAGATTAATAATTTACCTCTCGGTTCATTACAATCCACAAATCAATGACAAATAATGGCCAATTATCTCAAGCATTAAGAAAAGAAGTAAAATCAAATACTTAATCAATTTATAAATCAAAACTTGAGATTCAAAATTAAAGAATTAAACTTAGGCTACATCGTTCATCCAAACATTAAATCTAGCTATTCATGACTCGAGAGAAAGAAAAGATGAAGAGAAGGAAAGACATAACCGGATCTTGAAAATAATAGAGGAAGAGACGTTGAATATCTTGCACCAAGAAACCTTTGTCTTCAAGCTCCAATCTTCAATTCCGCCTTTGTTCTTCGTCTCTTTGTATCTCTCTCTCTCAATATGATTTTTACCAGATTTTACGACCCCCAATTATGAGTGTATAACTCATATTTATGGTTCCCCCAATAAGCCCTAAAAGATCCCTAAAAATCGTGGGTTACAAGTTTCCAAATTGCTTTAGGACTCAAAAAGGAAATAAAATAACAAGAAAATCCGCATGCCAAAAATTCGGCTGGGCCTTCGTTGAGGGCGAACGCCTGAGCATCGACCGCCTCTGTTGTTTCATCATGTAGGCGGGCGATCGCCCGACTTTTGAGCTCAAGCGTTAACCAGCTCTCTCTTTCTTCGTATATGTGCCTTTGGTCCTTCAACTTTTGTATGTTTGCAATTTGATCCACATCTCCAAGTTTTCGTACACTTTCAGTCCTTTTCACCTATATTGCTTTGTTTTTCTCCAATTCCATCCGATCTTGGGTTTTGACCTGAAATAATTAAATCAACACACAATTAAGTAGAAAAGTACTTATGAGCACTTACAATTATCTACTTTTGATAGTCTAGATAAGTGTAAAATCACACTTATCAGTAGTCTTCGCTCTAATATTGAGGCAGTCCTCTTTTTCGTTGATCGTCTCTTACATAATGTTCATACATAAGCTATTTTTTTCTACTCGATGTGTCTTGACTAGTGCATTGTCTTTCATTGGGACTTAAAATTAGGATTAGAGTTCTAGCGAACAGTCAACGCCTAACTTCAACTTGTTAATCTAGGCTACTTACAAATGTTTTCCTTGAAATCTCAAATCATTACTTCTCTAAACTACACGTTTGTTAGTTCAATCTCTCCTAAACTTGTTCTGGTTAAGTGTATTTCTAATTGAGATCTTGGAATTCAACACTATTATCTAAAGCCTTCACTCAACTTCCACCCACATAACACAACATGTTTTCAAGCTCAAGCAACAACAAAAATAACTATGTGCTTATAGTAGTATTGAGTCTTGCATAGATAATAAGTATAACAAAAGTTGACATATTGTAGCAATATTCAATCAATTTTCACACATTAACATTAGATTAAATAAACGTCATCATAAGCAGACACGTTATCCAACTACATTACACAGATAAAATCTTTTTGATCTTTTTTTTATTATTTCTTTTTACTCTACGATTCTAATTAAACTATGCTCATGACTTGACATAAACAAATAAATTAGAATAGACGCTTATGACAAACATTAGACAATTCAAGTGCACCCACCACCCAATTTAAACATTACATTGTCCCCAATGTAAATAGTCATAAATAATGATTAAAGAGTAGAATGGTGTACTTAATGCCCCAATCACTGGGATGGTGGTGATGGGTAGAGGCTGAAATAGCCAAGGAGTTGTGTGAGCTAGGCTAAGACGACCTCGTGTTTCATCTGCGATCTTCAACCTCCTATGCATGGGCTTATCCAAATTTCCTCGCAGTGTTTCGATAAGTGCATTTTGTGCACTTATTCGGAAGCTTTTAAACTAAGCTTTTATCACGTCATTTTATCGATTTTCTACTTAATCTAGTTTATTATTGTTTCTATTTCGCTTTTGGACTCGTCTGTGAACAATTAGAGAAGATTGGATGAAAAGAACAATAAATTGGAAGATATTTCAAAGTATGAGGATCTAATTGTACTCAATTGAAAGTTGAAGGGCCAAATTGGAGGTTATGGGAAGTTGGAGGACTAAAGAAGCAAATATGAAAATTTGAGGACTAAAATGACCAACAACCAAAGCTTGACGACCAAATTGGAGGATGTGAAAACTGGAAGGACCAAATTGCAAGAACTTAAAAGAGCTGGGCCGGACGATCGCTTCGACTTAAAAGTGAAGCGACCGCCCGAAGAATCGAGAAGGAAGCGTAATACAAAAGCGCTTGGTGGGCAATTGCCTAAGAATGTAGTGGGCGATCGCCCAAATAAGTAAATTTGGCCGTTTTTTTTTATTTCCTTTTTTTTTTAATTCAACTAGGAAACGCTTTTGTACGCGATTTTTAGGATCTTTTGGAATCTTTTGAGATACAATAAGGATAGTATATATATGAGTTATTAGCTCATAATGAAGGGTTGAATTTTTGGGGAAAAAAAGAAGACGTCAAGAAACAAGGAAGAAAAATTACTTGGCGAAGAAGAGTTTTTGGAAGATTTCTTCTCCTTCAATCCATGATAGGTTCCATCAATTTTTTTTATTCTTAATTTAATTATGTTCTTCTAATTTTCTTGAGCCAAGGGAGACGATGAAACATTGTTTAAACAAAGTGATTATATTGTTATTCGTTTAATTACGTTTTAGAGCTTTAACTTTTATTGTTCGTTCTTGTTGGATTAATTAAATAAAATCTCTTTCATCTTAAATATCATGTATTCTTGATTGTTAGAAATTGATTTAATTAATTCGTGCTTGCTGCTTAAACGTGTTCTATTAATTTCTTTTGATTTTCGGTTATCTTTTTACTGATTTGGGATACATAGAATACTTAGGAAACTTTTGATTCTTTGTTTTCTTTTAATTGAATTTGATACGGGGAACGCTTAAGTAATTTAAGTTTGAAGCATAAGGGGAGCCGATATTGGATTTTCTTCTTTTGGATATAATTGATAAATATTTTAAGACAACAATATATTGATTTTGGGTTGTCATTTGTTTTTGAGAATTAATCAATAATTGGATAATTGCTAAGTTAAACAATGGTGGATTCTGAAACCTTGGTACTTTAAACAACTTGAATTTTCAACTCAACTTTTTAACATAATTAATTAGTCTTTAAGTTAAATTATTTCAACCAAATTCCTTTCGACCCAACTAGCCTAGAATAATAGTTAATTCGGATTAATTTAGACTTTCCTCATTGCAGTCTCTGTAGGATCGACCTCGTTACTACTTTTCTATATTCCAATAGATTCGTACACTTGCGAGTTAATTAAAATTTGACATAAGTTTCCAACTCAGCTCGTAAAGTCTGCCATGCCTGGAGCTCGTCATAGATGAATTGTAAGGTCAATCTCATCCGCCTCTATGGTAGATATCCGTCCATTAGATCATCATGTGCAAGCTCGGGATTATCAATCGATTCTTCTTGACCATCGACTTGAGGCCGTCCCAACCGTCTGGCGATGTGTAGCTCAAATTTCCGGTTGCATACCGGTCTATCTCGTCACTTACAATTTCACTATGGTGATTTCTTGAGATAGGTCAATGCCTTGCATTTCACATATCCATGTAGTGGGATAGGAACGCTAAGTTCTATTGATTGCACTGGATGTGTCAATATTTCCAAAAGATATAAGATTTGACATTGAGCATCCTTGTTTGGAGCGAGTACAAAAGGCGTGGCCTTTCCAAGGTAACAATAATCGTGTGAGATGTGGAAAGTATGTTTGTACTCACCATCTTATCTAAAGTATGAACTTGAGGGTCTATAACTCTATATTCCAACGTGCTGCTTTCGTTCGGGCCACTGATCAAGTCCCTAACATATCAAGGGTACAAGCTCGTGTGGGTATGCTTGATTTTCTTGATAATTATCGGCCTCCACATGTCGAGTTTGTAGTCTTGAAGGATAGACAAGAGAGAGCAGTGATGTATTACCCGCGTGCAAACTCTTTGCAGAATCTTGTTGATGCTCGGGATTGTTAATTTCAAATGGATTTTGGCATATAATTCTTTTACAATTTCCACATAAGTCATGCGTGGAGTAGGAACTAATTTTCCCCGCGATTTGAATGATCACTTGGCAAGAGTTCGTTGACAAAGTCATGCATGACGACTCGTCTCTCTATATGATATTCCATCGACTCATGTCATTTTATAGATCAACCATGCGCTTTCATCTTCAAATTTATTTGTGTCATAAACGTGGCTTGTTTTGAGCTTTTACGTGAAGGGCCTTTCGCGTTTTTCGAGCTTCTTGTGTTGGCTTATGTGACTTTAGCATGTTACCTATTAAAATAGACACTACTAAAAATTTGACTAAAAAATTCGTCTCAAATAGTCAATTATTATGGACTGTTTAGAAATATTCTTCCCAATAAGCCGTCGATGAGGGCGGTTTTCCCAAGTTTTGTCCGTAATAATAGAGTATTTGGTACGGTTTGGTACGGTTTGATCCGTTGTAGATGGACATTTAATTGTACATTTAATTTTTGGCCAAAAAACTGCATGGAGACTGTCGAGTAAACCGTCTCAAACATATGTATCTGGGATGTATGTTCCCAAAAATTTTGGTCCTTAATGCATGAAAAATTTGGCGTACGAAGATTTCCTTCCACAAGTTTAACTAAAATATTTTTTGCGAAAAATATTCACAATTAGGGACCAAATGTCCACCAAGAGAAGTTTTTCTAAAAGAATTTTTGCTTCAAGTTGGACGTTTTTCCTCCTCCATCTAGCGATTTGCCGTCACCGTCGAACTAGGTAATTCTCTATCTCTCTTTCATTCGTCTCTCTCCACTCTTTATCTGCTCATTTCAATCTCGTATGTATCTCTTTGTCTCTCTTTCAATCTCGTTCTCACCGTACAAAATTTAGAGATTGTAATTTCTTTGTACTCCTCATTGTGGGATTTTCCGGATGCAAAATGCTCTGGAATGAACTAACTCTATGAAATTCAATCTCTATTCAATTGCCACTACATATATGTAATTCAGACATATTTTTCACTATTCATATATTTGTGTTATCTTATTTTTTATTTTGTGTCTTGTGTTATGATTAAAATGTCTACAATATTCTAATAAGAATGATATTTTATGATTTGAACATAATCGATTTTCAGCAAGTATTATCATGATTATCCTGGGAAAATGGTTTTCTTTCAATAGTATATACAATGTAGTTTTCTATTAATTATAAATTATAGTGTATACCATTTTGTTGATGTGATATATTTTTATTGTAAGTTAAAAATTATAGTGGGTTATTGTATACCATTTTGCACTATCTTTTTGCTATTACTGCTTATTATGAATCTGATTATATGGAGTGGTCTTAAACTTTGATGTTAGCATTCCCCATTACACACACCACATTCCTCATTCCCTCTTGCTTTCAAGGTTCTTCTATTGTCGTGAGTCCGCTCTAGCATTCATATGCGTGTGATTCAATATGAAGAATTTGTACTTTTGGTTAGCCTGTCTATACGTATGAAAGACGAGCAATCATCAATTTTCATCCCTCATATATATCTCTCTCTTTGTGTGTCTTTTAGGTGTAAGGTTTGAGCATTGTTCTCGTATTTTCGTTCTCTGTTTGTTCATAAATACGAGCATTACGTGTTTTTTAGTCCAAAGTTCCTTTTCTGTTTTTTGGTTCAAGTTGTCAACTGGTCATCTTTTGTTCTTATCTTAGGGCATCATTTTTATCTTGATTGTATAATCAAGTGTATGTTTCTCTTATAAAGATCAAATTTAAAAATCATACAATATAAGTAGTGTATGTTTGAAAATTATGTGTGGTTTAAAAAATTATATCAACTTATACCATATGAAAGCCTAGGCGAAGAATTTAACATTTTTGTGTGTGGTGTAGTTATCGATTTAAAGAATAGTCAACATGTATAACAGTTGGTCCAGATGCATCTATCTACTAAGGATTTTGATGGTAGACTTAAAGCATATATAAAGCACACCTTTGCTCGTGTGTTTGTTTGTGCTAGCAAAGTAAAGTGTTCATGCATTGACTGTAAAAATATGAACGATGTAAAGAATGAAACACTCTATGAACATTTGATAAGTAGGGAAATGATGAGTAATTACAAGGTGTGGCATCTTCATGGAGATGAAATTCGAGACAACACCTACTCCCAAAACCATAGTAGATACTATTGATTGTGATCGTGGTGATGGTGACAACATAATTATTATGTTGCAAGATAGTTTTGAGAGGCCGATTGTAGACAAAGATATGGATGGTGTGGTGGAGGAAACTAATAGTGTATCTAGTGATGGTGCTCCTACCGAATTTTACAAATTGGTAGAAGAATAAAAGGAATCTTAGTATTCTGGATGCAAAAATTATACAAAGTTGTCATTCTTTTTAAACTATGGAACCTCAAATGCCTTGGTGGCATTAGCAATAAGATATTTTCTTCATCAATTGACTTATTAAGAAAGGTGTTTCTGAAGGATGTACTTTGCCGGAAACCTTCACCCATAGCAAAAAGATTATTTTAGATATGGGTTTGGGTTACAGCAAGATAGATTTAGATGTTGTTTTTGAAGGATAATTCCAAACACTGAACAATGCACCGTATGTCAGGCTTAAAGATATATTAAAATGAATGGTATTACTAAGAATAAAACACATGTAAAGATTCTATCACAGTCCATTGATACTGAGGCTGCAACGTTTGTACATGTCGTCTAAAGTTGCATTTGACAAGAGATGGCATGAAGATGGCCGCATTAAAGATGGAGTTATGAGGCATCCAACCTACACACCAGCTTAGAAACACATTGACGAGAAATCTCCGTATGTTTCTATAGATCTAAGAAATGTGAAGCTTGGATTAGCAAGCAATGGCTTTAACTCGCTGTTTGGAACCATGAGTTCCATGCACAACATGTAGGCGTGATAATTATGTCATACAATTTGCCTTCGTGGTTGTGTGTAAAACAACATCACATGATCTTGTCTTTGCTTATATCTGGTCCTAAAAGGCCAGGTAACAACATTGACTTTTAGGATCGACCACCTCACTTCCATAAGCGATTAGTTTTTATCTCTCATTTGTCATGTGAGAGAAGACACTTTGAGCAAGTTTTCTCTTAACTTGAAAAGAAAATCAGTTGTATAATTTGTTGAGAAAATGGAAGCTCTCAGTGGCGTGCTTGACTTGAATTAACCGTAAGAAATAAATTATTCCAAGATCTTAAAGTGTAGACATGTGACTAAGCTGAGAAATAATGGAATGAATGTAATTGTTATCACATCCTCGTTATCATTATATCATCAACGAAAACTAGAACATAATTTGTACTTTCAGGTTGTAATTTGGACAAGATGGATCGATTAGACTTGGCGATTGAAACCGAGCACTCAATTAATGCATGGAATAGCTTTCTAAACCAAGAACATGAAGCTTGTTTAAGGCCATACGAGTGGTTTATGTAGCCTGCAAACAAAACTAGCAGTCGAACACTTCAAGTGTCTTGGATTCCAACTTGTTGTTAGATGAATACTTCACCTTGCAAATCCTCATTGAGGAAGGCATTGTTAATGTCCAATTGCCTTTCATTCTAGTGTCTACTTAATGCAATGGTGAGTACCACTATAATGGTCGTAGATTTAATGCCTGGGCTAAAAGCCTTATTGAAAACAATCCCACCTACTAGGTGAAATCCCTTTACCACAAGCTAGACTTTGGTATATATTTATTAAGCCATCGGGTTTTGTTTTAGTTTCATCCATCATTTACAACCAATAGCCCTTCATGTCTGCATTGAGACGTGAGAACAATCTCCAAGTGTTGTTCATGAAGAGAGCCAAATAACTATTCATCCAGCATGGCTTGCTACCATTGATCACTTTGTAAGGCCTCGTGGCATGACAATTGGGTGAAGATACAAGAGGTGATGTAGAGAGCACATAATTCATTACATGGTTTAAGATACTTAAGCTAACTAGAAATAATGCAATCTTAAATGTTTAAAATATATAATATATGAGACTGATTTATATTGAATTAACATGTAAATAAGTCTTAAAACTTATGTAGTTACGTTTATTAATGCATATAAATACTATAATACTTGCTAACATGATTTCTAAGTATTTACATTTATTAATTAGTAACTTTGTTCAAATTTCAAACTTGTTATCTTCTGTGTAAACTTGAACTTCTTTGGTATTTGTAGAAGTATATTGGATATAGTCTTAACTTGTTGTGCTTTTAAGTCATTTGCAACTATATCTTCTTTACATTTCAACTATTATCATACAAGTGGGCACTCTTTTCTAGTGAGATATTGTTTAATTTCTATTATTAATATGAAGTATTATTGCATTTACAAGTATCTAACAAGATAATTATGTAGATAGATGAGTTTGACTTGAGAGTCAAATGTGCGTGATCATATATATTTGAGTTTTGTGTATGGATGTCGATATGTTAGTTTAAATCTATGAATTGAGTTATGGTGGATGTTATTTTGACTTGAGAATGGAATATGCATGATCTTATTTTAAATTTGTAAATGGATATGGATATGTTATTTCAGATTTATAAATTGAATGTAGGTCAAATACAATGTTGAAAACTTATTGGAGTTAGACTTGGAAATGGAATGTTAAGTTATTGTTATATATTTTGTGGATGTGGAATGATTATTATTTTTAGACATGAATGATAAATGTTTTACTGGTGAAAAAATGTGTACCTAGAGGTGAACAGGGTAGTGTAAGGACGGAAAAAAAAAGGTTTAAGGACGGTTTGATCAAATGTGCACCCAGAGGTGAATGATGGGGTTTTTTTTTTTTTTTTTTGTAAATAGTTGGGGACGTTTCAAAACCGTGGCAAACAATTGAAAGTATTCTAACAAAGAGACCAATATAAGGACGATTACTGATTGACGTGAATAAATAGATTTTTTCCAATGTTTGGTGGAATCGTTGTGAAGACCTTCCTTGATACTATCTCGACATACCATTAATAGGGATAATTTTAGTGCTTGTTCCAAATGGGTATTGGCGATTGTTGTCTAGTATTGGGGACGTTTTTGAACCTTCCCTAAACATCAATTTTTTCGTAGTGAGAGATAGAGAGAGATAACATCATAATCACGAAAACTTCAAGAGACGTGATAAGTTAAAACATTAAATTTACGTGCATAGCCTAAGTTCTTGCCGTCGGAGTCTATGTTGATGTCAAAGTAATGCATCAATGGTGTTAGAATACAATGCACATTACTTCAAATATGCCTAAGTCCACACATTATGCAAAAGAAGTGATAATGCTGGTCTAGATAATTTATCAAATACGTGGTGAGCATCTTCCAAAACCAATGTAAATATGAAAATTTTAGTGACCCCATAACCTAAAAATTACCACAAGCAAACACAAAATATCAATTTTCAATCCATTCAACTTTCACAGCCCAACTTCCTCAATAAAATGAAAAGTGTTCAAAGTAACATTTATACTAATTTAAAGCAAGGAAAAGTTAGAAATATAGTGTATCCATGTTACCTTGAATTGATGGAGAAGTGTGACTTGATGAGGAGTCACTACAAGAAATTTCACTTTTAAAGACGAAAATTTTGGTCTTGTAAAGTCTCTCGGCGACTATCTTATTACTAAACAACCTAAAAATAATTTTTGCAATAAAATTTTACATTGTTAAAAGTAAAATTTCTTATAGTGAGTAATGCAATGAAATGGATGAATGATGGTTGATTTAGTTTTGGGGTGAATATAAGGTGGTATTGGGTACAAGAAGCTTAAGAGAAAGTCGCGAGAATGAGAGTGGGAGAAATATGTTCACAACCGATGATTTAAAACATGGGTGCTCTCTCTTGAGCGGACTTAGTGTCTGCTCGAGTGGACGAAATGTGTGCCTTTTGGCACTACTGGCGTGTTCGAGCAACTAGAAAGCCCGTGTTTAAATTTTTTTTTTAAAAGCTTAACACTACTTCTACAACTCTTTCTCAAATTTCAATGAGCTAAAATATGGATTTATGTTCATGATTCACATTCCAATGAATGTAGACTTTATATGCGCTCAAAACACTTCATCCAACCAGATGATGACAACTTAGTCCTAAATGTGCTGAAAACGCACTCTAAAAGCCAAAAATGACATAACTCCCTAAAGACAAAGTAAATAAAAAGGTAAAAAATTGGGTTGCCTCCTAATAAGCGGTTGTTTAATGTCATTAGCTTGGCTTTTTCATTTTGTCACTTTAGGTTGGTTAGAAGGACAACTGATTTTCCATTTAAGAAATCTCCTCTCTAGTATGCTTTCAATCTTTGCCCGTTGACCTCGAACCTTCTACTTCCACCTTGATTTAATTCCATAGCTCGTAAGGATATACATTTTCACCGTGAACAAACCTAACCACCTCGAATGCATTTTTCCAAGAAATAGTTTGTGACGAGAATTATATATCAACACTTCTTGCCTGATTTCAAACTTCATCATTTGAATGTGTTGGTCATGCCATTTCTTCGTCATTTTCTTTATATAGTTTTTCATTCTCATAGGCTTCCATAAGAAACTCTTCTATTTCTTTGAGTTGCGAGAGTCTATTCTCATCACCGCTTTCATGTCAAAATTCAAAGTTCGGACAAAGACAATATGCTCATTGTTCTAATTCAATTGATACATGACACGCTTTTTCAAATACCAATCCATATAGAGACATGCCAATATGTGTCTTGAATGCCGTGTAATACTAGAGGTGTCAAGACGGACGGGCCGGCCGAACCTGCATCGGCCCACCCACCTCGACCCAGAACTGCGTGCCGGCCCGTGAACCGGGCTGACGGTTCACGGGCCAAAGAGGCTGAATGCGGGCCCGATGAGTTCGACCTCTAACGGGCCAAAGAAGCTAACTGCTTGGCCCGCTTTTATAATTTAAAATCGCGTAAAGCCGTGAACGACTCTACGCCATGGTGTGACGGTATGCAAAAAGCAACGGTATCGCACCACATTAATTAAAGCAAAGAACAGTCGCTGACAAAGCGACTACCTTCTTTGTATTATTGTTTGCGATGACGATCAATAGTAACCAGTAAAAGTGGTGCATTTGCAAAGCGCTTTTTTACCACAAATATATATATATATATATATATATATATGTGTGTGTGTGTGTGTGTGTGTGTGTGTGTGTGTGTGTGTGTGGTGGTAGTATAGTCAAATAAGTTATTAATTTTTTTTTAGTAATTTCAAAAAAATTAATTTTTATTCATACGGACCGAACCGTGTCGAACCGCGGCCCATATGGGCTCGACCCGTATGGGCCGACTAGTGGACCGGGCTCGTGTTCAATTTTGGTAGGCTGGGTTGACCCGGCCCGTAACCCGCCTTGGCACGGTCTTTTTTAAATGTGGGCTATTCACAAGGCTTCGTCGGGCGGGCGGGCGACCCACTTGACCTGGATTGACACATCTATGTAATACGCTTAAGTGCGTCGTCTAATTTCTTGGACCAATCCTTGCATGAACAATTCATGGTGAGTTCAAGAATTCGTTTCAACTCCTAGTTGGAGATTTTCGGTTGCCCACCGGTTTGAAGATGAGGGTCAAGATGCGATGACAAACAAGATACTTATGCCAATAATGACTCAAATTGGTGATTGCATAAATGTTTTGTACATCACTAATATTGGCTTGGAGAGTTCATATTGTGTGAAAATGTTCTTTTTCAAGAAATGCACAACTACCCGAGCATCATTTATTGGTAAGGCAACTGCTTCCACCCATTTAGACACATAGATATATTGATTTTCAAATGACGGTGGGAATGGTCCCATGAAGTTGATACCAAACATCAAATAATTCCACTTCAAGAATGCTATTTAAGGGTGTTACGTTCCTTCACGAGTTGTTCATTCTTCTTCACCGCATCGGTCACATTTCTTAACCAAGTTATAGGCATCTTGAAATAATGTTTGCCAGTGGGACCTTGATTGTAGAAGTCTTGGATGCACCGAGGTGTCTTGTATAATTAGATGAGTGACAAAGTTCTAGAATTTAACTCATTTCTTCCTTTGGCACAAAATGTCTCAGAGAGAATGAGATCCTCCCGGAGGTGATGCTTAATGTCACTAAAGAACTTATTCTTCTGGTGACTTGTGTAATCAGGCAAAATGATGGAACTGGATAAATAGTTGACAAAATTAACGTACCGTGGGGTTGTGGATACATTAAGTAGCTTATCATCTAGAAATACTTTGTTGATTCCATTTGGATGATCGGGTCCGATAGTTCAAGTGATATAAATTGTGAGCCACCTAGTTTTCACATCTTTCTTATCTCGATTTCCAAATTGAACTCTTGCAACATAAGTACCCACCGAATAAACCTTGCTTTTAAGTACTTCTTAGCAAGCAAATATTTTAGTGCAACATGGTCTGTGTAGACGATTACATTTAATCTAATGAGATATGATTAGAATTTATCAAAGGCAAACGCAACCATTAGGAGCTATTTTTCAGTGGTAGCATAGTTAAGTTGTGCATCAATAAGTGTTCTACTATCATAGTAAATTAAATGTGGCACTTTATCCTTATGTTGGCCCAACACAGTCCTCATTGCATAGACGTTGGCATACATTAGCTCAAAATGTAAGCTCCAATCCGATGCAACAAAAATTGGTGTTGAGATCATCTTTTCTTTCAGAGTGTTGAAATCTTGCAAACACTCCTCGGAAAAAGTTGAATGGGACATCCTTCTCAAGCGCAGACTACACAAAGGTTTCGTGATTTTTGAAAAGTCATGAAACAATGATAAAACCTGCATGCCCTAAGAAACTTCAAATGCCTTTAACTGAAGCGGTTGCAGGTAGTTTCTCAATTACCTGAATTTTGCTCTATCCACCTCAATTCCATTAGTTGAAAACTAATGTCCCAACACAATTTTCTCTTGAACATGAAATGAAAATGTTACCACCAGATTTTGATAAGGCCTCCATGTCAGCAAAGACTCCATAAAAGTTCCATAAAAAGCCCCATAAAGGCCCAAGTTAGGCCTCGTGAAAGCCTCGTAAGCCCAATGAGAGCTTTTCGGATTCGTAAAAGTCTCATGTACCCAACGAGGGTCTCGTGAATGCATTTAAGGCCAGGAAACACATTGGCACCCTCGAATTAAGTATGGCGAAGCCCGTGAAAAGCCTTGGCATTCATGGCCGACCCCGGGTGCTTCGCCGGCAACCGAATCTGTCATAGATCCATGGGCTTTATGATATTTTAGAATGACCATACATATATATTCAAAGAAACTAAATATCAATCCCCTAAATATTAGGCAACGTGATGATATGAATCAACTCGAATAAGGGATAAAATCTGGGAGATTGCATTGACAACTAATTATCCTTATCCCATAAAGAATGAGGATCCAATCAGATATTTAATTGATTGTTTTCTTAAATCAATTAGAACTCTGAAGCTATAAATACAACATCTCTGGTTATTCTAAGGTATACATTATTCTCACCCTGAAACTCTGTTCAAATTTTTGCCTGCTTGTCTCTCCCACACTCAAATATTATCTCCCATGTATTGTTGTTTCTTACATATACTGACGCATCGTCTTGATTGTCAGAGTACCAATGATCGCCAAACCTTTTTTCTCTGTGATCTTGGTACCTAATGGTCGTCCTAGTGTACAGATAATATACAGGTTGGCAGAGGATTGACTGGAGATCGGTTGACACGCGGTTAGCGCAAAATCCGACGTTAATAGAAAAAATTTCCATTTAAGAACAAGATTAGTTTCTTGATGTCGCTGTAGAAATAGAGACAAATAATTTAACACTTATCGAAAGACGACCCAAAAGCTGAGAAATCATTCATTAACACTTATATGTAGTTTTTCACCATATATGAGAAGATCGATACCACGCAACACTCAAATATAGCAAAGGCATCACACAGTCCAAAAGATATAATCTTTTACGCAAGCGTGCCATATGGATAGGTGAAAGTAGTTTTGTCCTCATCTTATGGAGAAATTGCAATTTGATTGTACCCTGAATATTATCTAGAAAACAATAGTGAGAGTGTCCAGTGATCCTTTCCAACATCTGATCAACGAAAGATAGAAGAAAGTGTCCTTCTTGGTTGAGTTTGCAATAATCGATGGAGACTCTCCACCATCTAAGTGTTATGGTCGAAATAAACTCATTGTTTTATTTGGTAAAACAATAAGTCCTCTTTTTTTTTGGAACTACTTAGAATGGACTGACCTAAGCACTCTTTGAAATAGGGTATATGATACCTGCATCTAGAAGTTTTAGTACCCCAGCTTTCTCAAATTCTTGCAATTTTGGATTCAGTCAGGGTTGATGTTCCACTGAAGGCTTGTGTCATCCTTCACGAGGGTTTTATACATGCAGAATGATGGGATGATAGCTTTTATGTGATAAATAGACTGTCATATAGCAGTTTTATGGTCCTTACCCGAAGTAGTTTATCTTCTTCCATTTTATAGAAGAAATTGGCAACGATCACTAGTAGTGTAGATTTCTTTCCTAAATAAGCATATCGCAGATGGGTTTGGTAGCTTCTTAAGTTCAAGAGTTGGAGGTTGTAGAATGGATGACAATGGTTTTGTAAGGCCATTGCCAAGTTCTACAAATTATGGGTTCCTCTTGAAAGGCGAATGAGTTTCCAAATCACCGAGTACAAGCTTACATTTCTTGAGTCGATTGTGAGAAAATACAGGTGGACAATGCTTGACCTCAAGCGATCCTTGGGGATGATCACGAGTGAATGTATTTGCCACAATCTTGTCTATCACATCATTTGAAAACATAAGTCGACTTTCTTTGGATACGTGATTGCTTTGAATACGTTGATCATGACATGTTCCTCATTTATCCCGAGAATGAGCTGACCCTTTTGCACATCAATTATAGCTTGACTAGTAGCTAAAAATGGGCGTCCTATATTAAGTGATACATCTTTGTTTTCCTCCATGTCTAGGACGTTAAAATTAGTCGGGAAGATGAATTTATCCACTTTCACCATAATATCTTATATTATTTCCTAAGGGTGTTTAATGGACCTATCACAAGCTGTAACGATACTGTTGTTTCCTTTGCCTCTCCTAAATAAAGCATCCTATAGACAAAAAATGGCATTAAGTTAGCACTAAGATCACATAATGCCTTTTCAAAGTAATTATTACCTATGGTGCAAAAAATATTAAAATTCACTGGGTAGTTAAGCTTTGGATGTAGGTTATTTTGCAAAATTGCACTGTATTCCTTGATCAACATCACTATTCATGTTCTTCCAGCTTCCTTTTGTTTGAATAGACTTCTTTCATAAACTTCACATACCTGGTGCTAATCCATCTGCGAATGAGATGTTGATATGTAGTTTTTTAAGGACCTCCAAGAATTTTGTGAATTACTTATCTAGCTTGTTTTTTTTTTTTTTTTTTTGCAACAATTGAGAGAATGATATAGGTTGCACATAGGCTTTGACATTAACAGTTGCCTTGACCTATGGGGTATCTCAATTCTGTTCTGGAGTTGTTTTTGTTGTTTGTTCAGACCGCTTCACTTGTTCCTCGTCCGTTGTAGGTACCTTTTTCATTGGAGGCAACATGTCTTTTGACATGGATTTCAAGTAGCTGGACTCCACTCTTGGTAGTGATTTTTTCGTATTGGTTTTAGTTTTACTAGGTAGAGTTCTCTGTGTCTTCTCGAAAAATGTTGCAGCTTTCTGTCCCACCTGAGTATCCAGATTATTTATAGATGCATGTTGGTCTGTAGAGTTTTATTAGTTTTAGTAATGTACTAATAAATCAAGTCTTCCAACAAAGGCTTTTTCTTGTGCTCTTGTTGGAAACATGGTGGTTAGCTTTAAGTTTGGTTTTCATGATTCTAATTATTACTCAGAGAAAAGTTGGGATGACTTCTCCACCCAAGATTATATGTATTAGATTAGGGATTATTCTCCCAATGAGAGAAATTATATGCATAATTGACCTTTTCAAGATTAAATATGAAAGTGGTGTTCAATGGATAAGCTGAAGTCTAGTGATTCACCCTGTACCCCTCACAAATCGGATTACGACTATGTTGACTAACTGAGTGACAATGTCCATCTTCCTTGTTAGAGCTTCCATTTGAGTATATAGTGCTAAAATGACGTCAACATTGTGATGTCCCGATATTTTTCTCGACATTTTCCTTTATGATGGCCATGTAGCACTAGTTTTGGCCATTCTTTCAAACAAATCATATGCCTCTTAGACTGTCTTTGTCTTAATCAACCCATTCGATGATGAATCGACTACATATCGGTTTGTTAGAAGTAACCCTGTATAGAAATATAGGACTTGAAGTCTCTTCTTGATGTCATGATTTGGGCACTTGCATAGTAATTCCTTGAACCGTTCCCAAGCTTCATGTAATTTTTTAGAATCAAGTCGCTCGAGTATAGATATATCGTACTTTAGTTTGGCAACTTTAGTTGGTAGAAAATATTTAGTGGTAAACTTCTCGAACTGTTCCACGTAGTAATACTCTTGGCGGGATTAGAGTGGTTTCTAACCACTCTCTCGCTCCATCTCTTAGTGTATACAGAAACAACATCATTCTGATAGCGTCATCATTCACCCATTGGTAAGTCAAGTTGGTACACAGCTTCAAAAAGTGGAAACATGGCCATGTAGATTCTCATTTGATTTCCCATTGAATTGCGGATAAGTTTGGAATAGATTGATCACATTCGGACATATTTGAAAATTCTAATGCCCATACGGAGGATATGCTATGTTTGATTGATTTTGATCGAATGTTGGGGTTATGAATTTCTCAACTGGCAAGTCTTTTTCATCAATTTCTACTGGTTGTGGAAATTGAACACATACGTCTGTCTTTATGTTTACTTGGTCCTTTTTCCGTTTATCTCTTTGTTCTTTTCTTTGTTGTCTGAAAGGCATCCCGATCTTGAAATCAAATGGAAAGAGATTAAGATCCTCCAAGTTTTTCATATACCAAATGCAAATACCTGAAAAGATAAAAAAGAGTAAGGTGGAATAATCACAAGAAATAGTAAATAGAATAAAAAAAGTAAAAAATTTGAATTCAAGATAAAATTTATAAAATTGAAGTTAAAAAACATAGTCCCAGCAACAACGCCAAAAACTTGTTCGGTGAAATTTCGCATGCATACGGGTTCTTTGACTAGAAATAGTAAAATGAGTAAAAGGAACATAGTTCCCACGAAGACTTAGATCTTAACTTAAATTCGACCAATTCGAGCTTAAATCGAATACACACAATAAAATATTTAATCAATTAACGATATTTATATCTATGCTAAAAAAATGGTTTAAAATAAATGCAATTTTGATTATTTGAGAAAATCAAGTAGTCAAGCTATGTTAGGAATCCGATTCTACCACTAGTATCTATCTTAATTTTCAAAATCCCACTTCTAATCCAATTTATGCTTAATTTGCCAATTGATAATCCTAGGTTGTCTATTAATCTCTTTTGAGTAGAATTAAACCTATTTTCATATACTACTACCCAAAATATTCTTATTCTGAATTCGAATATATAAAAATACATTTAACAATAAGACCATCTAAATTGATTGCACAAAGCATATAAGATTATTTCTAACTTCTATACGACATTGTGTTGGTTTCCAACATTGAGTTAAACATACTTTGAATCTCTCGGAAGCAAAATAAGTCACAAATTCATTTAAAAGGTGATCAAACATTCAAATGGAATTTAAACAATAGCACCATTCAATCAAGCACAAATTAAGATTAGAAACAAGAAATTTTGAATTAAAACTTCAACTAATAGTTTACATCATCATCCCATATGAAAATTAGCCTACTATGTTTGAGTTACAAAAGCACAATAATATTTGAGAATCCAAAGACAAGAAGAAGCTTTTGAGTTAGATTCCGTCCCCTTTGAATGTCTCCAATGGAGTTCCCACGAACCTTCAACCTTTTTCTTGCTTTGAAATCTCATGCTTTGAAATCTCACGCTTTGAAATCTCACAAAAGCTTAGCAGATGAAGAAGTCTTGTGTAAAACCCCTTTGCTATGTTTTCTCTCCAATTTTTGAACCCTAGCTTAACTTTTTTTTCTCTCTATTTACAGCTCTTGATTTAATGCCCAGAATCGTGCTCTAGATATTCGTGAAAAACCCGCTAAAAGATAGACTCCCACTAAGGTGAATATCTACCCACAGTGTCCACTCGGCGGGTGCCACGTCCCGGGTCGGCGACATAGGCACAAGAATTCTGGCCTCTAACTCGCTCGAGCGGCCAAAGGTGCTTGAAAATTCCTCTTTCTTTCTCCTATCTTGACTCGATAGGGCGACTATGATGCTCGATCGACCCCTCACATTCGTCTACGTGAAATGTCTTGTACTTCAGTCTCATTTGAATTTATTTCTATTCGATTTTGCTTCTAATCACTGGAAACAAGATAAAATTAATCAACGTTGAAGATAAAATTAATCAACTGTTGTTTTGATTCTAATTATTCGAATTGTACCACAAAAATGTAATTAAGAAGGCTAAATGAGTATATAAAGACCCTCATCATATATCAAACACAAAAATAAATAATTTGTTGTAATAAATTCAATTTAAATTTTACAAAATAGAACTTATTTATGTCTTTGTGCTTAACTTCGAAAGTGATGAAAATGGCTGAACTTTGTCGGAGGCCATCATTCATTTCTATGTAAAGTTTTGTATTTTTTTATTTTTCACCTCCAAGTATTAAAATAGATCCAATTGCAGCGGTATAAAGACCCCATTAATTGGTTAGCGATTTTTCAAATCATTCCTTTTTTCGATGAGCTTTATTATTTACTAATTTTGTTCAAAAAATGTTAGTTTTTCTAATAATTACTATTTTTTTTTTTTAAATTGTAATTTAAATTAGGCAAAATAGAAATGGACAAATCCATCGGTAATTTCATTTGAACCAAGCAATCGCTAAAATGGTTGCTGATAACTCCTATCAAAATTCGTTGGAAATATCGACGGACATGTATATGTAGGTAAATCCTTCGGTAATCATCGACACATTATGTTGGCGTCGGAAAATTACTAGCAGGACGTTCACCTTCGGTATGTATCGAAGGAAATATCCATCACTGAAGCCACATATTTTAGTAGTGATAGAACAACATAATAAAGAACAACGATAAAATTGTAATTACGATCGTATTTGTTGTCTCGCGCAATATTGTCTAATAATACTTACTAAAAATTGAATGTAGTTTATTTTTTTATATATATGAGCCCATCCATAATCCAATTAGTAATTGGAGAATTTTGTGATAATCCGGCTAAAAAATTTCAAATATAAAAATTATGAATGAAATATTATTAGCAACTTTGGCGATATGAAAAGATCTGTCTTTTCTTGATACACATAGGTTTAAATAAAGTTGGATGTCTAGGTCTCTTCTTCATACATATAGTTTTAAACTTAGTTGGATGTCCCACTATCGTGGGTGCTTGGATTCCAAGTGCAGAACGTAGCTGTTGCCCAATTTTCAGCGCATTCCTTCACACAATCTTCCCAATATACCTCCTCAGGCGACCATCGGCAATATGCTTCACAACTCAAGGAGCATTGGTCGCCCATGACTAATAAGCCAGAATTTATCAATATAGCCATCATCAACGTCACTCCAAGCAAAACTTTTGTCTCTAAGACCATCTTTCTTCCCTCCGAATTTTGATATGCCATTTAATTATACAAGACTTTTGTGATAGATGCCTATATATACAATAAATCTTTCTGTCTATTCTTTGCATACATAGTAAACAGTAAATACAAGCATTAACATTGTGTGAGACTTATAAGTTAGCCATATTAAATGACTTTTGAATGCATGTTTGTTCGTTCACAAGTGAAATTAATGAAGATAATTTTATATTTAATTAGTTCTTTAATTAGGAACATTAATTTACATTTATTTCATAATAAATGTGATTATATTTACATAATGCATATGATTTTTGAGGCCTATGAAACGTCTAAATAGAATAAAACCTAGGAGAAATCTATGTACCTCTCAAGTAATAATGATGTAGTCATACATATTCCCTTATTTTTCTTTTATTTTTTATTTTTTTTTTGATACCTGCGTATCCCAGCCATACACTGTAGACTATGTCCTGGACCACCCATCCCCGGCCCCTCAGTGATGGGCGGAGGTAAATCGCGGGATATACCCAAGTTGACCAGGGTTCGTGCACCCTTTATACTCCTGGCCCCAAGGGAGCCTTCCTCCATGGATATTATACATATTCCCTTATTTGATCTCGATCGTAGTTGATTATAAATACCATTGTATTTCTCATCTATGCAAAGGTGAAAATTAATTATTTCTTTGAATTATGGTTTTATTAGAGGTGGCAAATGAGCCATACCAACACCCCAACCCAAGAAACAATTTCACCATCTTCCTCGATGAACTCCAAAATTTGGGTTTGGGCTAAATTTGGTCTAGCCTAACCCAATTTTATACGGGCTCGTATTTGTTAGGCCAACTCAACCCGATTTTTTGTGGACCCACGAGACTCTTGGCCAAGCCACCGACCCAACTTAAATTTTTGATTTATTTTTCCATGTTTAAAAAGAAAAAGAAAAAGAAACAACTTCACCATCTTCCTCTGCAAACTCCCACCCCATGATTCGCGAAACTTGATTTCGCGAAAACAAGGGGAAAATCTCTATTTTCGTACATTTCGTTTCACGGTGGGGTGGGCGACTTGGTAAAAAAAAATTTATTGGACAACTTAGCTTCAGCCCGATTCTTTATTTTTTAAAAAATTTGAAAAATACGGTTATTTTGAAAAAAATTGAAAAGTAGACTTCTTTAATATATCGAATATGGAAGGGTAAAATAGAAAATTAATTACTACAATGCCTTAAACCATACCTTACGTTTTTTCTCTCGATTTACGCGAAAATTCCTCAAATTCATTTGCTAATTCATAGTTTCTATCCGCTTTTATATTTTAACACTATATTGTTCAACATGGTTGGAGAAGGCGAAATCATCGTTGCAGAATCTTCAGAGATGAAGAGAAAGTGTAGTTCAGTCGAAGGATCTTCAAAAAAGATGATAAATATTGTCCGTTTATTCTGTATTTCTATATTTTTTTCGATTGCTTTGTTAATTCGAATTTATGTTTTCCATTAATATTCAATTTATGATATTGCCTTTAGGAAAATCAACGACAATGGTTGATGATTGAAATTTTTACATTTTGAGGGATTTGTTATGTGAAATTGCATTTGCTGTTTTCAATGATTAACTGGTTGATGATGGTGCGTTTAGGAATCCAATAACACATTGAAACCATTGCCAAATCAATGATATACCAAGTGTAATTTGATGGTATTCAATTTCACCAACCTGTTTTTTTAATATATCCTGTATGAAAATATGTCCCTTCTCGTTTGATATGTTAATTCATATTCCAAATGTAATAAGTTTAAACATGCAAACTAAAAAATTGATGGCATGATCAATGTTTTTTGAACTGTATGCAACTTTTTGATATGTTTGTCACTTTTTGGAGATGTTTGTCACTTTTTACTTAAAAGTTATAGAGCATTCCACTTTCATCTAATATATTAATGCAATATGTTTGAACATCCAAACTAATATATGATTTTTAAACATTCCACTATTAAGTTATAGAGCATTCCACTTTCATCTAATATATTAATGCAATAAGTTTGAACATCCAAACTAACATATGACTTTTGAACATTCCAATATTTTTTAAGATGTATATCACTTTTAAAGAGATCCATGTCACTTTTTGGAGATGCTTGTCATTTTTTTTTTGAGATATTTGTCACTTTTTACATAAAAAGTGAAAGAGCATGTCACTTTTATGTAATATATAAATACAATAAATATGAACATACAAACTAACAAATAGATTGTATGATCACTGTTTTTTGAGATGTATGTCACTTTTAAAGAGATCTACGTCATTTTTAAGAGACGGTTGCCACTTTTTACTTATATAGGTACAATAAGTTTGAATGTGCAAACTAGTAAATTGACTTTATGATCACTGTTGTTGTAGATATATGTGACTTTAAAAGAGATGAATGTCACATTTTAAATCTATATCATTTTGAAGAGATGTATGCCACTTTTTGAAGATGTTTGTCACTTGTTGGTGATGTTTGTCACTTTTTACTTAAAAGTGACAGAGCATGTCACTTTTATGTAATATATAATACAATAAGTATGAACATCCAAACTAACAAATAGATTGTATGATCATTATTTTTTGAGATGTATGTCACTTTTAAAGAGATCTAAGTATAGATACAATAAGTTTGAATGTGTAAACTAATAAATAGACTTTATGATCACTGTTGTTGTAGATATATGTCACTTTAAAAGAGATGAATGTCACATTTTTAGATCTATATCATTTTGAAGAGATGTATGCCAATTTTTGAAGATATTTGTCACTTTTTACTTAAAAAGTGACAAAGCATGTCACTTTTATATAATATATAAATATAATAAGTATGAACATCCAAACTAACAAATAGATTGTATGATCACTGTGTTTTTGAGATGTATGTCAATTTTAAAGAAATCTACTGTCACATTTTTAGATATATATCATTTTGAAGAGATATATGCCAATTTTTGAAGATGTTTGTCACTTTTTAAAGATGTTTGTCACTTTTTAAGTAAAAATGACATATCATGTCACTTTTATATAATATATAAATACAATAAGTATGAACATTCAAACTAACCAATAGATTGTATGATCACGGTGTTTTTCAGATGTATGTCACTTTTAAAGAGTTGAATGTCACATATTTAGATATATATCATTTTGAAGAGATGTATGGCACTTTTTAAGATGTTTGTCACTTTTTATTTAAAAATGTGACAGAATGTCACTTTTTAAGTAAAAGTGACAGATCGTGTCACTTTTATGTAATATATAAAAATAATAAGTATGAACATCTAAACTAACAAATAGATTATAAGATCACTTTGTTTTTGAGATGTATGTCACTTTAAAAGAGATCTATTGTCACATTTTTAGAATATATCATTTTGAAGAGATATATGCCACTTTTTGAAGATGTTTGTCACTTTTTACTTAAAAAGTAACAGAGCATGTCACTTTTTAAGTAAAAAGTGACAGATCATGTCACTTTTATATAATATATAAAAACAATAAGTATGAACATCCAAACTAACAAATAGATTGTATGATCACTGTATTTTTGAGATGTATGTCACTTTTAAAGAGACATACTGTTACATTTTTAGATATATATTATTTTGAAGAGTTGTATGCCACTTTTTGAATATGTTTGTCACTTTTTACTTAAAGAGCGATAGAGCATGTCACTTTTTAAGTAAAAAATGACAGATCATGTCACTTTTATGTAATATATAAATAAAGTAAGTATGAACATCCAAACTAACAAATAGATTGTATGTATTGTTTTTGAGATGTATGTCACTTTTAAAGAGTTGAATGTCACATATTTGGATATATATCATTTTGAAGAGATGTATGCCATTTTTTGAAGATGTCTGTCACTTTTTTTAAAAAAAGTGACAGAGCATGTCACTTTTTAAGTAAAAAGTGCTTAAAAAGTGACAGATCATGTCACTTTTATGTAATATATAAAAACAATAAGTATGAACATCCAAACTAACAAATAGATTATAAGATCACTATGTTTTTGAGATGTATGTCACTTTTAAAGAGATATACTGTCACATTTTTAGAATATGTCATTTTGAAAAAATATATGCCACTTTTTGAAAATGTTTGTTACTTTTTACTTAAAAAGTGACAGAGCATGTCACTTTTTAAGTAAAAAATATGTAATATATAAAAACAATAAGTATGAACATCCAAACTAACAAATAGATTGCATGATCACTGTGTTTTTGAGATGTATGTCACTTTTAAAGAGATCTACTGTTACATTTTTAAATATATATAATTTTGAAAAAATGTATGCCACTTTTTAAAGATATTTGTCACTTTTTACTTAAAAAGTGACAGTAGGCGTCACTTTTTATGTAATATATAAATACAATAAGTATGAACATCCAAACTAACAAATAGATTGTATGATCAACGTGTTTTGAGATGTATGTCACTTCTAAAGAGATCTCATCATCACATTTTTAGATATATATCATTTTGAATAGATATATGCCGGTTTTGAAGATGTTTGTCACTTTTTATTTAAAAAGTGACAAAGCATGTCACTTTTTAAGTAAAAGTGACATGATCACGTCACTTTATATATATATATAAATACA
Source organism: Forsythia suspensa (assembly GCA_023638005.1). NCBI lineage: Eukaryota > Viridiplantae > Streptophyta > Magnoliopsida > Lamiales > Oleaceae > Forsythia > Forsythia suspensa. The sequence goes on along the minus strand of JALRMA010000411.1, from coordinate 688,074 downwards.
ATAAGTATGAACATCCAAACTAACAAATAGATTGTATGATCACGGTGTTTTTGAGATGTATGTCACTTTTAAAGAGATCTCATCATCATATTTTTAGATATATATCATTTTAAAGAAATGTATACCACTTTTTGAAGATGTTTGTCACTTTTTATTTAAAAGTGACGAGCATGTCACTTTTTATTTAAAAAGTGATAGTTTAAATAAAAGTGATGAGATCATGTCACTTTTATGTAATATATAAAAACAATAAGTATGAACATCCAAACTAACAAATAAATTGTAAGATCAACATGTTTTTTGAGATGTATGTCACTTTTAAAGAGATCTACTGTTACATTTTTAGATATATATAATTTTGAAAAAATGTATGCCACTTTTTAAAGATATTTGTCACTTTTTACTTAAAAAGTGACAGGGCGTGTCACTTTTATATAATATATAAATACAATAAGTATGAACATCCAAACTAACAAATAGATTGTATGATCACTGTGTTTTGAGATGTATGTCACTTCTAAAGAGATCTACTATCACATTTTTAGATATATATCATTTTGAATAGATATATGCCAGTTTTTGAAGATGTTTATCACTTTTTATTTAAAAAGTGACAAAGCATGTCACTTTTTAAGTAAAAAGTGACAGATCACGTCACTTTTATATAATATATAAATACAATAAGTATGAACATCCAAACTAACAAATAGATTGTATGATCAAGGTGTTTTTGAGATGTATGTCACTTTTAAAGAGATCTACTGTCATATTTTTAGATATATATCATTTTAAAGAAATGTATGCCACTTTTTGAAGATGTTTGTCACTTTTTATTTAAAAAGTGACAGAGCATGTCACTTTTTATTTAAAAAGTGACAGTTTAAGTAAAAAGTGACAGATCATGTCACTTTTATGTAATATATAAAAACAATAAGTATGAACATCCAAACTAACAAATAAATTGTAAGATCACTGTGTTTTTGAGATGTATGTCACTTTTAAAGAGATCTACTGTCATGTTTTTAGAATATATTATTTTGAAGAGATGTATGCCACTTTTTGAAGATGTTTGTCTCTTTTTACTTAAAAAGTAACAAAGCATGTCACTTTTTAAGTAAAAAGTGACAGATCATGTCACTTTTATATAATATATAAAAACAGTAAGTATGAATATCCAAACTAACAAATAGATTGTATGATCACTGTGTTTTTGAAATGTATGTCACTTTTAAAGAGATCTATTGTTACATTTTTAGATATATATCATTTTGATGAGATGTGTGTCACTTTTTAAGTAAAAAGTGACAGATCACTTTTATGTAATATATAAATACAATAAGTATGAACATCCAAACTAACAAATAGATTGTATGATCAATGTGTTTTTAAGATGTATGTCACTTTTAATGAGTTGAATGTCACATATTTGGATATATATCATTTTGAAAAGATGTATGCCACTTTTTGAAGATGTTTGTCACTTTTTATTTAAAAAGTGACAGAGCATGTCACTTTTTAGCTCTGTCACTTTTTAAGTAAAAGTGACAGATCGTGTCACTTTTATGTAATATATAAAAACAATAAGTATGAACATCTAAACTAACAAATAGATTATAAGATCACTTTGTTTTTGAGATGTATGTCACTTTAAAAGAGATCTATTGTCACATTTTTAGAATATATCATTTTGAGGATATATATACTACTTTTTGAAGATGTTTGTCACTTTTTACTTAAAAAGTGACAGAGCATGTCACTTTTTAGCTCTGTCACTTTTTAAGTAAAAGTGACAGATCGTGTCACTTTTATGTAATATATAAAAACAATAAGTATGAACATACAAACTAACAAATAGATTGTATGTTCACTGTGTTTTTTAGATGTATGTTACTTTTAAAGAGATCTACTATCACATTTTTAGATATATATCATTTTGAAGAGATGTATGCCACTTTTTAAAAATGTTTGTCACTTTTTGGAGATGTTTGTCACTTTTTACTTTCACTTTTTAAATAAAAAGTGGCAGATCATGACACTTTTTTGTAATGTATAAATACAAAAAGTATGAACATCCAATGTTTTTTTAGATAAATGTCACTTTGAAAGAGTTGAATGTCACATATTTGGATATATATCATTTTGAAGAGATGTATGCTACTTTTTGAAGATGTTTGTCACTTTTTATTTAAAAAGTGACAGATCATGTCACTTTTCACTTTTTATATGTTCATTCTATAAAATTATTATTTAACTAATCATCATTGTTAAATTTTTTTTTGTAGGACTGGGAGCTATTGATTCTCCAGACCTATTGGTTTCCTGGGAAAGTCACCTTCTACTAACCACATCTAGTGATCAAAACCTTAAACGATAAGCTTACTGAAACACAAAAACAAATGTTTAAGGAAACATGCTTTGGACCATTTCTTGATTTAAAATAAACGGTGATTCAGGCTCAGTTGATTTACCAGTAGTTATTAAGGCAGGTGAAGCAACCAAATGTAAATGAATTATGGTTCAACATCAGTGGCAAACTGGTCAGATTTTGTGTTGAAGAATTTTGTATAATGTCTAGACTTCGATGCGTGGGTAATGGTAATTTTACCAAGTACGTAATGCGTAGTAGTATGATTAAGGACAAATATTTCAAGAATTATGATAGCATTTCAACAGAGAGTGTTGAAAATGTGTTTAAAGAGTTGCCATCCGATCATCGCTGACAAGGATATGGTGGATGTTGGTATTATTTATCTTATTTCGTCATTCTTATTTGCCACATCATACCATAAATGTGTTGATGACTCAATTTTGTACTTGTTGAATCGGGTGAAATAGAATTTTTCCATAGGGAAGAAGTTATATAGTTTGACTTTAATGTCTCGAAGGGTGCATTCAGCAAGAGGATCATGAAGTTAGATCCTTCAAAAAAAATTTGGAGTATATGCTTAATGATTTTCTTCTTGCTTTCCAAGTTTGGATATACGAGTCTATTCTTGCAATAGCTCAGAAAATTTTTTGTGTGAAGTACAAGCCATCACTTCCTTGGATCTTGAGTTGGAGTTCTAATGTGCATTTGACATCTTTACAATTGCACAAACGTATTTTTGACTTGATTAAAGTAAGCTCTATTTATTATTTATGCAATTTTTCTTTACATTTTTTATTACTGTTTGATATTTTAAATTTATGAATATGTGTTTTTGCAGATAGAAGTTAATGATGTTAGGATAACTAACGCGGAGAAGGAGGTGGCATATATTGAGGGGTTGTTTGAGAATTGCAAATCTCAAGGGCAAAACACTAAAGACAATGACAACTTTGAGGAGATATAATATTCAACTTAAGAAACAAATAAAACAACTTGAAGAGAAAGTGAAATCGAATGAAGAAATTCTAGAACGGATGGCAAATGTTGAAAGCAAAGTGAATGACTTGCAAATGTTGAAGGTATGTCACATTTTTAGATCTAAGTCACTTTTTTCAGAAATGTATGTCACTTTATGACACAGTTAGTCACTTTTTGCTAAGAAAGTGACATAGTGTGTCACTTTTTAATAAGAAAGTGACAAAGTGTGTCACTTTTTGCTATAAGTGTGTCACTTTTTGCTATGTCACTTTTTACTATAAGTATGTCACTTTTAAAGAGATTTATGTCACTTTTTATATAGATATGTATGAGACTTTTTATTTATTCTTATGTCTAGAATGTCATGGAAAATGTTGCTAATGATACAATGGACATGAAAAAGAATGCAACCGATTGTCCTAGTTTTTCATTGGGTATTGAGTTTGATTCGATCGAAAAAAATATTGAGAGGCCAAATGAAACTAATGTGGAAAAGGTATTATTCAATTCCAAATACATTGTATTTTTAATTTGAGATTTACTTTTTGTTATTGTGTACTATATAATGTGACTTATTTATTTTTATTCATCTATTGATGAAGATATAATAAATTTTAATGAAGAGGACCTGGAAGATTGTTGATGATGTTGTTGCTCATAGTTTAGCCAAAAAAAAATGTATCAAGATGTATTTTTTTCACATTTTATTTTGTGTTTTTACTTTGTTAGATCTGTTTTTGTCTTGCAAAAGTAATCTTTTATACGCTTTTATTCGATTTGTTGATGTAAATGATGATGATGTTGAATTGAAAGATGATGATTGGCAAAAACTTGATGAGATTATGGCAAATTGCTTTAGCTAAACATAAACTTGAAGAGGCAATTGTTTGTTTGATTATTTTTCATTTGAAAGACTTATTTTTGTGTGTTCTACACAATATAACTTGACACTTTTTAATTTTTTTGCGACATTTTAGACGGATGATGAAGTCACTCCGGATGTGCCCCTGAAGAGGCAAAAGAAACCTGCCTCACTTCTTCAGTCCCCATGGGTAAATCAATATGATTCTACGGTGGGTACTTCTACAGCGGGAACTTCTACTGCAAAGCGTGTGGTGAATGGTACGTTTGCATTCAAAGTTGGGTTGTGCTCCCCATTCGCACCAAATGTGGAAGTATTCGAGAGTTGGTACAAGGAAGGGTTGGTAACGAAAAACAAGTAAGTATGTGACATAATGTCACTTTTTAATAAGAATGTGACACATTATTTTAATCCAAATGTGTTTGTGTAAAAATTAAATCAACCATAGAAAAGATTTATTATTCAAATGTGTTCGTGTAACTTGCATACATTGTTCTGTCACTTTTTGAGCAAAAAGTGACAGAGCATGTCACTTTTTAGGCAAAAAGTGACAGAGCATGTTACTTTTCTATCCCCAACCAACAATTCATATTCAAGATAAAAATAATAATACATTAATGCTTGATCATGATCAATAATTCATGTCACTCCATAATGCACAACAAATAACAAGTTAAATCTTGCAATTAAATCAACCATAGAGAAGATTCTTTATTCAAATGTGTTTGAGTAACTTGCATACATTATTCTGTCATTTTTGAGCAAAAAGTGACAGAGCATGTAACTTTTTAGGGAAAAAGTGACAGAGTATGTCACTTTTCAATCCCCAAGCCACAATTTATATTCAAGATAAAAAATTGATGCATTAATGGTTGGTCATGCTCAATAATTCATGTCACTTTATAATGCACAACAAATATCAAGTTAAATCCTACATTCAAATCAACCATATAGATAATTTTGATTCAATTTTTTTTTCTAACTTATATACATTGTTCTGTCACTTTTTGAGCAAAAAGTGACAGACCATGTCACTTTTTAGACAAAAAGTGACATGGCATGTCACTTTTCTATCCCAAGCCTCAATTCATATTCAAGATAAAATAACGATACATTAATATTTGTCTAACTTGTATACATTGTTTTGTCACTTTTTGCTCACAAAAAGTGACAGACCATGTCACTTTTTAAACAAAAAGTGACATAGCATGTCACTTTTCTATCCACAAGCCTCAATTCATATTCAATATGAAATAACGATACATTAATGTTTGTCTAAGTTGCATACAGTGTTCTGTCACTTTTTAAGTAAAAATTGACATAGCATGTCACTTTTCTAACACCAAGCCTCAATTCATATTCAAGACAAAAAACGATACATTAATGTTTGATCATGCTCAATAATTCATGTCACTTTATAATGCACAACAAATATTAAGTTAGATCTTGCATTTAAATCAAACACATAGATGATTCTGATTCAAATTTGTTTGTCTAACTTGCATACATTGTTCTATCACTTTTTCAACAAAAAGTGACAGACCATGTCACTTTTTAGACAAAAAGTGACATAGCCTGTCACTTTTAGGAAAAAAAGTGACAGAGCGTGTCACTTTTAGGAAAAAAATGACAGAGCATGTCACTTTTCTATCCTAAGCCTCAATTCATAATGTCACTACATGTTACAAAATTTGTACCAGTGTAATTGTATATGACCTTTCTTTTTTGTAATGCAGAGTTAATCATTTCAATGATGAGAATATTAAGATTAGCCCTAGCTTCTATTTCAGTGATGTTTCAATCTCTTCTAAAATGTGGTGGTATGAATTAGTGACAATTAATGAGGCTTTGGATGACATAGTATGTTTTTGTTTGTTAGTTGTTTGGTTTAAGATTTATGTATATAATTTATTAATAAATTGCTGATTCTTTTTTATATACTTGTTTTGTAGCATATGGATGTGTGTTTTTATGATTTGCAAAAGATATTAAGGTATGGACATGGTATAAAAATCAATGCTACAACAACGGACTTTGCCTTTGATGACCAAGTTAGGGGTTGTATGATGATTTTTCAAGGATCCACTAGTCCTTGTTAAGCAAACTTCTCTATATCGTATCCAATTGGATTGTACATGCCTTGCAACATAAGTTGGCGAGAAGTTGGCCATGTCCTTATGCCTTTGAGGATGTATAACTCGGCTCATTGGCTTGTTTGTCATTTTGACATGAAGGAGATGTGCTTGAATATTTATAATTCCTACACTAAGGTGGTCAAGAAGCCCTGTTGTACTTGCAAATTGTTAAACTATTTTCAGTTATTATTCCTCATATTTTGTATAACACTTTGGGTTCTTCGACGACAAAATATTTCGAACAAGAGGCGCTAAAACCACTTGTTGTAAAGTTGGTTCCAAAACTACCACAAAGAAAAGAACGAGTTAGTTTGCTTTTAATAATTTGACTTTTTATATGTTGAATAGATAGAAATGTATGGTTTGCCTTCAATTATTGGTTAATGTTTCATTTTGTTCTTTGCAGTGGTGATTGTGGAATCTATGTGATTAAATATGCTGAGTATTTCATCAATAAAATGTTGAAAGAGATGCCAAAGACATTCAATATTGTACAGGTTCGAAAATACTTGGCCACTCAATTGTGCGTGTAAGCCAAGAAGAAGCAAGTGGAGAATTACGACACTGATAATGATTGGGTGGCAAAGGATATTTGACAAAACATAGAAGGCTGCAATTTTTTTGTAAATAATTTTTTGTAGTATGACTACATATTACATGTAAATGTAGTGTATATGGTGAATGTAGTTTCATGTAAATGAGATTAACAATGTAGGTTTTGAAAGTTTCTTTGCAAAAATGTAAGTACAAAATGATTTTTTCAAAGCTGTTGATTGTAGATTGTAGAAGTGGATCTAATTGATATATTACTTTAAGTATGGAAATCATGTATGCACTTTCACGCCCAAGTTATGGGTTTTAATAATGAACAAGTGACATAGTATGTCACTTTTCGTTGTAAAAGTGACATGGTGTGTCACTTTTCATTATAAAAGTGACAGTGTGTGTCACTTTTTGTTCTTAAATTATGAAAATCATGTATATACTTTGACAGCCATGTTAGGAGTTTTAATAACGAACAAACAACATAGTGTGTCACTTTTCGTTATAAAAGTGACAGTGTGTGTCACTTTTTGTTCTAAAAGTGACAGTGTTTGTCACTTTTTGTTCTTAAATTATGAAAATCATATATACACTTTGACAACTATGTTAGGGGTTTTAATAACGAACAAACAACATAGTATGTCACTTTTCGTTATAAAAATGACATAGTGTGTCACTTTTCATTATAAAAGTGACCATGTGTGTCACTTTTTATTCTTAAATTATGAAAATCATGTATACACTTTGACAACCATGTTAGGAGTTTTAATAATGAACAAAAGACATAGTGTATCACTTTTAGTTATAAAAGTGACAATGTAAGTCACTTTTTGTTCTAACGAACAAATATAATGCGTCCACACCTAATTTGAAAAGAAAACCAATATGCCAAAGTGACACAAATGTCACTTTTTGTTCAAAAAGTGACATAGTGTGACACTTTTTGTTCTAAAAGTTACAATTTCGATATTCATCAATTCTTTTAATAGTTGAAGTATCATGTACACAATTTAGTGTTAAATGATAAGTTTTACATTCCACTATTATGTCATGGCCTATAAAAAAGCAAAGCACATGAATGTTAACACTATTTTGAATAGAAAAACCAATAAGAATGAATAAGTGATACTTTCCAAATAAAAAATAAAAAAACACATAAAACTTGTAACTTTCTTTTCTTTTGTGGCTTCTTCTTCAAAGGTGCTGGTGTTTGACACGATCTTCGATTGTGGCCATACTTTTGACATCTACCACATTTTGTACTTTGCTTTTTTTCTCCTTTTGATGGTATTCTTTTCTCTTTAGGTCGTCCAGATTTTCTTTTTGGATCAGGAGCCAAGACTATTCTTGCTTTTACATCATCCGGTATATTCCAATCATTGCGATCTCCAAGTGGGTAAACCGTACCACTTTGTGTTTTGGACGATACATCTACATTTGTGTAATATTTGAACAATACAAATATGAATCGCCTTTTATCTTTGCAATAACCGACAATGCGTGTGCACGTGGGATTTTGTCCACTTGGAATTGATTGCATGTACATGTCTTTTCTTCAATATTCACCACATATGAGGCACAAACATCATTGACTTGGTATATTATTGAACTTGAAGTCGATGCTGTGCAAATAATGCAAGAAAATAATGTATTAATAAACTACGACAATTAAATCATGCTTTCATGACGTTTACTCCAACTTCATCGAAAAAGTGACACACTATGTCACTTTTTACTCAGAAAGTGACACACTCTGTCACTTTTTATTCGTAAAGTGACAAGCTATGTCACTTTTTTTTAGATAAGCATATTTTCATTACAATAACAATCGATATAATAAGATTTCAAAATCATATACCTTCTACTGATATTTAATTATAAATAGAGCAATAGACGTTATGAAATCTAAGTCATGCCACTTTATACTAAGAAAGTGACACACTATGTCACTTTTTACTCAGAAAGTGACACACTCTGTCACTTTTTATTCAGAAAGTGACAACCTATGTCACTTTTTTTAGATAAGCATATTTTCATTACAATAACAATCGATATAATAAGATTTCAAAATCATGAACTTTCTCATCGATATTTAATTATAAATAGAGCCATAGGCGATATGAAATCCAAGTCATGCCACTTTATACTAAGAAAGTGACACACTATGTCACTTTTACTCGTAAAAGTGACACACTCATTCACTTTTTATTTAGAAAGTGACAACCTATGTCACTTTTTTTTGGATAAGCATATTGTCATGCCACTTTATACTCGTAAAGTGACACACTATGTCACTTTTTTAGATAAGCATATTTTCATTACAATAACAATCGATATAATAAGATTTCAAAATCATAAACCTTCTATCGATATTTAATTATAAATAGAGCCATAGACGATATGAAATCCAAGTCATGTCTTTATACTAAGAAAGTGACATACTATGTCACTTTTACTCGTAAAGTGACACACTCATCACTTTTTATTCGAAAGTGACAACCTATGTCACTTTTTTTGAATAAGCATATTTTTATTACAATAACAATCGAGATATATAATATTTCAAAATCATAAACCTTCTCGATACGTAATTATAAATAGAGCCATAGACGATATGAAATCCAAGTCATGCCACTTTATACTAAGAAAGTGACACACTATGTTACTTTTTACTCAGAAAGTGACACACTATGTCACTTTTCATTCAGAAAGTGACAACCTATGTCACTTTTTTTAGATAAGCATATTTTCATTACAATAACAATCAGATATAATAAGATTTCGAAAACACACTATGCCCCTTGTTGGTACATGCATGTTTTCATTACAATAACACTCTAGCATATAAATGATATTTAGTTCATGCAATTTATAGCCTTTTACCTTCAATTTCTTTGATTCCATGAACTTCTCTCTCAATATTTTTTCTTGTTTGTTTGCAAGTTTTGTGAAGGTTGCCCACAAGATCGTTTAAGTGCTTCACAAACTATTCTTGCAACAAATATCTCAAAGATTCCAATAAAAGTTCTATAGGACAACCTTTTGTTGTTTTTGTTATCGAATTTACTGATTCAACTATATTTGAAGTCATTGTAGAAAACCTGTTATTTGTCATGTATGTCCTTGACCACTTGTGGTAACCAATCTCTTCCTGCATAAAGAACAATCAAAATATTAATCATTTCTTGTATACATTGTTATTATGCATTCAAAATAAATATTTTTGTACATACCAGATGTGATCGAATCCCTTTGTGGATTTCATCGAGTTGTTTCATATGGAACTCAAAATCATTTTTCGTGTAGGCTCTAGCAGCTCTATTGAATGGTTGTGTAATGTTCTTTCTATTTTTTTTTTTGCCAAATGTTGACTTTAAATTTTGTAGCGGTGTAGTAGGAACATAGACCATGCATTGAATTCTTATACACCTTCCGGATTGCACTTTTTATGCTTTTGTGACCATCCGAGATTATACACAATCCTTGTCGCTCACCATAAGCTTCTTTTAACATAAGTAAGAACCACTCCCATGAATCATTAGTTTCTAAGTCACCAACTCCAAATGCTAATATGAAAATATTGTTGTTTGCATCTTGTGTACATGTTGTAAATAATGTTCCACCATAATTTCCCTTTAAGAACGTACCATCAATCACTATTATAGGTCCGCAATACTCCCACCCCCGAATAGATGCTCCTAATGCCATGAAGAGGTATTTAAATTTGTTGTTGTCGTAAGTCTCAATTCTTGTAATTGATCTAGGATTTGTTCGTTGTATCATGTACAAGTACTTTGAACATTTTCATAAGACTCTGTCGGATCTCCTCCCACCAATTCCAAAGCTTTTTCCTTAGATCTCCAAGCTTTCTCGTAACTCATCGACACTCAAGTATGTGTATTCATCATGTCACTTATTATGTCTCATGGGGAGTGTATGTTGTTTTGTTGAGACATACTTGTACTTGATGCATTCTCCTACTATTGAGCTTGTTGCTTGACGGTGATCTCGCTAAGATGATGTTATTTGAGCATGTGTGATCATTTCTCATATATCTTATTTTGAACATTTCTTTTCCTCCAAGTCTTCAAGCTCTAAAACACCATTTGCAATTATCATCTATGCATTTTCAGCACATATTCTTTCTTGTCCAACTTACTTACCTTGAACTGAAAGTTTTTATGTATCGCATACACCGAAATACTTTTCTTAACCAATGTCTTGTTTCTAAAAACCTTTTTCTCTGCAATTTCATTCATACAAACAAATGAAATAATTTCACTACCTGTTTCATTACTCAATTCTTCAACCCCCGGTATGCATGAAGAAACATCAACAACTAAGTCTTCAATAGTTGGTAGACTTTGAACTGAGGTTGTTGCCGAACCATGAGTTTGAAAAACTTGTAATTGCATCATGTCATTTTCTTCACCAGTAGCAACTTCTGAAAGTTGTATGTCTTTAAAACTTTCAATTCTATAACATAATGAAACCGGTGTGACATCTATGTACAAAGGAAAGCTTGCAAGATGTTTCTCCCTTCTTTTGAGCTCCAAATAAAATGTGAGAGAATTATTGTCTGAAATCTTCATCAGAGGTAGGTTTTTCTTCACCTTATATTGTATTGTTATTGAGTGTGTCGCTGGACTTACATTTATAACTGAATATATCACGCCATTGAGTTCGCAGTATGCACATTCTATTGGAACGACAATACTAGCCATTTTAAAATTTGTATATTGGTTACCTTGTTCCCACTTTCCTCCATAATAGATGAATACATTGATTTTATCCATATCTGCAAAAAAAAAACACCGGCATATGATACATTAATGTTTGATCATCCTCAATAGATGTATCATTAAGTAAAAAGTGACATAGCATGTCACTTTTCTATCTCCAAGCCTCAATTCGTATTCAAGACAAAATAACGATACATTAATTTTTGGTCATGCTCAATAATTCATGTCACTTCATAATGCACAACAAATATCAAGTAAAATCCTGCATTCAAATCAACCACATAGATGATTTTGATTCAAATTTGTTTCTCTAACTTGCATACATTGTTCTGTCACTTTTTGAGCAAAAAGTGACAGACCATGTCACTTTTCTATCCCCAAGCCTCAATTCATATTGAAGTCATAATAACGATACATTAATATTTTGTCATGCTCAATAATTCATGTCACTTCATAATGCACAACAAATATTAAGTTAAATCCTACATTCAAATCAAACACATATATGATTTTGATTGAAATTTGTTTCTCTAACTTGCATACATTGTTCTGTCACTTTTAGGCAAAAAGTGACAGAGCATGTCACTTTTCTATCTCCAAGCCTCAATTCATATTCAAGATTAAAAAATGATGCATTAATGTTTGATCATGCTCAATAATTCATGTCACTTCATAATGCACAACAAATATCAAGTTAAATCTTGTATTAAAATCAATCACATAGATGATTTTTATTCAAATTTGTTTCTCTAACTTCCATACAATGTTCATCATTTTTTTAAGCAAAATTGACAGAGCATGTCACTTTTCTAACCCCAAGCCTCAATTCATATTCAAGACAAAAAAACGATAATTAATGTTTGGTCATGCTCAATAATTCATGTCACATCATAATGCACAATAAATATCAAGTTAAATTCGTGATTCAAATCAACCACATAGATGATTTTTGATTCAAATTTGTTTCTCTAACTTGCATACAATGTTCTGTCATTTTTTAAGCTAAAAGTGACATAGCTTGTCACTTTTTGGGCAAAAAGTGACAGAGTATGTCACTTTTCTAACCCCAAGCTTCAATTCATATTCAAGACAAAAAAACGATCATTAATGTTTGGTCATGCTCAATAATTCATGTCACTTCATAATGCACAACAAATATCAAGTTAAATCCTACATTCAAATCAATCACATAGATGATTTTGATTCTTATTTGTTTGTCTAACTTACATACATCGTTCTATCACTTTTTGAGCAAAAAGTGACAGAGCATGTCACTTTTTAGACAAAAAGTGACATAGCATATCACTTTTCTATCTCCCAAGCCTCAATTCATGTTCAAAGCAAAATAACGATACATTAATGTTTCGTCATGCTCAATAATTGATGTCACTTCATAATGCACAACAAATATCAAGTTAATTCCTATATTTAAATCAACCACGGAGATGATTTTGATTCAAATTTGTTTGTATAACTTTCATATAATGTTCTGTCACTTTTTTATCCTCAAACCTCAATTCATATTCAAGACAAATAATGATACATTAATGTTTGTCTAAGTTGCAAACAATGTTCTGTCACTTTTTAAGCAAAAAGTGATATAGCATGTCACTTTTTAGGCAAAAAGTGACAGAGTATGTCACTTTTCTATCTCCAAACTTCAATTCATATTTAAGACAAAAAAATGATACATTAATGTTTGATAATGCTCAATAATTCATGTCACTTCATAATGCACAACAAATATCAAGTTAAATCTTGCATTAAAATCAATCACATAGATGATTTTGATTCAAATTTGTTTCTCTAACTTGCATACATTGTTCTGTCATTTTTTGAGCAAAAAGTGACAGACATGTCACTTTTCTATCTCCAAGCCTCAATTCATATTCAAAGCAAAATAACGATACATTAATGTTTGATCATGTACAATAATTGATGTCACTTCATAATGCACAACAAATATCAAGTTAAATCACGTATTTAAATCAACCACGGAGATGATTTTGATTCAAATTTATTTGTATAACTTGCATATAATGTTACATCACTTTTAGGCAAAAAGTGACAGAGCATATCACTTTTCTATACTTAATCCTCAATTCATATTCATGACAAAAAAATAATACATTAATATTTGGTCATGCTCAATAATTCATGTCAATCTATAATGCACAACAAATATGAAGTTAAATTCTCTATTTAAATCTACCGGATATGTGATTTTGATTCAAATATGTTTGTTTAACTTGCATACAATGTTCATCACTTTTTAAGCAAAAGTGATAGAGCATGTCACTTTTTGAACAAAAAGCCATATTCATATTGACATTTTTACAAACACATTGTATGCACCCCTGTATTTGGTAACTGATATTCGCAAACATATTTAGAAGACTTTACTTAATACTAATGATTTATAATGAAGTGAATAAAAAAGGATTTGTCTACATTGAATTCTGAATATGAGATAATTTAAATCAAAATCATTTGAATGCATTTACTAAGCATGTTATTGAATTTCTCCAATCAAAAATCAGAAAATTATCTAATTCAAATAGAAAGTATGAAGAAGAAATAAAATTTAGCATATTACCTGAGAATTTTGAATTTGAATTCTGATTTTGTGTTCAATTGGAGAAGAAACAACGAGAAATCCTTAATAATAACGTGAAAGAGATCGGTTTTATTATGAATTTTGGTTTGTAGAGAATTTGGATATGTTTTCGAGTTGATTATGGAATGGAATTGGAATTGATTTACTCTTTACCGTATTACTTACGGTTGTAATAGTTTAGGATGATTTTTCAAAAAATCCTCAATTTTATGGGTATTTGTGTAATTTCCTCATTATATCAAGTCAAATAAGTCCGATTTTTACTTGACCAATTTTTATTAGGCTAGACCGACCCGTAGTTCGAGTTATCTAGACTAGTCCACCGGACCGCCCATTTTTGCCTCCTCTAGTTTCCACAAGAGGTCAACAGTTTCTAATAATCAGATTTGTACGCCCCTCACCCAGGTCCGTGAGACATGTGACTTCACCACTTTGCGTTAAGTTTCCTAATGGATTCTATTGAGTTAATTGAAACATTAATTTAAGCTGAGTGACTATTTGTAAAATAAAAAATTTGTGATTAAAGTGTGACAGTTGACTTGTGCGGTGATCTTCTGTGAAGTTAATGAAAATATTGCAAATTAATATAAAAAAAAAATACATATTTTGCTGACCAACTAACCATTAGTATTGACCGTTGGAGTGCACAATTTTATAAGTACAAATGTTAGGCCAATCTCACTTTTCAATTTGAATTCCATTTGGCAAGTTCTAAAATCTTCTCTTTACTGTCTTTTGATTGTATCTTTGTTGGTAAATGTAAAATATAAGAGAAAATATATGTGGAGAAATAATTCTGTCTTTTGATTGTATCTTTGTTGGTAAATGTAAAATATGAGAGAAAATATATGTGGAGAAATAATTCTCTCTGTATATTGATATAATGTGTATAATGAATGGAGTTATAAGATATATATATAGACTAATAGGAACATAATAAGGAAAAGGAATATAAGAAAAAGAGTTCTACCTAGAATAGGAATATTACATATATGGTATCCTACTACATGGTATTCTACTGTAAATAGGATTCTAATACTCCCCCTCAAGTTGGAGCATGTGTGTCAAAAGTGCCCAACTTGTGAGTGAAATTGTGAAATGTCTCCTTATCCAATGCTTTTGTAAATAAATTTGCAATCTGATTGTTGCTTGGAATATAGGCAGTCTTGATCTATCCCTTATCAATTCGTTCACGAACAATATGACAATCTATTTCAATGTGTTTTGTTCTTTCATGATATATCGGATTAGCGGCAATATGCATTGTTTGCTGATTATCACAATATAATATTGTTGCTTGTAAATGATCTACACATAAGTCTGTCAGCAATTGTCTCAACCATATAAGCTCACATGTAATAGAAGCCATTGCCCTATACTCAGCTTCTGCTAAAGATTTGGACACAGTCGTTTGTTTCTTGCTTTTCCATGATATAAGTGCCTTTCCCAAAAATACACAATATCCTCAGAATCGACCGTCGTGTAGTAATATCTCCGGCCCAATCTGCATCACAAAATCCTACTAGCTACAATTTCCCACTTGATGGGAAATATAATCCTCGTCCTGGTGCCCCTTTCAAGTATCGGAGCAATCGGTGAACTGCATCAAGATGGGGTTGTCTAGGTATCTGCATAAACTGACTGAGTGTATTGACTGAATATGAGATCTCTGGTCTGGTAATGATGAGATAAATGAGCTTTCCTACCAATCGTCGATAGTATGTGGGATCTTTCAATAACTTTTCATCGGTCAATTAAATTTCAATGATCGCTCCATAGGAAATCTTGCAGGTTTTGATCCTAGTAATTTGGCTTCTTGAAGAATGTCAAGAGTATACTTCCTTTGGTTTATTGAAATCCCTGATCTTGAGCGAGCAATTTCTATTCCAAGAAAATATTTTAATGTACCCAGGTCCTTCAACTTGAATTGGGATGCAAGGAATGTTTTTGTAGTAAAGATTGCTTCTCTATTGTTTCTGTGACAATCATATCATCCACATATAATAGAACTACCGTAAATGAATTACCATTGACCTTTGTAAAGAGTGAGTAATCTGCATGTGATTTGTTTGAACCCAAACTGAATAATAGCATATACAAATTTTTGAAACCAAGAACGAGATGCTGTTTTAATCCATATAAAGATTTATGAAGTCGACATACAACTGGGTGTCTCTCCCATCGGAAAATCCAAGAAGGAGAGTCATATAGACTTCTTCATCAAGATCACCATGAAGAAAGGCATTGTGTACATCCATCTGATGAAGCGTCCAGTCACGAATAGAGGCGATAGCAAGTAAGCATCTGACTGTAGTTAACTTTGCAACTAGAGCGAAAGTTTCATTATAATCAATCCCTTTTCGTTGTGTAAACCCCGTCGCCACTAACCGTACTTTGTATCGTTCAACTGTACCGTCAGAATGAAATTTAATTTTGAACACCCACTTACAACCAATAGGATGAGAACTTGGAGGAAATGGTACAAGTGACCAAGTATTGTTTTCTTCCAATGCACGAATTTCATCATTCACGGCAGCGACCCATTTGGGATCCTGACATGCTGCCTCATATGTGGCTGGCTCAATGATATGAGAAATATTATATGTAAAAGTACGATGAATAGAAGAAAGGTTACTATATGATACATACCTTGATATAGGGTGTCGGGTGCTGGATTTGATTAGAAGAGACCTGACTTGAGTAGGCAGAGTATGATTGATATAGTAATCTTTCAGGTGAAATGGGGTTTGAATTGGTCTTGTCGATCGTCTAAGTTCGTCATCTGGAGGGTGAAAAGGTAGGTGGATCAGTTGTGGTTGGACACTGCTCAACCGATCAACCGTTTAAGCTCTCTGTTGGACTGGTTGGTCCGAATGATGGTTCGGGATTTTCAGGCAAGTTATCCGTTTCTGCTATGTGTTGGTCCTCTGGGTTTGTGAAATATGGTGTTTCAACATCTAGAGGCATAGATTGTGGTAATGGGATGGAGTTGGTTTCATCATGTTGTTGGGAAGTGTATGGAAATATATTTACATGGAACACAACGCCGGATACTACTAGCTTTTTGTCGGTTAGGTCATATAATGTGTATGCTTTTTGTCTGAGGAGTATCCAAGGAACACACACCGCTTTGGCTCGTGTGTCAAATTTATGGTCGGGTCTAAGGTTGGTGGCAAAACATAGGCAACCATAGACACGTAAATGGGAATAAGGTGGTGGTTTCTTGTGCAATCTTTCGTAGGGTGTTTTGTTTGAGAGCAATGGTGAAGGTATCCGGTTGATAAGGTAACAAGCTGTTTTGATATGTTCCCCCCAAAATTTTAACGGAAAATTGGCTTAATATTTAATGGCACGAGCCACATTAAGGAGGTGGCGGTGTTTTCTCTACCACTCCATTTTGTTGAGGGGTATAAGGACATGATCTATGAAAAATAGTACCATTTTCATCTAAGAATTTTGTTGGGGGGTATAAGGACATGATCTATGAAAAATAGTACCATTTTCATCTAAGAATGTTTGCAAGGATAAGAACTCTTGGCCATTGTCAGATCTCAGAGTTTTTATAGTCATGTTGTGTTGAGTTTTAACCCAAGCAAAGAAATTTTTAATTATATTTTGAGTTTCAGATTTGTGCGCATGAGGTGTACCCAAGTATAACGAGAAAAGTCATCAACAATTGTAAGAAAATATCTAGCACCAAAATAAGAATAAATCCTATGAGGTCCCCAAATATCACAATGAATCAAATCAAAGGGTTTATTGCTAGATATTTGACTGACTTTAAAGGGTAGTCTAGATTGTTTTGCTAGATGACAAATATCACAAATATCGTGGGAATTAAAACTAATACCTAAGATACTTTGTGCTAGGAATTGAAGTGGTGAGGCTGAAGGGTGTCCAAGACGTTTATGCCATAGGTTGGTTGATTCACTGGTAGTATGATGTATTTGTGGTTTTTGTGAAAAGTAATATAGGCCGTTACTCTGCCTTCCCAAGCCAATCGTTTTCTTCGTTGTCAAATCCTTCATGACACAAAAATCAGGAAAAAATGTCACATAGCAACCTAACTCTCTAGTAAGTTTACTGATAGATAATAGATTAACTTTGAATTTGGGAACATGAAGCACATTATCAATAAATATATATTTTCAAAGCTAAGCTGTACTCAATGGATTTAATAAGAGCATGACCCTCATTCGGTAATTGTGCGCTTTTGTGCATTGGCATGAATTTGTTATCAAGAATCTCATCCTTCGTCACATGGTCACAGTGGCCCCGCTATCAATAATCCATGAATTACTCAAAGAGGTAGTAGAGAGATTGATACCCCGAGGTATTAACACAAGGTTTGTCATTACCTGACTTGTTGTTTAGAAGTGTCATGATCTGTTCATATTTCTTGATTGTGAGTGTTTTGCCTTCCTTTGGGTCAAGTGTAGAAGTGATAGTAGTGTTTGTGAAGCGTTTATTTCGTGGCTTCAAGTGATAGTAGTGTTTGTGAAGCGTTTATTTCGTGGCTTCACGTCTTTTTCATGAAACTTGTGCCCTGGAGGGAAGCCATGGATGAAATAGCAGGTATCAACGATGTGGCCAATCATCCTGCAGTAGGTGCACCGTTTTTGTCCAAATTTCGTCAAAACAGTCGATTGGAATGGTGAAACGGTCGACCAATTCGGCCGATCATTATTTTTCCAGTTCGATCTCCAATTAATTGAATGTTGCCTTTCATGATCGGATTGCTGTAGCGCCATAGGATCCGATTGGGCAATCGTCGCTTCTATGATTTTTCTATCATCGTTTGTGCGAAGCATCGTCGCTCAGAATCGTCTCTTTGATACCATATAAAATATGAGAGAAAATATATGTGGAGAAATAATTCCCTCTGTATATTGATATAATGTGTATAATGAATGGAGTTACAAGATATATATAGACTAATATGTACATAATAAGGAAAAGGAATATAAGAAAAAGAGTTCTACCTAGAATAGAAATATTACATATATGGTATCCTACTACATGATATTCTACTGTAAATAGGATTCTAATAGTAAATAAAAAATAGTTGATCTTTGACGATGATGTAACTATCTAGTGTAGGATAGAGAGATATTTGGGAACTTATTATTTTGTTAAAGAATGGGGTGGCTTCAGAAAATTATATTGGGAGGAGTTGAAACTTAAAATAAGTCAATGTAATTTTTTTAATATATATAAAAAATTATTTTTAAAATTAAATCGTGTACCCGTGTAGGTACAAATTTAGGAGTGAGTCTATAACTTGAACTTTTATATATGATTGATGACGTACCATTATACAACATAATTTTCTCCTAACAATTAGATAAATTATTCACAGCCCACACGACGTGGATCAATACACTCACATTTAAGTGCATGTTTGGTTGAGTTTAAAATAAATCATTTTTTAAAATTCATTTTCAACCACATATTTCATAGGACTCATAACTTTTATGAATTTTCAACCACATATTTCACTAATTTTTTCAAAATCTCCTAAAAAACTACTTTTAAAGTCAACCAAACATATACTAAATATACTGGAAATAAACATTTTTTAAATAGAAAATGGTAAGGGACTTACGTTTAGCATTCGTGGAATTAGTTAATTTCCTAGTCAAATAATATGAAATGAGAATCTCCAATCAGAGAAGGAAAAAATAAAACAGAGAACTAAATTATTACAGCTCATAAATCACATTTTCTTTTGTCATTCTAACTTATTTATCAAGTAGTTCTACTTATTTTTTACTTAAAAATTTAAGCAACTTATCTAAATTAATAAAAAACTTTTTTAATCCATTGGCCAATCAAAAAGCTAAAAGAATGATTAAAGCAAGAATCAGTAGGCCTTTATAATGACCACTCTTAACATAATTGTTGGTGTAAAAATAGTGTTCCTTGAAACACTGCCACAAATTTCACTTCTTCTCATTTTGTCACAATATTTTCTAACTGAACTCAAGAAAAATGCCTATTGGGAACAAAATTCTGGCATTGGCGAATCGTCGAAAATGCCTGGCTTATATTATTGCAGGGATAATACGGCAAAAGCTAATTATATTAGTCTTTGTTCTGACATTAATGCGCATGAGAAACCCTAAAGTCCGGTTCGGGGTTGTTACACTAAAAGATATTATTGCAAATTCATCTAGTTTACCGTCCTTCACTATTCAATTTTAAGTGTGAATTAGTAACCTTTTGCTTTTGAGATATTCAAGCATAAATCCACAATAATTATCAGTGTTTTTAAAGGCTCGCTTAGGCGCCGCCTGAGGCCTAGGCGCGCTTAAGCTCGATACGTTTGCAAAACGCATCGCATTGAAGGTATACGCATAAAAATGCGGTCAACTCTTTTTGTTGACCGCCTAGGTGCGAATAATCGCGTATAACATGCATTAGAGCAAGCAATTCTCTTTTTAAATTTATTTTCAGATTAGACAAAAATAAACATTTTTTAAATCTACAAAAGGTGCTAGAAATGCTCAAGATGAAATAAGGGAGCCCGATTTAAAATAGTTTTGTTTCGGATGGCACGGAAGATGAGTTAGATGAAGAAGAAGAGCTTGACTTAGAATTCGATAAAGAATTAGACAAAAGTTAAGCTATGTTGGTATGTAATCAAATTGTAGAAAATTATTGAGTAATTTGGGTTTATGTTTGTGGTAGTTGTAATTTACTAACTTTTGAAAACTATTATGTTGGGCTGTTATTTTGTAATCTAATTGTAGGCTATAATATAAAAATTAGTCCTGCAATTTTGATTTTGAACCACGTTGAATGTGATATGTTCAACCATGATATGTGCCTTAGTATAAATCTAATTTTTCTTCATTTCACAATGTGCATCTAATTTTGAAAACTCGTGTATTTTTTATTTGTTTTTTGAAAACTATGTCTGTAATTTTGTAATCTAAATCAGTATATTCTAGAATATGTTGTTAAAATTTAAAATTTGAGTATTAAAAAAAATTAAATTAGAAAACGCATTTTGACGCCTAGGCTTCGCATAGGCACGCTTAAGCCTATAATTCTTGATGCTTCACTTCACCGCGTCGTCACGCATTACGCATTTTAGAACATTGGTAATTATCAATAATAAACAACTTTTTTTTTTCATTTTTCTGCATATTGAAATCATTTCTTTAAATCAATTAATCATCATTATTCATTACTCAACAACAAATCAACAACCATATAGAATTATAGATTACCAAATAAACACAAAAGAGAAAAAAAAAATTGGACAAAAGAGGGGAAAAAATCCAAGACGCTTAAGAAAGTCAAAAACGAAAAAAAAAAAAGGAGAGAGAGGAGTTCTGTAGAGGTGGTCGGTGGTGGCCAGTTGGACTTTGAAGGTTGCTTTCCTGCTATTCATTGGAACACTGGCTGAAACTGATGAATGACAGGGATTTAGCTAGGTTTGGGAATTGGCTCACGTGGGTTGGGGATGGGTTTAATGGATAATATGTAAGGGATTTGTATTAAAATTTGGCTCATTTAAGAAGCTAGGTTGAGAGTGGACTAATTTAAATTCCGGATCAAACTATAAATTTTTTTTTTAAAAAATGTACCAAGTGTTACGTTTTATCACTTGAGATTTCAGATTCTTCCCCAATTGATTAGTAAAACAAGTATAAAAATAATGAATATAAAAGAATAAGGATTTGGAAGACCAAACGAAGTTGCGCACACACTCACTCACTAACCCTATCGAAGAGGCCCATTTATATACCGCGGATGAATGGCCACGGTCAAGTGTAGCAATCCAACGAACAAGATCAGCTGTAACATTCAACGATACAAAAGATGCAATTCCAATCAAAGGTAAATCGTGTTTCTTCAAACAAAATGAATCTTCGATTGCATAGAGAATGGGCATTGGACTCATCACAGTGGGCTACACATTTGGGCTCAATGTATCAATAATCTCCACATTGAACCAAATGTAAGTTTTCATAGCATAAAGGAAGAAAACCAATATGTTTGATCATTGCCTCGGTACCGCAAAAATTAAAACATGTTAGTGCTAAAGAATTAAAAGTAACTAATCTAATATACATATCCTACATTCACTTTCATATTATTAGACAAACTTAATATTCTTAACTCGAATCAATGTTAAGTAAACTTATACATGATTTGAACTTATTTAAAGACAAATGTTTAGTTCTCATATCGGAAGGATTTGCTTGAGTAGGAATTTTTCAAAATCAATCGATTCTTGGACATAATATTATCCCTAATAAAATGTAATCTAACATCCATATGTTTAGTTCTATCATGAAAGATAGGATTTTTGCATAGCTAAATTGCGCATTAACTATCGAAAAAACACAACAACGTAATTATGGAGTTAGTTCAATTCAAACAAGAAACTTTTTCAACCATAAGGCCTCTTTCATAGCTTCATGAATTGCAACATATTCAGATTCGGTGAGTGGGATGAGCCATCGTATGTTGTAACTGTGATTTCCAAATAATGCAAGAATTACAAAGAGTAAAAGCATATGAAGTAGTAGATTTCCTACTATCTCTATCATTAGCATAATGTGTATCAACATAGCCTTTCAGATTTATTCTCTCACTACAATGTCTAAAAACTAAACCAACACTTGCAATACCTTTCAAATATTTCAATAACCATTTTAAGGCTTCCCAATGTTGTTCTCTTGGATTTGACATAAATGTACTCAAGACACTCATGAGAATAAGCAATATCGTGTCTAGTGCAAACCATGGTCTACATTATAGAACCAATCACATTAGAATAAGGCACTTTATTCATGTGTTCTAATTCTTCATCATTGGAGACATTGGTCTTTATTTAGCATAAAATGGTTAGCCAGAAGAAACAGCTTTAGATTCAAGCATAGAAAACTTCTTTAGCATTTTCATGATATAAGACTGTTGCTTTAACATCAAAATAGAATTAGATCTGTCTCTAATAATATTACATAGTGATAGAAATTAAAAAAATTCAGTGCAACAAATATTGATTTTATTACGAATCTCGTTAATTATAATTCCACTAACCATAGATTTGTTGAGCTCTTTGCATAAAAAAAGTACATTTGACCCACCAATTGTACTCAAGCACCGAACCTGATTGCAATCACTATTACTGTATTATACATCAATAGAATAAATCCCGACATGACATCTAAATTTCGTAAGTGTAAACGAATGGACTCAAGGAACTTTTTATTAAGAATTTTAATCGATTAAGTAACCATATGCCTACCCATAGTCTCGACGTCTTAATAGATGAGGTATTGTATTGTATATAATAACTATGCCACAACTTAATCATACATATTCAAATTCATTCCCGCATGTAAGATACGTCGGTCGACCTACTTTTTGAAGAATTTGAGGCAGGAAAAATAACAAGAAAATAGGCATCCAATTGAGACTATAATCTCCAAGGAGTGACATACGTCATCATAACCTGTGGGAGACTTTGAAATATTGAAAGCTCCAAAATTCTCAAAATCATAGCATCTTGGGTTTGAAACATCCAAAAAGTGTCGCCGAAATATGAAGGATATTTCGGTAGATCGGGATGATGGCCTCTATTCTTTGTCGATGTCGTGAGTAATTTTTGTAAGGCAGGTCACTTCAAAAGATCTTGTTGTCGTTGAGAGTTCAAAAGATAAACTTGAAAAGGGCACGAGGAGTAGTTTACGTGCTTGTAAGGGTGATGAGATGAATACATATTCGAAAAGAGAACCGTGTCATCAAAGAACAAAGATAACTACTACGAGAAAAGAGTAGGGGCAAGACATCATCAAGACCACCAAAAGAAGTTCTTTTCTTCTTTTCTTATACATCTCTTCTATACGAGACATTAGCTTCTCACCCTACTACCAAATCACTAAGGTAGGAAACTTATTTTGGTGAAATATCCAACACACGGACACCGAGAAGAATGCTGCGTTCAACGAAGAGGTGTGGATCGTCTAAAGTGTCATTCGAATAAAATTTGAACAATTACGCTTATTTGGTTGAGGTGGATTTCTTTAATTGCTTTTAACATGTCACGCCCGATTCCGTTTGCCATGTAGCATTTTCCGTCCAATTTTACAAACGTAGAGTTGACGAATGGTGGATGGAATACTGAATTACAAAGTTCAGTGAGTAACGGGTTACATTTAAAAGTACAATGAGTAAGTAGTTACTTGTTCAATGTTCAATGACCATTGATTAACCCAACAATGCAACTGATTTTACTTTATCGAGTAACAGCTGTGTATATTGACATATAATTTTGATTATCTTAACTAATTTAATTATATTGTCTTGAAACAAATTAATTACCACCATATTATATTAATTATTATTGTTAACCCATTATTATGGTTCCATTATAACAGATTGAAGTCATGATTCAATTGAATTAACGAATTATTATATCTTTTCTTTTTGAGGTTAGTAGTTTCAATTATAGATGATTATATTTATGATTAAATTGAAGTTTTGAGGTTGAATAAATCCTTTTGCAATTGATGTTGGTGAGTGGGTATCTCTCTTATAATCGGGTCAAATGGTTTTTCTTGAATAACTGTGGAAATTGACCTACAAAATTGATATTTTCGCTAATTTAACTATATTCTCATGAATCAAATTAATTGTCATCATCTTATTTTCAAATTATTGTTGTTATTCAATAATATGGGAACCAAACTTAATTTATTATTTCACCCAATCAACTACAATTTATAAATTGAATGGTATTCTCCAATTTGAAAACGACCCACATAAAAAATTAAATTAAATTTTATCTTTTATAATTTTTCAAATCAATTCATATTTTTAATTTTGGTATTATGAATTTTTAGTTGAAAAATTAAAATAAAATTATAAAAAAAAGGGAAGAAGCATAATGGGTTGAATTAAGAAAAGTAAAGAAAACATTCTTTGAATAAGTAGAAGGGCAAAGTTGACAAGAGCCATACTTTTTGTAAAAAGTTGAAAAATACTTCTTTTTTAATTTTTCAAAAATACCTCATTTCATTAAAAACAATATTTTATAATGTGGCATTTATTTATTATATGGTAGTCCATGTACTTCATATAACACTCACATTAGTTCTTATATTTTCAATTATATTTCAATTAAGTCATCTAAAAATTACATCTTAGTCCTTAATCTTTTACATCTTTACACTTTAGTCTCCAAATTTTTAATTATTTTTCAGTTAAGTCATCCAAAATTGCATCTTAGGTCCTTCAACTTGTTACATCTTTACACTTTGGTCCCCAAGTTATCTTTCAGTTAAGTCCTCTAACAATTGTATCTTAGGTCCTTCAACTTTATACATATTCAAAGTTTGGTCCTACAAATCCTTGATTTTAGTGGCCAAAATAAGTACTATTTTAGTGGTTCAAATAAGTGTACTTTTAATTAAATCTTTGACTTTATACTCAAATTTTCATATAAACGAACAAAATAAATATTTGTATACTATTTTAAATTATGGTAACACATATGTTAGTTTAATTTAAATTATGACAACACATATGTTAATTTAATTTAAATTAAATTAACACGTGTTACCACCACCAACAACTATCATATTTGTATACTATTTTAAATATAATAAAAATTATAATCATATTTTACAATTTTTTTTTTGATAACTATTTAAAAATACGATATTTTCATAAAATCAACATTTTCATTTTTTCATTTAAAAACAATATTTTTTACACTTTAGAGTAACATATGTGTTATTTCATCATTTTCATTGTAATTGATACTTTATAATTTACTCATTTTATTATTTTTAAAAAATATATTATTTTCATTTAAAATTAATATTTTAGTTTTTCATTGAAAAACAATATTTTTTAATGGGTAACATATATGTTACTATATATGTTACTTCCTTATATTTCATTAAAATCAATATTTTACCATTTCTCTATTTTTATAAATTTTTTAAATATACATTATTTTAATTTAAAATCAATATTTCAATTTTTATTTTTTAAAAAATATTTGTATACTAGTAACATATATGTTACTATGTGTTACTTTCTCATTTACAATAAAATCAATATTTTATAATTATTTAAAAATTTCGTTATATTTCTTTAAAATTGATATTTCAATTTTTTTAATTTTAAAACAACATTTTTACACGGGTAACATATATGTTACTTCCTTATATTTCATTAAAATAAATATTTTACCATTTCTCTATTTTTATAAATTTTTTAAAAATACATTATTTTCATTTGAAATTAATATTTCAAATTTTCATTTAAAACAACATTTTTATACTAGTAACATATATGTTACTATGTGTTACTTGCTCATTTGCAATAAAATCAATACTTTATAATTATTTAAAAATACATTATTTTTCTTTAAAATTAATATTTCAATTTTTTTTAATGTTAAAACAACATTTTTACACAGGTAACATATATGTTACTATATAGTAACATATACGTTTTACATGTTATTTCCTCATTTTCATTAAAATCAATATTTTACCATTTCTCTATTTTTATAAATTTTTTAAAAATACATTATTTTCATTTAAAATCAATATTTCAAAATTTCATTTTAAAAAAATATTTTTATACTTGTCACATATATGTTACTATGTGTTACTTGCTCATTTGCAATAAAATCAATGTTTTATAATTATTTAAAAAATACGTTATTTTTCTTTAAAATTAATATTTCAATTTTTTTGTTTTAAAACAAATTTTTTACACGGGTAACATATATGTTACTTCCTTATATTTCATTAAAATCAATATTTTACCATTTCTCTATTTTTATAAATTTTTTAAAAATACATTATTTTCATTTGAAATTAATATTTCAAATTTTCATTTAAAACAACATTTTTATACTAGTAACATATATGTTACTATGTGTTACTTGCTCATTTGCAATAAAATCAATACTTTATAATTATTTAAAAATACGTTATTTTTCTTTAAAATTAATATTTTGATTTTTTTTAATTTTAAAACAATATTTTTACACATGTAACATATATGTTACTATATATTAACATATATGTTTTTACATATTACTTCCTCATTTTCATTTAAATCAATATTTTACCATTTCTCTATTTTTATAAATTTTTTAAAAATACATTCTTTACATTTAAAATCAATATTTCAATTTTTCATTTAAAAACAACATTTTTATACTAGTAACATATATGTTACTACGTGTTACTTGCTCATTTACAATTGCTATTTTATATTTTATATTCTTGTAAATGTTTTTAAAAAATACATTAATTTCGTCTAAAATCAAATATTTCCAAATTTCATTTTTGAAAACAATACTTTTACGCGGGTGACATATATGTTACCATATTTGATAACCTATGTTACTTCTTCAATTTCATTAAAATCAATATTTAGCAAATTATATCCTTCTATAATTTTTTGAATTATGAATTATTTTAAATAAAAATAATATATTTAATTTATTCACTTTTAATATCAACAATTTGACACGGGTAACACATATGTTACCACATGTGTTACCCTATGTTACTTCTTCATTTTCTATACAATTACTATTGTATAATTTATATTCTTGTAAATATATTAATTTCGTCAACAATCAAATATTTCCAATTTTTATTTTTGAAAATAATACTTTTACGTGGGTAACATATATGTTACCATATTTGTTAACCTATGTTACTTACTCAATTTTATTAAAATCAATTTTTAGCAAATTATATCCTTCTATAATTTTCTGAATTACTGAATTATGTTAAATAAAAATAATATATTTAATTTTTCATTTTTAATATCAACAATTTGATGTGGGTAAAATATGTTACCACATGTGTTACCCTATGTTACTTCCTCATTTTCAATACAATTGCTATTTTGTGATTTATCTCCTTGTAAATATTTTTAAAAAAATACATTAGTTTGGTCTAAAATCAAATTATATCCTATGTTACTTCTTCAATTTCATTAAAATTAATTTGACATGGGTAACACATATGTTATCACATGTGTTACCATATGTTACTTCTTCATTTTCAATACAATTGCTATTTTATGATTTATCTTCTTGTAAATGTTTTTTAAAAAATACATTAGTTTGGTCTAAAATCAAATATTTACAATTTTTATTTTTAAAAACAATATTTTTACGCGAGTACATATATGTTACCGTATTTGTTACCATATGTTACTGCTTTAATTTCATTAAAATCAATTTGACACGGTAACACATATGTTATCGCACCTAAGATGTATTTTTGGAGGATTTAATTGAAAGATAATTAAAAATTTGGAGATCAAAGTGTAAAGATATAAAAATTTGAAGGACCTAAGATGCAATTTTGGAGGACTTAATCGAAGATAATTAAAAATTTAGGGACCAAAGTGTAAAGATGTAAAAGTTGAAGGACCCAAGATGCAATTTTGGAGGACTTAACTGAAAGAAAATTAAAAATTTGGGGACCAAGGTGTAAAGATGTAAAAGATTAAGGACCTAAGATGCAATTTTGAAGGACTTAATTGAAATAGAGGGACTAGAGTAAATATTATATAAAAGTCATGGACTACTATGCAATAAATAAATATTTTTAAAAGAGTTTATATAATAGAGAAGAGAGGTATTTTTATAAGTATTATTTGGACGTGGATAAAATAAAAAATTTAAAAAGAAGGTATATTTCAACTTTTATAAAAAAAAAAAAAAAAAAAAAAAAAAAAAAAAAATGAGAGGCTATATGAGCTAATTATCCGTAAGTAGAACCCATCTAGCCCATTAAATTAAACGAACAAAAGTAAACAACCGTATTAACCTTACACCAAATTTCCCTCCTCTGCTGCCTCCATCTCTCCCTCCCTGTTACGAGTTTCCTCCTCTGGCTGCTTCCCACCCTTTCGCCCTCTCACGATTTCTATTATTTGGCCTCTACGTTCTTTTCTCACCAGAAGCAGGAAGTAAGAACTTCCATTCCCACTCTTAGGCCCAGCACCAAATTAAGGTTGGATTTCCAGATTTTGTATCTTGTATTGTCATCTATCCGTGTTTAATGCTTACAAGTTACAAAGAATTTGAATTATACTATAAATGAATAACATTAATTGAACAATTGTGTGTATTTAAAGATTGGATTTATTTCATCTAATTGGTTCAATCGTTGTTGGTGATTGGTTTGTTTCTTCTAATCAAGTCAATCATTGTTGGTGACTAATCGGGTCAATCGTTGTTGATGATTGGATTTATTTCTTCTAATCGAGTCAATTGGTTTTTGCGGTGGATTTTACACGATTATACTTAAATCTTGAAGTTGGAATTATCCATTAAAGAGTGGTGACTATTCTTTGTTTATGCCATGATACATATAGATATATTATTTGTTTAACTTAAAAGAAAATCTAGAAAGCCGGCAATCTTGATCGGTGCGTGTTGAAAAAAAAGTGGGCACAACAAAGGGATAAACTTCAAATTAGTATCTTATAGTTGTTTTACAACATAAGGACACATAACGACCCGAAAATGTATTATTGTTTGTAGCTTTTTGATTCCACATGAACACATAGTTCATCTCTTCTTTAATCTTGTTGAATTCTCAAAAGTTAGTTGCTTATCAGGTTCTTCATTTCAAAATTACATTCTTTTAACAGGGTTGAAAAGATGGTGTAAATATATATATATATATATATATATATATATATATATATATATATATATATATAATGGATGTATCCATAGACAACAAGATCACATGCAAAATGCGTGTGCACACAGCAGTATGATGCTTAGAGGATCACTATCTACCATAGCAAGGATGAGATTAGCATATCATAGCCTTATTTTGTCGTCAGTAGATCCTTCACTTGAACATTGTCAAGCAATGCAACCTAGTATTACTGAACCTTTATCTAATAATAGAAGAGTCGAAAATTAATAGTATCGTCATTAACTTATTTTCTTTGTTTTAGTTAACATGGTATATGCAGTTTAATTATTTAAAGAATTACTAATTAAATATTCTCTCATTGTATAATCTCGGTGAAATCGTGATATACATGATGGATAAGAGTTGGATACGACTTGGTAATAGATTAAGTAATGAATATTTAGTCGGTGTTAATTCATTTACGGAGTTCGCAAAACTATATATGGACGAGAACAATGAAGTTCGTTGTCCATGTCGAAATTGTCAAAATGCATTCTTTCAATCATTAGATGTAGTTGAGTCTCATTTATACCTCCCTGGAATCTCTGCAAGTTACGAGAGAGATTTTTCATGGAGAAGAACTTGATATTGATAAAGAGGCGATAAAACAAATACATATGAATTGGAAGATGATGAAATGAATACTATGTTAGAAGATCTTTGTGCTCCCACGTCATTTGAAGATTACCAACCTTAGGATGAGGAAAAAGATGGAAGGAATCATAATTCCTCACCTCAAATGCATAATAAAGAGAGTAACAAGTTTGCAGGGATGTTGAATAAAGCTCAACGACCATTATTTCATGGTTGTAAATTGTCATTATTGAATTTTGTGTTTAAGTTGATGCACATTCTTAATCAATGGAGTAACAAATCTTTTAATATGTTGTTGGAATTTATGAAAGATGTTTTTCCAGAATATACTGCATTACCAAAATCAACTTACGATGCCAAAAAAATGTTGAGTGAGTTGTGATTGGGTTATGAGGCTATTCATGCATGCAAGTATGATTGTGCATTATTTTGGAAAGAGCATGAATTTGCTAGTAGGTGCCCAAAATGTGATTAACCAAGATACAAACCCAATTCGGAAAGGGAAGAAAGTGCCTCAAAAAGTGTTGCGATATTTTTCGTTGAAAACAAGATTACGAAACTATTCATATCAAGATATACTGCAGTAGATATGAGATGGCACACAGAAAGACGAGTTGAAGTAGAAAGTGTTCTAAGACATTCAAATGACGGTTAGGCATGGAAAGAATTTGATAAGTTATATCCGAATTTATCACGAGATCCCGCAATGTTAGGTTGGGTATTGAAACATATGGCTTCAATCCATTTGGCAACATGCATAATTCCTATAGCATGTAGCATGTTATTCTTGTGCAATACAATATGCCGCCATGGAAGTGCATGAAAGAATCGTTTATGATGATGTCACTCTCAATTCCGGGCCACATGCACTAGGAAGAGATATAGATATTTATTTAAGACCTCTAGTAGATGAATTGAAAGAATTATGGGAAGTCGGTGTTGACACATTTGATGCTTAAAGTGGTAAAATATTTTCTATGCGTTCGACTATAATGTGGACACTTAATGATTTTCATGGAAATCTATCCGGATTATCTGGATGGAGCACTAAGGGGTACAAAGCTTGTCCAACATGTAATAAGGATACTTTTTCACAAGGGTTACATAGTAAAATATGTTTTATGGGTCATCGGCGTTATTTGCCACCTAACCATCCTTGGAGAAAAAGTAAATTACATTATAGTAAATGGGAATTACGACCACCACCAAACAAATTATCAGGAGATGATATTTTAAAGCAATTAGAGTTTGTGAAATACGGAAAGCACGGAAAGCACCCAAATAATAAAAATAGGAAAAGGAAACGAACTCCCAATGAGTTAAATTGGTCAAAAAAAAAATTTTTTTTAAGTTGGAGTTTTTTGTCTAAACGAAAATAAGACACAATTTAGATGTGATGCATATTGAGAAGAAAATGTGTGATAATATTGTTGGGACATTATTGAATATTAAGGGAAGACAAGATACGAGATAAAAGCTAGATTGGATTTACAGTATATGAAGATTAGAAAAGAATTGCATTTACAACCACATGGGAGTGGATTTTTGAAACTTCATGCTTTTTACACATTAACATTGGAGGAAAAAAAATTCTTTAAGTTTTTGAAATCTGTGAAGTTTCCTAGTGGATATGCATCAAATATGTCTAAATGTGTTCGGCGAAAACTGAAGGCAAATATATCATGTTTGAAAACTCATGATTGTCATGTGTTGTTACAACAACTTCTTCCAGTTGGAATTCGAAAGTTTTTGCAAAAGGAGGTGTGTAATACAATTGTAGAGCTTTCTTGCTTTTTTCAAAAATATGTTCAAGAACATTGAATATAAGTGATTTAGAGAAAAAGGAAGATGGGATTGTTATAATTTTATGTAAACTTGAACGAATCTTTCCACCAGCATTATTTGATATCATGGTTCATTCACCTACCTGAGAAAGCAAAACTTGGAGGTCTCGTAGCATTTAGATGGATGTATCCAATTGAAAGGTAATTACTATTATTGCACATAGTTACTTTAATATTGATATTGTTAATTTACTTAATTTTTTATTTTATTTTTTCGAAAATAATATTAGGTCGATATAAGAGATATGTTAAGAATAAATCCCGACCTGAACGGTCAATCGCGGAAGCATATATTGTTAATGAGTCTTTGAATTTTTGCTCAATGTATCTCTATGACATTGAAACAAGATTTAATCAACCTGATCACAATGACCATGGTGGGACTCCAACTGCATGCCTATCAATCTTTTCTCAAAATACTAGACAATTAGGTCGTGCAAAACCAAAGTTACTTTCAAAACAGGAGATTGATAGAGTTCATTGGTATATCCTAAATAATTGTGATGAAGTTCATCAATATTTAGAGTAAGTACTTATTAAATTTTTAACTTATTTGTTTATTAATTAGTCAAGTGTTATAATATTATTCTACACGTTCTTTTATAGTGAGCATATGGAGTTGTTGCAACGACAAAATCACAACGATTTGGAACGAAAACAAGAAAAATTGTTTCCTCAATGGTTTGCTACACATGTAAGTTATAATGCATGTCGATTTATTTATTATTTAAACATAACATTAATATCAAAAGTTATATTAATTAGATGTTTATTGGTAGTGCAGATAAAGAGATTATATAATAAAAAGATTCGGTTGTGAGCAAAGAATTGTACGCATTAGCATGCAAATTGGATTTTAGAGTATTTTTCTTTTCGGGTTGTATAGTTAATGGGGTACGATTTCTTGTTATAGAACGAGATAATTGTCGTACAACCCAAAATAGTGGAGTGATGGTGCCAGGAGACGAAGTTTTTTGGTGTGATGTGTAATGTTGTTGAGTTGATATATGTTTTTGACTACCACGTTACTTTGTTCCAATGTAATTGGTACGATAATAATCCAAATAAAAAAAGAATTGTGGAAGATTACCATCTTACTTCTATCAATGTAAATCACAAATGGTATGTTGATGATTCGTATATACTTGCCATCCAAGCACAACAAGTATTTTATATGGATGATCTAGTCTTGGGTCCACAATGGAAGGTAGTGCAAAAGGTGCAACATAGAAGCATATGGGACATTCCAAAAAAAAAGATGATAATGGTAGTACGGAGCAAGAAGCATTCCAAGAAAATAAATCATCAGATATTGTTTGGAGAATACAACAGGAAGATC
This sequence comes from Forsythia suspensa, assembly GCA_023638005.1. Taxonomy (NCBI): domain Eukaryota; kingdom Viridiplantae; phylum Streptophyta; class Magnoliopsida; order Lamiales; family Oleaceae; genus Forsythia; species Forsythia suspensa. The sequence goes on along the minus strand of JALRMA010000411.1, from coordinate 654,333 downwards.
TTGATACTCATGTATGCCATAGAGAAGATGTTGCTCCCGATATTATAGAAAATGCAATACTACAAATTGACTTGGAATCAATATATGAAAATACGAATGAAGTTGTCGATCATCCTTCAAAGGAGGAAGATGATACATGGAATGAATATTACAGTGGAAATGAGAAATCTGTAAATAGTCAAGATGATAGTGACATTGGTAAGTAAATAATATTTTATATCTATTCTGTTTGTTTATTTAATGTATTTCTATTCTTTTTTTTTAGTGACTATTTATATTTTTTTTTTTTCTATGTAGATTCCGATGAGAGATGGTGCATCTAGTGAGAGTTTATAAGAGATTGAGATTAGTGTGACACTCTCTTTTCAAGATCTAGCATTACAATTTTAAGAGAATAATTATGAATGTTTATATATATTTTGGAATCATTTATATTTGATTAATTGTACATTCGGACATTCGTTTCATTATATACATGGAATGAATATTACAGTTAGAGGTTTAATAAATTGATTCAGCATTCACATGTCTCATTATTAGCTATATTTGTCAAACTTAGGATCTCATGTGTCGATTTTCTTTTTGTCCACACTTTCCCCAAATTTTGTGCTTTGTCTACCATGATAAGCACTGCTTGCCTGCTGGTAATACTCTCCCAAGATTATAGGTGATTTGCGTCAACTTATATTTATGATAATTTCGGTGAGGACAATCGACTACATATTTGAGGTTCTCTTCCCAATTTCTTCCAAGCGTGGCTTCATGGCGTACTAGGTGAATATCTATTTGAATCCTTCTACTTTCAAGTGATATTTTATGTGTAGTCATCTGATTTATGTAATTTGGTCCACAGGTTATATACATTATTTTATTTCTTCAAGCAAATAAACAAACCAAGAATTTGACTGAAGTAAGCCTCAAGTTTTCTTGATTTCAGTAATATTTTAGTCTGGTCTTGTGAAATTTTACCATGCTTGTTTTTTTTCGTCTATTAATGCTTTGAATGCAAAGTTGGATATACTTGACTCTATTAGCTTTAATTCTATTCGAATAGACAATCAAGCAATCAAATAATCTTATCTAGGTAAACATGTCGTACTCTCTAGGAAAGTCCTCTCGAAATATTTCGATGGGTGTGTATTCATGTGTTTATTTTGTTAACTCTGTTGCAACCATGGCTCCCCACCTCAACACCTCTAGAGCTGGCTCATTGGTTATTCTTTAAACCAAGATCACCTTAAATAATATTCTCCTTTATAGTGTACCCATGAGGCTTCATCTTTGATTACAATATTGTCACTCAATGATGTAGTCTATTCATCTTGACTTGGGAAAAATATGCGATCCGAATGCAATTAATTATGAATTATGATTTGTTCCTCTTTGGATACTCTATAAATAATATTGTAAGAAGGAAATTAAAGATGGACTTGCTCCAAATTAGGACGTGTTATTTGGTTGGGAGTAGAGTGGGCAAGATCTAAGTGAGTTGGAATTATCTTTGTTCATCATTTGTTGACTTGGCGAGTAGAAATGAAATCAAATGTGTATACTGATATACCTACGCGTATATTGATATACATGTGTTTGCATAGTATACTAATTTTGAACAAAATTAAGTAGGTTGTGTTTGGTGACTCTGGATTGGGCCTTTAAGATCTGAATTCGGGAATAAAAATAAAAATTTGAAAACAACCTTAATCAAAATAGGGATAATTTAGTGCCCATTTGACAGAGATTATAAAGCATCTTATAAATCAATATTGGTTTATTTGAGTTGAAATTGTTAACTTTTTAAACCACTTTAATGTAAAATGACAAAATTGTCCTTTCTACTTTGAAATAACATTTTGTTGGTTAAGGGTGATATGGTCATTTCATGTTAGAAGTAGGTTGAAAAGTCAAAAAAAAGCAATCGAATAAACTAATTTTGATTTATAATCTCATCAACGGTCACTTACAACATTGGCATAATTTACCATTCCCTAATTTTCCATGCCAATTGTTATTATATGAGTATCAATCCAGTGCAGTTGATCCAACAATCTATTACCAACCCATGATCCACTATCATATGAATTAACTGTGTTAGTGCTTAACATTTCACTACTTTTAACATGTTCATATTTTGATTGACAAAAGTTGTGGGTCTTTCCTTACAAAATCTGCTTGGTTGAGTTAGATTGTGCCTATTTTAAATTTCTCAATGAGGATGCCGGAAAGTGGTTGCCCAAGCCAAACCCAATCCTTTCGAAGCTTGGGAATTTCTGAACTTCAGTGGGTTATTGGTTAACTATTCTGAGATGGCGTGTAGTCATTGTAATCTTCCGTGTCTTATCCATGCAAAAACATGTAATGATTTAACACTAAATACAAAATTATCACAATAAATGAAAGAGAGGAAAATATTAAATGATGCAAATTAAAATGTTATACATATAATGGAATGGAAGGTATGGGTTCAATTTTAGCTAAGTAAGATTTCACTTTTTCTTGATGATCTTGTTCTGCAAATTAGAACATACCTTTTCTCTTGAATTTTTACTCAGTTCTATCTATTTTTGATGGCATTAATATTTTCCCATTAGATTATCCATTTCATTATAATTTTTGGACTTCTTGGAATATTTTATTCAAAAGGAAGACAACCCTGTTTTCAGGTTCATTGACATGGCAGAATCTTTATGCCAAAAGCGTGCTCTAGAAGCATTTCGGATGGATCCAGCAAAATGGGGAGGTATATTTTTTTTTTATTGGCTAATGATGTTGCATCAATTAGATATTCCAAGAAAAGCATTAAAATTGGTGATTACAAGAATCACATGATTGCCTTTCAATCACAGTCAAACATGGAAGAAATTGATATAGACTGAATTGTATTCATCCACTCTGGTTATAACTAGCGGGAAAAGAAAAGAAAAAAAAGGTTTGAAGGAACATTCTAAGACACAATGAATATGTAATTTACCATAAGAAGTTGAAAAAATTTGTCAAACAAGTTATTTTATGCTACCTTGCCCCAAAGAAATAGTTGATAGTGCTGATCGAGCAATTTGTCTTTTTTTTAACGCAGTGAACGTGCAGCCTTTGTCAGGATCTCCAGCAAATTTTCATGTTTACACTGCTTTGCTTTACTGAAGCCACGTTTGGGATTTGCTTGTAGCACTACAGGGAGCATAAAATACCAACCACTTTTTTATCGAAGTGGGACTTACATATACTAGCATAGAATGATTTCATGCGTGTGTTTGTTATGATGCCTGACCCTCGTCATTATGCTACAATAATCTTTAATGTTTAAACTGATTGGACCTTAGTAACCTTCAGCAATTACCTGCCATTTAATTCTTTGAATTGGAGGTTGACTAAACTGCATCTTTTAAATTATCAACGTCATTTAATCACTCTATACATCTTACTATTACCCCCTCACCGAATATAAATGTTGTCGCATGTTTTTCGTTGAATCCCGTTTAGTTGGCTTACTTGGTAGCGCAATGGGCATAAAGAATGTTCATAGCTAGCATGTACATATATAACTACACTTTATGTTCTCGAGTAATTCACATTTGTTTAATGCCTTTAGTATATTATGAAAACTCTATGGAGTTGACTCCACATAAAATTTCTCTAATCTAAGATCAATTGTCATGTTGGTTGCTACACCAAAAAATGACCGTCTGCTTGAAATACATTGTTTTTCCTTTTTTCTTGGCAAGTGATGACCCTTCTTTCTCACTCTCATATTCCATCCCTTCCATTTTTCCCCCTTTCTATCTATAATGTCATTATTCCAATATTATCCTTGCAGAATAAAGACGTGAAATCCAATAATAACGTGCTCGATAATGGCTCTATAACGAGATACCTTGCAAAAGCAGTTTTTGTCGATTCAATTGAGGATGAAATGTAGGAGCTACTAAGGAATCTATTGTTTATTATTGTGGCAATCAAAGGGCACAATTCTTTGCAAAAGGACCCGAGTAGTTCAATGTTATGAACTATGACCAGTCTTTATTTGAGACTTCATACCTTCTGATTAATTGTACGTTGAAGTATTTTTTATTAAATCGTGAGTTATTTTTAATGATGTAAGTTACATTTTTTTAAATAAATGTGTACCGTAGCAACAATTCTACTGCGATGCAAGAAATTAAAATTTTATTATTGTTGATAGTATTATGCAACGAATATTCATATTGTTATGCAACGAATATTCATATTGTCACAAAATGATATTTACATGTTGTGAAATGGAATACGCTGATATATATATATATATAAACAACTACAAAATAAATTGTGCAACAGTTATAGAACTTTGCAATATTGATGCAACAAATTCTGTGTTGTAAAATAAATTCAACTACAGATACAACTTGTCACAAAAACGAATATTCGTTGTTACAAATTAATATTTGCAACAATATTATTTGTTGTAAAATAGAATATACGATATATATAAGTATAGATAAACTAAATTGTGTAACAACTATACATCGATCGCAATAAACTCTACGTGTCGCAGAATATATTCAACTTCGAGACACAATCACTGTCACATAAGCGAACATCCATTGTTACCAAATAATATTTGTAACAATTTTATATATTTTAAATTATAATCTGCGACCTATATAAATAGTCACCATATAAATTAGGCAACAACTATACATCGTTGCACAAATGATGATGCGACAAACTATCTATATTCTTTGAATGAATTTAACTACACGCAAAACTAGTTACATAATAAATTATACTACAAATATTGAATATCTTATAATATATTCTCGCAACGAAGAAATCTCATTGTAAAATAAATTAGGCGACAAACATGACCTATTATAAAATATCTATTACTACAAGCATGTTTTGTTACAAAAGCAGAATAGGTAACAAGCGTTATACTTTTAAAATAGTTTTCGCAACAAACATTTCTCCTCATAAATTGTGTTTTGGAATAAACGCGTTGCCTCAAATTGACTTGTTGCCCTTTTTATTTTTTCGCGACATCCATGTATTGCAACGACATTATGGCGACAAATATGTTTTGCAATTTTATACTTTTATGGCAAACAAAAAATATTGCGAGTTTGCTTATTTGTCACGAGAATACATTACGTGGCGCTCATAGAAACCACAATGCCCGCAACAAACAGCGACTTGTTGTCGCTAAATTATTTTTGTAGCAAAATCTCGATTTAAGCGACAATATTTCTTTTAATCGCAAAATGGGTATTTTTTTGTAGTGCTTAAATGAATAAAATAAAATATTATTATATAATCAATAAGTAAATTATTTCGATGGATCCCAACACAAGTTAACTTTCTTAGTACTATTTGAATTGTAAAGTCAATACATAATTTATTGAGAATTTGGCGCCAAATGGTCCATAACTTTTATTTTTAGTCACGAAATTATCCTTAACCTTTATTTGGCACATCAGTCCATAATCTATGTATTTTGGTGGCAATTGGTCCTTATTTGATCAAAAGACAAAAATACTCTTAGGTTTAATTAAAGAAAATTGTAATTAAATTTCTAACATTTGCAAAATGATCCGATACTTTTATTTTTATAAAAAAAATTAAAAGAAACTAACAAATTGATAATATACTAAATTATTTTATATATTTTACTGAACTATTATAAAAGTAACTAAAATTTAATCTCATAATTATTAAAAAAAACATGTTAATTAAAATTATTTTATTAATAATAAGTAATCATATTATTTAAAATCTAAATTTTAATGTGCAAATTAAGTTTTGTTAATAATTTTATGTTAAAAAAACATAATAGAATTGGTTCAATGTCATAAAATTATATACACCATTTGTGCCAATTTTCCCTAATTTATTTCAAAACAAAGTCTCGCTTGCCACAAATCATTCTGCTACACAATCTGAGAGCAAAATCATCAACAATTTGACATTCAAAAGAACAAACACCATCGAAAATGACATGATAAGATATTTATATCATCTCAACTATGTGCCACCTACACTTCTAGGTCAAAACAAAGCTTCATCATCAACCAAAACATCCCCAAGTCTAACCTCAAAACTCGTTTAATTTAAAAGCATGTCAATAGCCACACACCTGTTGACAATCCCACAAATGTCCATAATTCAAGTGTTAATTCACATCCCAAAGGAACGAGATGGCTTCATCATCAACCAAAAGAGCCCCAACTCTAACCTTAATGCTCATTTAATTTACAAGCATGTCAACAACAAAAACACGTGATGCTAAACTTGAATCATATATACAATGAGATAAGGAAATTGTTTTTCCATAACCAACATAAACCAAGAAAAAGGAAATAAATGTACACAAACTTGATCACATTTGAGTACTCTATAATATGTGTGCCTGCAAGCATATCAAAAGAAATACTATTTCTTAATAGGGTTAATTACACTAATGGTCTCCATTATTTCAAGTTTGTAACGATTTCATCCTTATTCTTTCATTTATTCTCACAGACCGGCCCCACTCTGTCTAAAGCTGCCGTTAAATGGGTTCGCACTTCATTTTTTATCTTTTTAAACCAAGGGCATTTTAGGTATATCACCAAAATATTTCTTTCTTCCCTCAATTTCTTTCTAAGTATTCTTTATCAGTTGTTGATATTGTTGTTTTGTATCTGCAAATGTTGTAGTTTGGCTCGATTTTATCTTTCTTTTCCACAGATTCCAAAAGCATGGGAAGTTCCAATCTCAGTACTTCTAAAACTCACTACAATACTGCAAATATTGTAGTTTGACTCGATTGTATCTACTGATATTGTTGGGTCAGGATTGGTTGAATTGTATTCGAAGTGTGGAAAATTGGGTGATGCGATGCTGCGTTTTTATGAGTATTTCGTGTCGGATATTTTTTATGGACTACATTGATTACGGGGTATGAGCAGAATGGGGCACCTAAAGAAGCCTTAAAGATTTTCGGCCAAATGGTGGTGGGAAATGCGGTAGTGCCAGACTCAATAACGCTTGTTAGCATTGTTTCATCTTGTGCTCATCTATTGAAATTGAAATTTGGGATAAGTGTTCATGGGTATGTGATGAGGATGTGTTTTAACGGTAGCTTATCTCTGTCAAATTCTCTGTTGAATTATACGCAAAGACAGGTTATGTGAATGCTACAGCCAATTTATTTAGGAAAATTGAAGGGAAGGATATAGTGATTGTGGCATTCGTCATGGGCGTATTCTGGATTTCCTCTGCGGCCGGAAAACTTCTAAATTGCCTTGTAATTTTGGAATTGTCACCGGCACTTCTTAGAATGACAGCTCTTGCTTGGAAAAATTCAATTGGGGATCTTGTTGCTGATGTAGCAGTCGCTAAAGCTGGATAGCTAGCCATGGCCATGGCCGGTTACTTTGCTGGGCCTATGGAAAGAAGAAAGAAATATTTTGATGGTATGCCTAAAATTCTCTTGTTTTAAAAAGATAAAAAAAAAATGAAGTGCAAACCTATTTAACGGTAGATTTAGACGGATTCCGTGAGTGTGGACGGTCTGTGAGAATAAATGGAAGAATGAGAATGATATCTACTAAAAAAATTGAATGGAGATGAAATCGTTACAAACCTGAAAGAATGGAGACAATTAGTATAATTAACCCTTCTTAATATAATATCATTCAATAAGTAAATCATATTAATTCTTGCCCGTGTTAATTGGGATTTTGCGAGACTGCATTAACTTTAATAGTTTAAAAACAAGGTCTAACTCCAAACTTATCTAATTCAAAAGATAAAACATGTCTTTGGTAATAATTTGCGAAAAAAAAAAACTAACCTAGATTGCACAAAGGGTCGTTGGTGTCTTCTTTCCAATTGGGCGACACTACGACTGAAAAATAGAAAGTTGTCATTGTGGAACACTTACATCATCGTTTCTCTCCGATCGATTGAACCTTGTTTCTTTGTTCTCGAAATACCTCGAACAAAAAGTCAACGCCTCGTGAACAACATACCCTTCAGCTATTGAACCCTCGTCGAGAGCCAATTTAAAACATAGTTCTTAAGTTTCTTTAGGTATCGCTCGAATGGATACATTCATCTCCGTGCACCGCACCACCAAGGATTGTCTTATCTGGTAGATGCATTACAAGGTGAATCATGATGTCGAAGAAGGTTGGTGGAAAGATTCGTTCCAACTTGCAGATGATGAGTATCAAGTGATCGTGGGCAGCCATCATATTGATAATCTTTAGTCTTTTTGCACAAAGTCGCTTGAAGAACGCGTACACAATTCTATGATTGTAGTGGAAATAGTTTTATTCAAGAACGCGCAACATCCAACTCGCAATAACCGTTGCATGATGATATGGTAATCGTGTGACTTCAATCCAATAATGCGGTTGTCATTAGGAGCAATATTCTTCCGAAGATTAGAAGCGAAGCCATCGGAAACTTAACCAATCGGATGAACTTGTAAAACATCGGCGGTTTGCAATGGACATGGTGTAACACGCGGTGAGGCTTTATACACCTATTCACGATATGATACAAGTGCAACTCTCTTTTTATCCCTAATTGCATCGGATCACGCTGGCATTGACCGTGTCCTTTGATTTGAATAGACATCCGTAATTGTCTTGACCAAGGTTGTCTGTTGACCTATGGTTAACTTTAAACCTTAATGTTTTGATTATTACAAACAAATTGGTTATGTTTTCTAACATTTTATTTTCAAGCAAAATTCAAAGCGCTACAAATCGAACTCTCATGCAATGTCAAGTTCAAAGTCAAAATCAATACAAGAGTTCAAGCATCTCAAGATCCGCTTGAATTTCAAGATTCGAAGATCAAGATTGAAGAATAGATTTTTAGATAAAATTGTAAAGGTATTAACTCTTTAATCCTTAGCAATTAAATGAGCAACTCAAATATAATTTTATCACTTGCATAAAAATTAGTTTTATCAAAGCCAAAAATCGATTTTCAAAAGCGTGGAAGCGGATCATCCGTTTGGAAAATCGGATGAACCGATCGACCGTTTACTTTTAACCGGTCGACCGTGCGGCATCTATCTCTGTTCAAAAAGTGTTCGTTCGACTTTTGCGGTTCAGCGGCTGGTTAAACCAATCGACCGGTCGACCGTTTGGTCATCCGTTTGGTCATCCGTTTCAACGAAAGTGACGAAAATTCATCTCTATAAAATACCACTTCATTTATTATCATTTAACAACACTTACAAGAGCATTTATAGAGAATCATATTGAAAAACATCATTCAAAGCTTCATTGCATTCATATCTTCAATATCTCTCTTTGAAAAACTTTGTTTGATTAAATCAAACTTTTGGTTCATCTTTCTCAACAAAGTTTTCTTCTAACACTTGAGCTTTCCTCATCCATTGCTATTCATTAAAGTGTTAGTCTCTCTTAGAGCTAAACTTGTATCTATCATTCATCTAGAGAAAATACTCAAATCAATCTCTTTATTTATTTGGGTCATATTGAGGTCCTTGAAAAGCTCAATATTGTATAAGGATCGGTGCTCCTTGCTTGTAAGTCACGGATACATTGTAAGGGTTTGGATTGCACCATAAGTCAATCAAAATAGTGGAAAGGCCGTGCTCGTGTTGGAGAGCTTGGTAGCAGGGGGGCGTAGATCATTGGTTGGATCGAACCTCCATAAAAATCGTTTGCACTCTCTCTTCTCTTTTATTTACTTATATTGTGCTTATATTATTGTGAATCTATTTTTATCTCTTAAATATCATTTTGAGAATATTTTTCGAAAAAGTTTGAAAAACCAATTCACCCCCCTCTTGGTTAGTTATTCTTGGGCTATCAATTGGTATCAGAGCAAGGTGCTCATTTTTTTTGATTACACAATCTTGAGTAATGGCTAACCAAAATTTTCAAAACCTTGAAGGTCACTCTACAAATCGTCCTCCCTTCTTTAATGGCTCCCACTACAATTATTGAAAAACTAGAATGATGATTTATATTCAATCAATTGATTATAACATTTGGGAAGTCATCGAGTTTGGTCCATATGTGCCTACAAAAATTGTCAAAGTTGATGATAAACCGGACCAAACTATTTCTAAGCCTAGAGAAGAATATGATGAAGAGGACAAAAGAAAATTGTCTTTGAATGCTAGAGCCAAAAATTTACTTTATTGTGCTTTAGACAAAAATGAGTTTAATCGTATTAGCACATGTGATTCCGCATATGATATTTGGCATGCATTAGAGATAACTCATTTAGGTACCAACAAGGTTAAAGAAACCAAAATAAATCTTTTGACAAAAGATTTGAAAATTTCTTTATGAAACAAGATGAACCTATTGTTGATATGATTACTCGTTTCACCGATATTATTAATGGCCTTAAGGGCTTTGATCGAAAATTTACTAACGGTGAACTTGTGAGCAAAATGCTTAGGTCTTTATCGGAAGATTGGAACTCCTTGAGGATGTTGATAGAGAATACAAAGATATCAACACTTATCCATTGGAGGAGCTATATGGAACATTGATGACATATGAGCTCAACAATGCCGAAAAAAAGGAGAAAACAAGGAGAAGCAAAGAAGAGATGAAGGAGCTTCCAAAGAAGCAAATTGCTTTGAAATCAACAAATGATGAAGGATCATCCAACACAAACTTGGTGATGAAGAACTTGATGACTTAGTTCTTCTTGTCAAGAAATGGAGAGGATTTGAAACAATAGGCGATTTCAAAGAAAGAAGACAAAAGTGAAGAAAAGAACAAAAAGATCATATGCTATGATTGTGACAAACCCGGTCACAAGAGGACCGAATGCCCAAACAAGAAGAAGTTCAACAAAAGAAGGCACTTCAAGCTACATGGGATGATAGTGATGAAGATGATCAAGAAGATGATGAAATTCAAGAAGAAATTGCTAATATGTGCTTCATGGCTATTGAGGATGAGGTAAGTACAAACAACAATGACTCTTACATTGACTTATCTACCTCTTATGATGAAATTCTTGAAGAATTTGAGAAACTTATGTCAAAATACTCCATTCTTAACAATAAACACTCTTTGTTGAAAAAGGTAGTTAAGAAGCTTTTATTGCACAAAAGGACTTTGAAAAAGAAAAGGATGATCATAAGTCCTTGATTAAAGAAAATGTTTTATTGAAAGAAAAAGTGGTTGATTTAACAAGCATTATTCACAATTTCACCCAAGGAAAGAAAAACTTTGAATTAATGCTTGGTGAGCAAAAATGTGTGTTTAACAAAGGAGGAATTGGATATAAACCTCTCTTGAAACAAAAATCCTTGAAACCATTTTGTAAAATCATCCAACTTTTCTCAACAAAACATCACATGTAGTTTTGCAAGAAAGATGGTCATGTTGCTTACAATTGTTTGACTAAAAAGAAACTATACTTTGAAAAGAAACACAAGTGGATAAAAGAATCCACAAGCACTAACTATCAAGGACCCAAACTTATGTGGGTACCAAAAATCAAAAATTAAAATTATTTTTGTAGGTACCACAAAAGGTCAAAACAATTGGTTCTTGGATAGTGGTTGTTCGAAACATATATATGGAGATCGATCATTACTATCAAATTTCAAAAGAAAAGATGGAGGTCATGTGACTTTTGGAGACAATGCCAAAGGAAAAATCATAGGCATTGGAAATATTGGTAATCGCTCTTCTCCCTCTATTGAAAATATTTTATTAGTTGATAACCTCAAACATAACTTACTTAGTATAAGTCAATTGTGTGATAAAGGTTATCTCATTAAATTTGATTCTTCTAATTGCCTCATTGAGGATGCTATATCTAAAGAGGTATTGTTCATGGGGAGCCGAAGCAAAGATGTTTACATCATATCTATTGAATTTGAACTTGAAAAGGAAATAAAATGTTTTCAAGTATAAAAGATGACTCTTGGCTATGGCATAGGAGATTAGGTCATGTTAGCATGGACTTACTTTCAAAAATCTCCAAAAATAACTTTGTGAAAGGGTTGCCAAGTATAAAGTTTGAAAAAGATAAAATTTGTGATGCTTGTCAATTTGGAAAACAAGTAAAGAGTTCTTTCAAACTTAAACAACACTCTTCTACTTCAAGACCTTTGCAACTTCTCCACATGGACTTATTTGGACCATCTAGAACCGCTAGTTTAAGTGGAAAACATTATGCATTTGTTATTGTTGATGATTTTCAAGATTTACTTGGGTCATTTTCTTGAATTTAAAAGATGAAGCCTTAAATGCATTTAAACATTTTTGCAAAAGAGTCCAAAATGAAAAGGATACACCATTACCACAATTAGGAGTGATCATGGTGGAGAATTTGAAAATATAGCCTTTGATGAGTTTTGCAAATCCAATGGATATGAACATAATTTTTCGGCTCCTAGAACTCCTCAACAAAATGGTGTAGTAGAAAGGAAGAATCGAACATTGCAAGAAATGGCTCGAACCATGTTGAATGAAAACAATTTACCAAAATACTTTTGGGCGAAAGTCGTAAACACTTCATGTTATATCTTAAATAGAGTTTTGGTAAGTCGAAAAAAACCAAAACTCCATATGAGCTTTGGAAAAATAGAATTCCCAATATCGGATATTTTAAAGTTTTTGGTTGCAAGTGCTTTATTTTAAACACAAAAAGAAAATTTGGAAAAATTTGATCCAAAATCCGATATTGGAATTTTTCTTGGATATTCATCTACTAGTAAAGCTTTTAGAGTTTTCAACAAAAGAACTTTAGTAGTTGAAGAATCCATGCATGTTGTTTTTGATGAAACTAACTCCTCTACAAGAAAAAGTTATTGATGATGAAGATTTGGAAATCCCATTTGAACAACTAAGTGTTCAAAATCAAGACAAAGGAATCAAATAACATTGAAAGTCAACATGAGGAGGAAACAAGTATGCAACAAAATGATGAAGAACCTCATGAAGATCCCAACACTTCATCATTACCAAAAGAATGGAGGTTTGTCCCATCTCACCCAAAAGATCTCATCATTGGTGATCCATCAAAGGGGTAAGCACAAGAAATTCTTCTAGAAATTTTCATAACAATTGTGCATTTCTTTCTCAAATTGAGCCAAAGAACTTTAAAGAAGCCGAGTTTGATGAATTTTGGATCCTAGCTATGCAAGATGAACTAAATCAATTTGAAAGAAATCATGTTTGGGATTTAGTTGCTAGACCAAATTCACAAACCGTAATTGGCACAAAATGGGTTTTTCGAAACAAACGAGATGAAAATGGTATAATTGTGCGTAACAAAGCTAGATTAGTGGCTCAAGGTTACAATCAAGAAGAAGGCATTGATTTCGAAGAAACTTTTGCCCCGGTTGCTAGATTAGAATCAATTCGCATGCTTCTTGCTTTTGCTTGTCATAAAATTTTACTTTATTTCAAATGGATGTCAAAAGTGCATTCTTGAATGGAGTCATTCAAGAAGAAGTTTTGTTGAGCAACCACCGGTTTTAAAAATCATAAGTATCCGGATAAAGTTTTCAAACTTAGAAAAGCTCTTTACGGTTTAAAACAAGCTCCTAGAGCATGGTATGAGAGATTAAGTAAATTTCTCTTATCAAATGGTTTTTAATGGGTAAAAGCGGATACTACATTATTTATAAAAACCAAAAAGAATGATATGATAGTTGTTCAAATTTATGTTGTGATATCATTTTTGGTGCTACTAACATTTCCTATGTGAAGAATTTTCTAAGTGCATGAGTAGGGAATTTGAGATGAGCATGATGGGTGAACTCAAGTTCTTTCTTGGTCTCCAAATCAAACAAACCAATGATGGAATATTCATTAGTCAAACTAAGTATATCTTGGATATGCTCAAAAGTTTGAAATGGAAGAGTTGAAGCCAATGAATACTCCAATGAGCTCATCAATCAAACTAGATAAAGGCGAGCAAAGGTACTTCCGTTGATGTAACAAAATATCGAGGTATGATCGGATCCCTTCTTTATTTAACCGCTAGTAGACCCGATATTATGTTTAGTGTATGCTTATGTGCTAGATATCAATCTAATCCTAAAATTCCCATCTTAGTGCCGTAAAAGCGCATTTTTCGTTATCTTAGTGGAACTAGATCTTTAGGTCTTTGGTATCCCAAAAAAACTCATTTTGATTTACTTAGCTATTCGGATGCCGATTGGGCGGTTGCACAATTGATCGAAAAAGTACTAGTGGAGCGTGCCATTTTCTAGGCTTTGCTTTAGTTTCATGGTTTAGTAAGAAACAAAATTCCGTTGCCTTATCAACCGCTTGAAGCCGAGTATATCTCCGCCGCTAGTTGTTGTGCTCAAATCCTATGGATGAAGCAAACTCTAAATGATTATCACATCTCATTTGACAAAATTCCTATTATGTGTGATAATACTAGTGCGATCAACTTATCAAAAATCCGTTTTGCATTCTCGTACCAAACACATTGAGATTAGACATCACTTTTACGAGACCATGCACAAAAGGGAGATATAACTTTGGGTTTGTAAACACCGAAAAACAATTGGCGATATTCTCACAAAACCATTAGCACTTGAAAGATTTTCTTACATTCGGCGAAATTTAGGTATAATTGATGAATGTGAAATATGTGGCTAACTCCTTATATTTTCTATAATTGATTGCATTTTATGTGATAAATATGTCTCAAAATTATTTGACAAAAGATCAAATCGATGATTTTATATAAATTTTTGCAAAAATTGTCCAACCGGACGACCGTTTATTAAAGCGGACGTCCGTTTCATCAACGGATGAACAATTGTTCAAATCCGTTTGCTCATCCGTATAATGATTTTGCCAAAATTAAAAAGTTTAACGGTTGACCGTCTATTTTTAAAGCGGACGTCCATATGATTTTAACGGACGACCGTATATCATCCGTCGATCATCCGTTTGAGCGAGAAAGTTTGAACATCAAAATTCCGGTCAAACCGATTCGACCGTATGAGGCTTCGGTCGTCCGTATATAAGCGGAAATCGGGGTTTTAAGTTAGAAAATTTTCAAATTTCTTCATTCCAACTTCCATGAACCACGGTTTTCTCTCAAATCTTCCTCAATCTTCCAATCTTCCCAAAATCTCTTCAATTTACATTCAAAATCTCAAAACCCATATCATTTGGCGCCTAAATCTTCAAAATCCCCAAATTTTGTCCACCAAATCGTGATAAATCCCTCAACCGGTCGACCTCCAACCCTAGGCTCCAAATCCGTCTCCAAAACCATGCCTCGGGTGAAAATGGCAGCCAAACGACCTAGGAGAGAAAGGCAACCATCTCCATCCTCCTCCTCCTCCTCCGAAGATCCTCAATCCAAGCGCATCGAACGAAGTCCCGTTCTCATTGGTAAGAACGTCGATCTTGCCTCTTTCACACACGAAGCACCATCTTTTAACATTGAAAATCTTTTCATGGGTATGGGGTGGGTTCCTCTTCTCACTCTCAATGAAACTGTTTACCCCCCCCCATTATCAAAGAATTTTACAAAAACATGGTTTTTTCCCCGGGGTCGGGTATTTCATCTTTCGTTCGGGACAAACGAATTAAGATCACTCAAGATCTTATTCGAACCATTCTCCATCTTGAAAATGGTGGTATCGTCTCTATACCACCAAGACAATTCCTCACACCGTGAGTATAATCCGGTCGAGCATGTTGTAATGTCATAAGCAAGCATTTTGAAATTGCCGTTAAATCTTAACTCAAATCAACTTACTCTTCCTTGTCGTGTCCTCCATAACATCATTGCCCACATAATTGTCCCTCGAAAGGGTCATTTGGATGAGGTCAATCATTTCGATGCTTTTGTGCTCGACTCTATCCTCCGGGGGCGTAAGCTCGATTTCTCCTATATCATGATCCAACACATGCACTCGTCCTTGGCGGCAAGAGTTCTAAGGCACTTCCCTATGGCATGATTCTTACCAAAATCTTTCAACATTTCGATATCTCCTTCCGTGATCGGTGACCCTCCTTCAAAAAGCCACCGACACCATCAATATTCTTACACTCGAAAAAATGAAAATTGTAAAGGAGAATGGTCAATGGGTGGCAAAGTCGAAGGATTTGATGAAGAGTCGGGCCCCTCCACTCTACCTTTCGAGGGGAAGATATTGGCGAGGATGCTCCTCCGTCCCCTCATGCGGCAAAGATCACAAAGGCCGTCGTCCTCCACTTCCGGCCATAACGAGGATCAATTCACTTTCTTCATGCATGGCGGATCGACTCACTTACTTCTTGATCGAGGGCTGCACCATACCATGGGGACTCTCCGGCACTCGGTTGCCGACATGGCCAGCCTTTGCTCAAGATCTTCACTCCCGAGTCTCGATCTGTGCTTCCTCCTCGGCCGCCCGGAGCCTTAGTCTATTTATTTCTCTTTTTTTTTTTGTAGCTATGTTTTGGAAACAAAGTCTATGTCCTAGCTTTCATTTATAAAACTATGCTTGTTTTTAAATTTTAAGTTTATCAATGAATGGCTTATATTGTTTCATTTAGGGGGAATATATTTTTAAACCTTAATGTTTTATCTTTTGCCTTTTGTTTATGCCAAGGGGAAAATAAATATGTGATGAAATATATGAAATATGTGATGTGATGAATGATGAATTTGGCATGAAATATGTAATGTGATCAAATGGAATCGATATCATGTAATGAGATAAAATTGACAAATCAAATGAAAATGTGATACAAATTCATCAAATCATGTTTACTTGAAAAAGATAGGGGGAATATATATGCTTTATTGTATCTCATTATTCTATATTCTCACATTGTTTGTCATAATCAAAAAAAGGAAATTGTTGACCTATGGTTAACTTTAAACCTTAATGTTTTGATTATTACAAACAAATTGATTATATTTTCTAACATTTTATTTTCAAGCAAAATTCAAAGCGCTACAAATCGAACTCTCATGCAATGTCAAGTTCAAAGTCAAAATCAATACAAGAGTTCAAGCATCTCAAGATCCGCGAATTTCAAGATTCGAAGATCAAGATTGAAGAATAGATTTTTAGATAAAATTGTAAAGGTATTAACTCTTTAATCCTTAGCAATTAAATGAGCAAAGCTCAAATATAATTTTATCACTTGCATAAAAATTAGTTTTATCAAAGCCAAAATCGATTTTCAAAAGCGTGGAAGCGGATCATCCGTTTGGAAAACCGGATGAACCGTCGACCGTTTACTTTTAACGGTCGACCGTGCGGCGTATCTGTTCAAAAAGTGTCCGTTCGACTTTTGCGCGTTCAGCGGCTAGTTCGACCAATCGACCGGTCGACCGTTTGGTCATCCGTTTGGTCATCCGTTTCAACAGTGAGTGAAAAATTCATCTCTATAAATACCACTTCATTTATTATCATTTAACAACACTTACAAGAGCATTTATAGAGAGATCATATTGAAAAACATCATTCAAAGCTTCATTGCATTCATATCTTCAATATCTCTCTTTGAAAAACTTTGTTTGATTAAATCAAACTTTTGGTTCATCTTTCTCAACAAAGTTTTCTTCTAACACTTGAGCTTTCCTCATCCATTGCTATTCATTAAAGTGTTAGTCTCTCTTAGAGCTAAACTTGTATCTATCATTCATCTAGAGAAAATACTCAAATCAATCTCTTTATTTATTTGGGTCATATTGAGGTCCTTGAAAAGCTCAATATTGTATAAGGATCGGTGCTCCTTGCTTGTAAGTCACGGGATACATTGTAAGGGTTTGGATTGCACCATAAGTCAATCAAAATAGTGGAAAGTAGTGGAAAACCCGTGTTTGCACTCGTGTTGGAGATTTTTATCTTGGTAGCAGGGGCGTAGATCATTGGTTGGATCGAACCTCCACCTCCATAAAAATCGTTTGCACTCTCTCTTCTCTCTTTTATTTTCTTATATTGTGCTTATATTTTTGTGAATCTATTTTTCATCTCTTAAATATCATTTTTCAGAATATTTTTTTTTTTGAAAAAGTTTGAAAAGCCTCAAACAATTCACCCCCTCTTGGTTAGTTATTCTTGGGCTATCAGTCAATATCCATACCAAAAATACTATTTTTTGGCGGTGAAGTATAAAATTTGTAGAAACACAAAGGATAAATAATGGAAGAAGCATAACTCAAATAGGAGATTAAATTTGCACAAATATAGAGATGAAGAATGAAGAAGAAGGTTAAATGTGCGAAATGCGAGATTGAGAGTTGAAAAGAAGATTCTATAGCAGCGACATAGTCGTCTCAATAGATCTAGAAAGTCCTCGCTATAGATAAAAAATGGGCGTCAATATTCCCACCAAATTTGACAATTCTATAGTGACGACATAAGTCGTCTCAATAGACTTGAATACAAATTACGAAGAATATCATGACGTTACGTGACTAAAAACAACAGTTGTAGCTCTATTGCGACGACACATGTCTCTATCTCTATATGTACACAAAAATGACCCAAATTATTCTCGTCATTTGGGATATATATATAGCGAGATATATATATATAGCGACGACATAAAATTGACTCAAATTATTGTTGTCGCTATATTTCCATAACAGTAGCGACGACAATTTCAATATAAAGACGACTTTTGTTGTTGGAACTTATAGCGACGATATTTCATTGTTGTTCCTACTATGCAAAACAAGTATTGGCTATATTGTGTCGTCGCTATAGGTACTGTTTTTGTAGTGTGTTTATGAGCCAACGAATGCGAAGATGAGTGATCGTTATAGTTGGAGGTTGGTGTTTTCAATTAATTATATTCAATTCATGAAATGAAAATGATGGGGGTAGATGAATAAGTAGAGAATTTTAGAAGCTTTACTAAAGATTTAATTTAACCAAATTTAAAGGCATTTAAAATATGAGTGAAGACTCCAAAAATATTTCTTATTTTTAGAGTCTTTTAGATGTAGAATAGATTATAAACAAGCAATAAAATTGTAAAGGCATGTCTAATTTTCAAGGAAACCGCGGAGGCTCTATAGGTCCTAGTATTGGAAATTTTGGGGAATTTGGTCAGGCGACTAGCCATGAAATCTCAATAAACTCCAATGTCAACTTTGTAGTAGAATTGGCCAAATTGTTACGCATTGTTATTACCAGTTGGATCAATCATTTGAAGCATCATCTTATTTTGAAATTAATTTTACTTTATAGTCAAAATAAAAATTTTTTTTACTTGTAAGTAAGAAAATAATAACATATCAAACTATGTTTTGAAACAAATCATTACTTAAACATAGCCAAACATGTCCATACAATTATTACCACTAAATAGATGAAAGATAATCCCACAAAGTCTCCAGCAAATTCAAAAATTCAGAGGCTTATGGGGTTCCTCAACTTAGATTTAAATATATTTTAAAAATTCATGTAAATTTAGGTGTTCCCAACTCATATTTTAATAGATTTAATTGAAATTTATGTGTCCTCAACTCGATTTTAATATATTCAATTGAAATTTAAGTGTAATCAACTCGATTTAAATATATTCTTCGAAATTTTAGGTGTCACGAATTACTGGGTGGATTTATAAAGATTTCATTGATTAAAAAATTTAAGCAGATTGCATGGATTTCGAAATCATAAATATGAATATGGGTGGATCCAGCCAGGCAGAACGCAGGTGGACTCAAGCTCACCGAGCCCAAAAATTTTGTTGGAGAAGCTTTTTGAAGCTCAGCCCAAAAAATTGAAACAATAAATATAATTAATCTAGTAGACATAGCCCAAAGCCCAAGCCCACTTTAAATTTAATCCAATATCCACCATTAACAGATTCATAAGAATTTATCATGTAATCAAAATGTATGATTACTCACCAGTGTTGGTAAAAGGGCTTTTGGTCATTTCGAGGTCTGTTGAACGTG
Organism: Forsythia suspensa; assembly: GCA_023638005.1. NCBI lineage: Eukaryota > Viridiplantae > Streptophyta > Magnoliopsida > Lamiales > Oleaceae > Forsythia > Forsythia suspensa. The sequence continues at coordinate 634,473 of JALRMA010000411.1, read as the reverse complement.
AATTGAATTTTTTTTTTTTTTTTTTTACAATGAGGCTCACACGCTTCTTTTTATACCAACTTTTATGAAAGTGATGGACAATTTTCTGCACTGACTAAAAAAGGTAAAATTTGAAAGTTTACAACTTATAGCTATTTTAATATTTTAGTGAAATTATCCCCATTCCAATTGTTTGGTGACTTATTTGATTATTTCTTGATTATTTTTAATAATTAACGTTTCTTCTTCATCATTTAATATGTTAAACTGAATTATTCAAACTGAATTTAAAATTTAAGATATTTACCGTAAATTACTTAATTGTACCTTGAAGTTATATCTAATTTTTTTTTTTTTTTTGTAATTAATTTTCAAAACTAAGCTCCTTCAAGATTGAGTTGAATTTTTGAATTGACAATTTGTGATTAGATTTTTATATAAAAAAATTTAAGAATTGTAATTTTAGAAGAAAAAAAAATCCTCCCCACCAAAATTATCTCATTTCCTGGATGGACACCTGAATATGAATACCAAATTCTTTAGGAATTCTATCCCTACCCCTCAAATTTTTAATTTAACTTTTTTCTTACGCATCTCTTCCTCTTGCCTCCCTCCTCAATTTGTGTCACAAATTTTTGTAGTAAACGCTTGTTCTTGATTTTCAATTTATATTAACATGGAAATTTATTAAATTTTTATTTTAATATTTTTTTTGTATAATTGTCAAACACCGTCTTCGAAATTTCATTCTTGATGCTTCATGATCATTCATTGAACCAACCAATGGGGCTGAAAAATATAAATAATCTATTGGTAAATATTAATTAGATAATTAGTATAATACCATATAGGTCAGTTAGATATTAGACTATAAAATCAGTATAGCAATAAAAATTCTTTTTTAAACTTGAAAAGATTTACTCGTCAACCGCGACACATATAAATTATCTTTTGAAGCCATAAAATAATTTTTTTATACAAGATGGTTAAACAACTGATTTTGGAAGAGAATTAATCCTAAATATCCATCATCTAGTCTTGGATATGAAAGTATAAAAGTTTATAAAAAAAGACAAGTAGAAAGAAAGTGAAAATTAAAACTTTATTTCAATTTTTTTTTTTCTAGAAGCTTTGCTCTTTAATCAAATATTTTTTTATTCAAAACTAAAGAAATTGGTAATAGTAATGTGAATCCCCCCAAACAATAGATTTAATTGCGTTTCGAGTTTAGGGATGACAGGTGATCTATTTATTAGTTTAAACCTCATAATTCATCGGATCATTTACCTATTTGACTGAAAAAAGTTTTTACTTCTTTATATTTCAAGAATTTTTCTATTTTCAAAATTCTACTCAAAATATTTGTCTAGGACAGTCGCTTGAACTATTTAAAATAAAAATAATGTAAAATTACTATTTTTAATAAAAAGATAAAAAAATCCATGAAAATTCGTAGAAATCCATAAGAATATATATTGAAATTTATAATAAGAATTCTGTTGAAATCTTATAAATTCTGTGTAATTCTATTCAAATTCAATAAATTCATCCAAATTCAGAAATATTAACAAACCCTTTAAAATCTGAGTGGATTCATTCAACCTCAATTTTTATAAAACACTGAACGGTATTCCTTAATTCATTTTATACCATATAATAAAAACCTCCACCACCACCCTGACCCTATATATAGAAGTTCATTTCCATGCAAAATAATTGGACTTTCAAAATAACGAGAATGGATACATTGAAAGGAAAGACTCTGCTTCTTGTTGTGCTTGTGGTTTGTGCATTTCTTTCACATGATGTACAAGGAAACTTTATCAACTATAAAGATATTCCTGAGATTCCATGCGACCGCCAGAGGTGGTCATGAAGAAAACTGTAAACCATCGATCCCAGCAAATCCATACACGAGGGGCTGCAGTCCACTTACACGTTGTCGTGGTGGCTGAAAGTTGTCAGGGCATTGTTGGTACGTTAAATTGAAAGTTATTAATAAAATGAGACATGTAAAAGTTGATTTTCATGTTCAATAATATTCAGTTCAATGTACCATACGTACTAAATAATGAGCACGAAAACTTACCTAATGATTTCTTCTCTTGGGGTTTAATATTCTCTAGAGAAGAAATGAATTTGACCTTTGATAGAAAAATATTAATTTTTTCATATTGTATGTTATGTGTGCTTCAATATAAAGATAATTTAAGAAGCACTCTACTGTACTTGTACTACATTTATGTATCCATTTTTAGATAATTTGCTTATCCAATCCATTTTGTCTTCCAATCAATATTTAAAACTTTATTTCAGTTTTTATAGTAGACTCTTACCATGCTTGTTAATTAATTTAATTGACTTATAAGATGTCTTATATAGGATACCACTACCCAAAAAAAGGTCGATTACATAACAAATTATTTCGTGAAAGTGGCAGCATTGATAGCCCAATTAATTGATATTGCAACAAATAAATCAATCACAAATCTATCACTAAAATTTTGTAAATTATGAATTTACAAATTCTATTTTTAGATCTTCCAGTACAATTAAAGCTTGGTTTCGATTTTGATACCAAGTTGTAACGCTCCGAGTTCTAAGATCCCAAAACATTAATTGAGATCATAGCATTTGTTGCATCTCACGGAAAAAAATAATTTATCCACGATCGAGACTTTGAATATTTATTGTACATTTTTTTAAAAATAATTAGAACATGACTTGCACATGTAATATGTATCATGAAATACAAACTTTAACAATATCATGTTATATGAAGATACAGTGTGAAACGGAACAAAGAGGATGACAACGGAAGCCGGTAGCTTCCTGCTTGCACGGCAGCGTGCAAGGCTCAAGCAGAAATTTTTGCCTCATTCCGCTGCCGCAAGGCACTGCCTCGCCCACACGAATTTTCATTTTCCCAGTGGTGCTGTGTTTCGTCCCTAAATTTAAAGTTTTTGTGTGACACACCATGCCATGGAATTAAACTACAATTCACATTCATTTGCTCAAAATTATACATCAAAAGTCATAACAACAAGAACGAAAAGTCGGGTTTCAAAACTTACAAACCCTACCACAAAAAATAGCTTGACACGAGTCTTAAAACAGAATCTCATAACCTCGAAAAGATTAAAATATATCATCCACAAACCATAAACTCGTCAAAAAACACACCCAAAAAACTCATCCAGCGTAGTCTTTTCACAAACTTAAATTAGCAGCTTAACTTTTAGTTTGACAAAATACACCCAAAAAAAATCTCTCAAAACACAATCCTTCAAACTATGGACATCAGCATATTCCTCCTTGTGACTCCACAGCTCCAATCAATTCACTGCGTCACCAAAACTCACTTAATATGTTGGATGGGAACATTGGTGATGGAATGAGTACGGAAATACTCAATATGAAAATCTAATTAGTCCACGTGATCGATGAATTCATGATTCACATAAACAAAAATTAGAATTCATACAGTAGAATCATAACACGTAGATGGATTACCAGCAAAATCTTTAATTTCGAAGAATCCTATTGCACGTAGAACTGGTTGAGGCTATAGAACAACATTTCATTTCATTGCTTTTATGAAAATAGTTTATTTACATGAAGTCAATGATGAACAATGGGTAAAAACTACTTCACATATTCATACCTCGATTCTTGATACGGACAAGGAATTCTTTTGCCTTAAAAGGATGAAAACCAATTTTTCTTCAAAATTGCAACAACTTCCTGTTTTCTTTCTTAACAAATTAAGTAAAAATCTGAATATGGAGAGACTTAAATGGAAGTTGAAGAATTTTGTAAGAGTCAAATGACTAAAATAAAATCTCATTTAAAATATTTGCAAGGTAATTCGAACCTGGGATATTAATGTATAAAACCATGCAGATTACTATTATGTTAAACATTAATCCAATTACTTGTAGGAGAATAGAAATAAAATACTAATAAAACTTCAAATAACTTCACTTTTGGGCTAAAAGTGAATTTATGCTTTGGATCATTACTTCGAACATTATCCAAACCTCAAAGGCTCGTCCTTTGGCTAGACATAACAATGCTAAGAAAAATTCCGAGATATTATAATGATTGTCCGCCATAAATTCCAACAAATACCTACAAACTTACCAGCTCTACTACCGGAGCCGCCCCCATTGAAAACATCTAAACTTTAAACTCATGTGTAGAAGGCAGTTAAAATTGTGGTGATAGCTTGTTAAACTCCTAGCTAGTATGAATTGGGTTGTGTGCTCCAATCTTGTCCTAATAACTAAAGTTGTAAGAGGGCGTGCAAGAGAAAAATGAGAGGCTAAAGAAAAGACTACGCAGCAAAAGAGGGGACAACCTAATCTAGATATGATTACAATAAAAAACATTCGATGACGAAAGCTCCGCACACTCCGACACACATTGTGATTCATCTGGATAAGGATGGCAAATGGACGGGATGAGGATGGGGACGGGGAGGCCTTGCCCGCCCCCCCCCCTGCCCCCTGCCCCCATTCCAGTCCCAATCCCCACTTAAGATGAGCTCAGGGTGAGGTGGGACCCGTGTCCTGTTTAAGCCTCCATTTGTATTTTTTTTTTTTAAATATTAAATCAAGCCATTGTTTGGTAGAGCTTAAAAAGTTACCAAAAATTTGAGGTCAAAATTTACAATTAATTTTAACAAAATATTTAATAGGACCCACAACTTTCATCAACTTTTTAACAACACATTTCATCAACTTTTATCCAAATCTACTAAAATATCTATCAAAATCTTGCTCAAACAAGGAATAAATTTAATTAAATATGATTAAATTAAATTTAAAAATTAAAACTTAAATAATTTACACACCAAAAGAATAAAATAAAACTACTTCACTTCGAGTCCGTTTAGTTTGTGGATAAAATTATTTATCTGGATAAAAGTTATCTAAATAATAGTTACATATAACAAGTTTATCATTATAGTGTTTAGTTCAAATAGGTATAAGAATGGAAAAAGTCACTCTTAAAAGTCAGATTTCGTAAAAGACACAATTCTACATTTATTCTTAATTGAACAAAAAAACTCAAAGCGAAAAAAAATAGCTAGAGCAGCGGAGGGTGGCGGTGGCGAATGGCGTTGGCGATTACCCTAGGATATGAATGTTCAAAAATAGATTTGTTCTATATTATAAAGGATATGTTCGTCTTTTAAAGATGATGATTAAAGGATAATTATATTCACATTACATTTTTTATTATCTACACCACGTTTTAATTGCAATAATGGTCTTCCAACCTTTGACATTTTGATACTTATATCTTTAACTTTTTTCGTCGTATTTTTATTATTAACTTTCAATAATTTTTACATCTTGCTGATAACGATTTTTTTTCAAATATTCTATTAATGTGCATTGAAATGATAGACAAATATTTTGTAAAAAATTTGAATTTATTATTTATTTTGCTTATTTAAAAAGTACAATAGACCAAAAAAAAATATTTTACGCTATCCTAATTAACTTTTTGGATAGAAACTATTATTAAAAACAAAGATAAGATGTGAAAATTAATAAATGGATGATAAGAATGTAATAAAAAATAATTGTGGACATAAATGTAAAAATAGTAATAATTTGGGACCTTCATTGCAATTAAATTGTAGAGTGGTTAACAAAAGATATGGTATGAATATAACTACCCATGATAAAATCCTTGTCCGGATAAAAAAAATTTGTCATCTTCTTTCTAAGGATAAAATTTATCCTCATTTTTTGCTTAAAAATTGTTATCCGAACATCAACTCTGCCCAAAACAAAAAGATAATTTATTTATTATCTTTAACTATTGACCATATATCAAACAACCCTCATACATATTCATTTGGATTTGTAGACAAACAGTCCTTGTACATAATCTTGACCTAATATGAATGATAGATTTTTTATCTTGAATAAATAAAATTATTTAGGGCCCGTTTGACAGAGATTATAAACTAGTTTATAAATCAATATTGGTTTATTTGAGTTGAAATTGTTGACTTTTCATGTTAAATGTGGGTTGAAAAGTCAAAAATGAAGGCTGGAAAAACCAAAATGGGTTTTTAATCCTTATCAAACAAGCTCTTAGTAAAGCTCCAACACTTAAAGAAGAAATAAAGTAATAATATTGCTCAAACTAAATATTTTAGCGATTTAAGCATCTTACGTAGGAGCATAAATAGTTAAGAAAAATTAGTTTAAGTAATAGATAACAATTCAATTAAAAACATAAAAATAAATAATAGAAATGAGATTTGTGTCAATAGTTGATTAAAACCATTATTGAAGTTAACCCACGATGTTCTTCGCCTAGAAAATATGAAGTCGCAAGTCAATTGGATATGTAAACAATATATAAACATGTACGAGCATGCACAATAATTAAAAATACACCGCAACCTTTATAGCGAAGGTCCAACGTAAATTAAATTTAAAAAAAAAAAAAAGAAGAAGAAGAAGAAGAGCAATCGAGAGGGGATTATTCACTTGAAGTAATAAAAACCCTAATTACAATTTGATCGAAATATTTTTAAATCTAGTAATTAAATATAATAAGTGGTGAGTTAGCCGTTTCAATTTCTATTAAATGTGATTACAAATATTAATTTGGGAGTTCAATTATAATATTAATTGAAAATTAATTTAAGAAATATAAAATATTAATGAGGACGTATTCGTCTAAAAATAATTTTCTATTTTCTAGATTTTTAGATATAGTATAGATATTGATTAATTATGATTATATAAATATGATGTGAATATACTAAAGAGTTGTATGTTATCAGAAGCAGGACAAGTATGGGCAAGTGAAATTTGAAGGAATTCATGTTTTGTAATGGTTTCTTTAAACATGAGACTCATAATATATAGGATATGTAACATCTAATCTTATTTAACTGGTGATGTTATGAATTTGATTTATTATAGTCTTATTTATCGATGTTATAAATTTGATTTGTGGTGATGTCATAATCTTATCTATGCTTCTTATGACAATATTGTTGTGGAATTTATAGTATAGGATTTACCGTATTGTCTAATCTTATGTGATCTTATTCATTGGTTTATTAATTTGATTTGTGGTATAGGTATGAACTTAGGTACTCCTGGACATAAGAGTTGTAATATAGGGTTCGTGGTATTGTGTAATATTTATCTTATTCATATTTCTAATGACTATATTGTTAATTTTGGAACTATAGGTATTAGCACCAGATTTCGATAAGGCCTCCACGTTAGCAAATGTCAAGTAAATGCTCCATATAGGCCCAAGTTAGGTCTTGCTAGGGCCTTCCGGACTCGTAAAAGCATCGAGATACTTAGAAAGGGCCTCGAGAATATGTTTAAGAACCAAAGAACATACCAAAGATCCTCGAATTAAGTCTGGCGAAGCCCGTGAAGAGAGCCTCGACATTCATAACCGACCCTCGGCGCTTCGCCAGCAATCGGAACCATCACAAAACCGCAGTCGCTATGATATTTTGGAATAACCAGAGACGTATTAAAGGAAAGATTGTGATTGATTGGCACACGAATTCACACAAGGAAACCAAATATTAATCTCCAAAAGATTAGACAACGTAAATAGAAGAATCAACTTAAATAAGGGATAGAATTTGGGAGATTGCATTGACAACCAATTACCCTTATTTTATAAAGAATGAGGATCCAATCAGATATCTAATTGATTGTTTTTCTAAATCAATTAGGACTCTGAGGTTATAAATACTACATCTCCGGTTGTTCTAAGGTACGTATTATTTTCACCCTTAAACTCTGCTCAAATCTCTGCTTGCTTGTCACTCCCACACCCATTTTGTTATTCCCATGTATATTACTCTATCTACCGGTAGATGACTTAATTGTCAGAGTACCAACGATCACGAACCCTTTTTCCCTGGTGATCTTGGTGCCTAACAGTGGTCATAGTGTACAAGTAACATACAGGTTGGCAGAGGAGTGATTGGAGATTTGTTGACATGTGGATAGTGCAGATTCTGACATCAACAGATTGGCGCCGTCTATGGAAACCGAAAAATGTTACACAACCTAAAACTTGTGGTAGAAACGTGTTTTCTACCCGAAAGAGCATGGCAACAAAAAATTCTATGGAAGAAGAAGTAGAGTCCCATCACATTGACTTGAGGCAAGAAAGTGTTCAAGACCTTCAGAACGTAACCCGCTGCAAGAGGAAAAGACAACGACAGAAGCAGACGGTCGAGCATGAGAACCTAGACCTGAAACTAGACAATGCCCAGATGAAGGCATCGCTTGAACTGTTGGAGAATCAATCCCTCCAACATGGACCCAAGCGTAGCCGTGCCCGGCGAAATCCTTTGAGGTCTAGTTCGATAAAAAGCCGTCGATCTCAGGACGACCTACCAGTTTCAAACGGTAGGAACCCTCGGAATGTAAATCCGAGGCCCACGCAAGACAACCAAAGTGGGAGACCCCTTCGGCTTGAAGCTTGTTCTCTGCGAGCTCGTGGACGAGAAGGAAGAGTTGGAATGCGATGAGGATGATGGTGACGAGAACCTCCCATTCACCAATATGTTGAAGGCCGTGGACCTCTCCGTTAATTTCAGAATGCCCCCAATGGACATGTATAACGGAAGAGGTGATCCCACAGATCACGTCAACGTATATAAGATGAAGCTCAAAGGTAATTCCCCAGCAGTGAAGTGCAGAAACTTTCATACCACCCTCACATCCGATGCGAAGAGGTGGTACAACAAACTGAAACCGGTGAGCATCAGAAGCTAGCCCCAACTCAAATGAGAATTTAACAATGCTTTGATTGGCAACCGGACAATGATAGCCGATATTGCTCAGCTTCACGATATTAGAAAGAATGAAATAGAGTCGGTGAAGAGCTATTTCAGAAGATTCAGCGCTGTTATCAACAAAATTGAAAACGTCACCGATGAGAAAACTTTGGACGCGCTGGTGACTGGACTTCACATGTGCACCCCCTTTTGGAAGAATGTCCAAAATAATCAACCTTAGACCTATAGTCAGCTGGAAGACTTGATCCAACGAGAAATTCGATCGAAGAAGATGATCGAGAATAGAGAAAGAGCAAAAGAGACAAAGAGGATCGCAATCGGATAGAGGGTGGCGTTCTCCTGACCTCGCTTCAATCGCTTTCAAGGAAAACGCCTCCCTTCCCCGAGCCGCATAACAACCACTATAGGAGATTCAATCAGACAAAAATGATCTCAGCCCTGCGTGCCAGACTCTCGTAGCAATTCTTTAGCCAGCTGTTCCTCCATCCAAGTTCTCCCGCATACACAGGACCCGGGTGCATAACACTGAAGATTGCCCTGACGTAAGAAAACTGATCAACCGTGAGAATCATTGCCAAAGAGCGGAGAATAGACCGACCTGAGGACGTCGAGGACTACCCAATCAAGAGAGAAGACCTCTACCTCAGTGCCAAGACAGTGGATCTCACCGCAATGACAGAGGAAACGATAGAAACATGGACCCGCCAAAGGCGGAAGGGCCTACCAGAGCCCCCCACGGTACGGAAAATTAACATAATCATAGGATGGCCCTATGTTGGAGGGCATACAATGAATTTACGGTGAAACTACGAGAAGGCAAAGAAGAGAAGAACCGGTGGAAAGTTGCTAGGTTCATGGGCATCTAACCAAAGCCCCACAAATCACGCTTCACCAAGAGGACGATGCCGATATACATTACTCGCATTGCGATACCTTGGTAGTTCACGCCGTGGTTTCGCAACTTTGTCTGATGGTTTATTAAAAGAAGATGGCTAGATATTATAACTCGAAAGTTAGGAACAGGACTTTCCACGTCAACGACTTCATCCTCAAAAAGGTTTTCCTGGCTAATAGAAAAGTGAGGGCTGGGACCCTCGGACCCACTTGGGATGAACTTATAAGATCGTTGAAGAGGTTCGACCGGGAACCCACAGATTGGAGGACTCGAGAGAAAATGGAGACGAGGCATTCTTCGGACATCACGCATCTACGCCCATACTACCAGTAGTTTTTCATTCTGTTTTGTTCTTTTTTCGTCAGCGCTAAGCCGAATATCAGGATTTCTTTTAACTTTGTTCAAACCCTACATTATTTCAATAAAGTTCAATACTTTCCAAGTTATAATACTCTCTGCCCGGACAAATAAGTAAAGAAAGCTCGGCAATAAGGGAGTGTGGTTCGCGGCCAACTCCTTTAACTCGCTGGATAAACATTCAACGCGTATTCATACAAACTAGTAAAGAAAGCTCGACAGTGAAGGAGTGTGGTTCACGGCCAACTCTTTTAACTCGCTAGAAAAACATTCAACACGTATTCATACAAACTAGTAAAAAAAGCTCAAAAGCGAGGGAGTGTAGTTCGCGGCCAACTCTTGTAACTCGTTGGATAAACATTCAACACGTATTCATATAAACTAGTAAAGAAAACTCGACAGCGAGGGAGTGTGGTTCGCAGCCAACTCTTTTAACTCACTAAATAAACAATAACGTTTATTCATACAAACTATTAAAGAAACCTCGGCTGCGAGAGAGTGTGGTTCACGGCCAAATCTTTTAACTCGATGGATAAATATTCAATGTGTATTCATACAAGAAGTTGATAAAGCTTGGCAGCGAGGGAGTGTGGTTCGTGGTTGACTCTTTCAACTTGCTGGATAAATATTCAACGCGTATACGTTCATGCAACGAAAGCAAAACATCTGATAAGTACAAATGATGTGTAACATGGATATTTTTCATTAATGAATTTGATGAAAACAACACAAACAAAAATTACGAAGGTCATGATTTATACGTCTCTACTGAACATTTGGGTTCGACATAACCAGAGACCCCAGTTTGGCCAACAAATTCTTTGGCCTTTGAGAGCTCGCCAATGCCTCCATTTACTCTTTATGTTTAGCATGAGCCATATATTTACACACCTTGAGTTTCAACTCATCTTGTTTCTAAGCCTTGACAGACAACATCTAAATCGCTTATCTTATACTCAACCTTCGCCCTGGCATCCTCGAAAACTGCAAGCCTAGAACGAAGAATCTTATTTTCTGAACGCAACTCATCGATATCCTCTACACCCATAACTATTTAGTGCGGTTCGTCAATTTTCATCCCCAGCACCTTATATAACTTGCAGTTGAGTACATAGCTCCCAGAGGTGTACATCTCTACCAATTTTAACATCTTCAACAGTCAAGCGTTGTCTACCGCCTTCTCTCGTGCAAAAGTCACAATATTTATGAACTAAAATCTGCTGCTATGGCAAACGGGACCGGTAACTTTTCAAAATGGTTGGGTCCAATTCATCCCGATAGGACCCGATATTGATATGCTCGGTCCACCCGTGGAGAGAAGGAATAGAGGTCTCGAGTCGCACCTCAAAGAGAGGGAGTGGTTTCTCCTGGTTTTCCAAAGAAGAGTTTCCACCCTCACTTGACCCTCTGGGAAACTCCGCGCTGTCTTCATCTTCCATGTCCCTTTTTGGCATAGCCTTTTCTCCTTCAACATTGATAACCCTCTTCCCCTTGTCTGGTCATCGGACATTTTTAGACGGAGGTATCCACTACTACTTTCGACACCGACGGAACAGTAGATGAAGCTTCCACCGCTACTTTTGGCACCAATGAGACAGTGGCCGCTGGAACAGATGATGCACACAGTACTAGAGGTTGTGAAGAAATAGCCTCTTTTTCACCTACAACTCTCCCACTTCATATTTTGAACTTTGGTATCCTAGAAAAATAAAAATCAGCCATGAATGACAAAGGTTGAGTTCTCAAAAAGAAAAAGTGAAGGAGCAATAAGAAGTTGCATGCATATATATAGGTAAAACGCCTAATCTCGGTCGTTATTGCAAATCCCAGAATGTAGACCGTCAGATAAAGGACACGTGTAGGGGTGACGCATTCCAAAAAATCCTAGGAAAGTGTAAAGGCTGCATGACTTAAATGCACCTGTTGATTTGCACATTCTTTACGCAAGGATAACGCCATTAGTCTACATCACGTGCGGAAATAATTGCGAAGGCACCCCGATCGAAGAGCTTCGCACATCTGGTGAAAGCACTCTGAGAAAAAAGCCTCACATCTATGGCGAAGGCACCTTGATCAAAGAGCTTCACACCTATTGCGAAGGCATCCCAATCAACGAGCTTCGCACTATTCTAATTAGGTCCAGTTAAAAAGCCTTGCATAGTTCATGGAGGTTACCTGACCAAAAGAGTTCGCGTAGTTCGTGCAGGTATCTCTTAAGCCTCGACAAATGAACAGGTTTGTTTACAGTTCAGACTAACTCATTTCAACCTCAATTACGCAATAGACAAAGATAATCAAATTGTCTTCTCATTATTTTATTGAAATCCAGATTACAAAAGGAAATAAACACGGATATCGTCCTACTATCCAGTACCTCTTTAGGGTCGACACAAGAAGGGATCTATAGTCTACTTATTTAACCTCTGATCTTCGGGATTACGTGGGCTTCATAAGGCTTCGCCAATGGCACAAGTCTGACTTCACCATGATAGGGAGTCTCCCAAATCAATACGAGTTGATTTGGTGACTAATTGGGCCATACTACTCAAAAATACCGTTGACACCTTTGGTAGATGGCTTTCAGCCTCGTCATCCGAATCAGGATCATCGAAGAATTTATCATCGATATCCATTGTGGAGGTACCGCTTGAGAACTTTTCACTAAGGCTACTAGGCCTAACTCCTTCCATGCGGTATTCAAAGATACCCAATTGATCCGAAGTATAATCGGGACACTTGTGAGGACATACTTGGTCTTTTGAACATTGGTTTTTGTCCCTTCCTTCACGATGCACTTAAGTTGAAATAATGAAACCAAGTAAACAAGTGGTAGGGAAACCTCCTTTGCATCTTTTGCCGAGAGAAGTTACGACCATTGGAATTAATTAACCGGATTCACAAGAGGTATGGACATGTGAGAGATGAAAAGAAAGACCCTTGGTGTTTTTATATGGGTGGCATGGGAAACACAAGACTTGGATGCATGGGAAACGCAGGACTGTAAATAAGGCTATTAACAAAAGGTCATTTAATGGGCATTTGGAATGCCACATGCCACACGTGTCCTTCCATTTAGTCAGACATTAATGATGTTAACCTTTCGATTCAAAAAAAAAATATGCTCGACACGCTGCGGAGGAATGAATCCTCAATTTCAAGTTCAACTTTTTATGTTCAACAAAAGGATGACTACATGAGTTATTCTTTTAACATTCTTTTAACAATGATATCATCTTCTAACAAGGCCTCGTCACAAATAAGGAACACTACTGATTATAAATAAATTCATGCAAAGAGACTTTTGAAGGGAAAGCGACAGAAAATATGTTTGATTGATAATGCTGGAATGAATACAAAATAGGAAACGAAAAATTTACAAGTACTACTGTCCCGCCGCCTCTTTGGGGTCGGCACACTACGTGCATTTCCCTATAATGAGAGAATTTTGATCTTTGCAAGAATCTCGAAGACAGGGACACCGTCAAGAACATACCGAGAAAATGAGATATCCTACTCTGAATGAGTCTCAGCAATCTTCTCAACCAGCTGCTCTCCACCTGCCGTCATAAAGCGATCAACGAGATCTTTGTACTTAGGAGTGTCTTCAAACCCGTCCTGGTACGCCATGACCACCTGGGTCTCGACATCCACACGCTCTGCCTTGACCCTCTCCATTTCTTCTCTAGCTTCGGCCAGCAGCTTATCATTCTCCACAACTACAGCCTCCATGTTGCTGTTGGCAGTGGCTACGGTAGTCTTAGTTGCAAAGGCCCGATCCTCGGCCAATTTCTAAGCTTCTTCAGCACACTTTTGGAAGGCCTCAGTAGTCCATTTTTTGGTCTCGGGCCTGCTTCAAACTCTCATTTGTAGCCTTCAACTCAATCTCGTACTTGGCCTTCATGTCAGCTTCTTTGGTCACCACCGAGTCCAACTGGAATTGAAGGAGTAGTCTAATCCAGAACTTGAACAGTGGAAGCCAGAGGGTAAATCGTCCTTAATGGCATCGTATCTTGCACCTTTTGCGATGATGGCTGGGCCGAAGAACTCTCCCTGTCTGCAGGCGGGGCATGGCAAAATGAAGGGACACTCTTGAATCTGAATGATGTTGACAGAATAGCCGAGGCACAAAGTGTTACAAATGGCTATTAAAACAAATCCTATACAATTCAAGTCACAAAGCTCACCCATTAGTCCGTAGCGATTCAAGAAGTCATCGCCCTTGAGAAGATTGCCGAGGTTCCTAAAGTCATTGTCGAGCACGCAAACTTTATCCCACTTCAGTCTCAAATCACCTTGATCCCTCTTCAGAATTGGCAGCTTCCCACAATCTGCAAAGATAAACAAAACATTAAGTCAGGGACGATGATTAAAAATCACACAAGTTAGTAAGATATACCGAGTTCTCCAAAATGGCAGAGAATGGACACATTTGGGAGGGGATTCTCCGTCATAAACTCCCAATCCCCTCCAGCGAAGAAGAATCTCTCCTTCCAATTATGTACTTTGTTAGGTCTGTCGGTCGCCCTCCTCTATTTTTGGCCCTGTCAAGGAAAAATATTAAACCAACCTGCGGACCGGTAGGGCTAGTAGATTGTTTCAAATTCCCTTGGGGTTAGATTTCCACCTGCCTCGGCAATCCTCCACAATAGGAACACCGCCACCATCTGACCCCAACCATTCGGTGTTATCTGACATGGGGCCAGATTCCAATCTCATAGTCGCAGAAAAGTGATGCATAGGTAGGCGGAGGCCTTGTTGCATTGCCAGTTCATAAATGGCGACGAATCCTCATGTGGGTCATCGACACGTTCCTCGGGACCAGGGGCCTTGAGCTCCACTGAAGCTGGGATATCGTAACCCAGTTTGATGTCTTCCAAGTTAGCCTCTCTAACCTTCGAGTGAGCTATAGAAGCCTCGGTGGCCGACCGCTTAATCTCCTCATCAAGTCGTCGGGCGGCATAAGCATCCCTTTTGTCTATCGATCCTCTCATTTCAGGGACTCCAACAGCACGTTGTTTCTTACCCACCTACGCCTTTGACGATGTATTCAGATACTTTTACCTCCCACTCGTGGATGCTGGAGGGTCCCTGATTAACTTTTTCTTGCCTCTCGACTGAAGGAGACGATGAAGTTGAAGAAGAAGCTTTACCCATAATGTCAAGATCCGTCCTGGCGGCCAATTGATTCTAAAAATCATCGTGTTCAGATGACATCACTACTTCTCTCAATTCAAAAAAAAATTATCCCCACAATCGCCGAAAGTATGGCAGAAAACAACGTCCAAACCAAGCAACCGTAAAATAACAAATGCGGTACATGAAATAAAGCATAGCAACCTCTATTGTGTTTACCTCAAGAATATAATTGAACCCTACAACAACGGGAGAGGCCTTGAACTTTCTTGGTTAGCGCGTAATACTCAAGAACGCTTGAGATAAATGTAGAAGCAAGAAGAAGATAAATGAGAATAAGCAAGGGGCTTATATAGATTAGGTCTCTTCAATCCCCGTCCAATTCAAAACACGTCATCTCAACCGCCCATCCAGGTGGGCGTGTGTTCAAAGAAGGGCAAAAGGCGGGAAACGGAACCCTGGGCATTTAATGAAGTGAAAAGACGCTACGCCATCAATCGTTTATCACACACCAACAGCACTTAAGGCGCAGACTTCCTCACCCATCATTGCCTGACCACTATGACAAAGACATATACGTAATCACACCAACCACGTACATCGCCACCTAAGGTCAAATTAATCAAAGCCCTCACCCGTCATAAATAAACAAAGCTTCGGGCTTGGGGGACAGTTCTAAGTAAGAAATTCAAACATGCATCTGCTGGAGGACTTCATCATGGAATCTCGGATTATGAGGCCCACCATGAAATCGACACCTTCGTAAAAAAAAAACAAAACAAAAAAAAAATATCTCCTTCTTTTACTTCAAATTTCCACGCCTACCATAAATAATAGGCTTGACTTGGAGAACTATTGTTACCACCAGATTTGGATAAAGCTTCCACGTCGAAAGGCCTAGGAAAGGCCCCATATTGGCCCAAGTTAGGCCTCGCTAAGGCCTCATAAGCCCATCGAGGGCCTTCCGCACTCAGAAAGTCCTCGTGATACCTAGAGAGGGCCTCGAGAATATGTTTAAGGCCCGGATCCTCGAATTAAGTCCGGTGATGCTCGTGAAGAGCCTTGGCATTCGAGGCCAACCCTCGGTGCTTTGCTAGCAATCGGATCCATCACAAAACCGCATGCGCTATGATATTTTAGAATAACCATAGATATATTCAGGGAAAGATTGTGTTTGATTGGCACACGGATCCTCACAAAAAAACTAAATATCAATCTCCTAAAGATTTG
The DNA here is from genome assembly GCA_023638005.1 of Forsythia suspensa. Taxonomy (NCBI): domain Eukaryota; kingdom Viridiplantae; phylum Streptophyta; class Magnoliopsida; order Lamiales; family Oleaceae; genus Forsythia; species Forsythia suspensa. The sequence goes on along the minus strand of JALRMA010000411.1, from coordinate 618,064 downwards.
GCAACATGATAAGGGGAATCAACTTAAATAAGGTATAGAATTTGGGAGATTACATTGACAACCAATTACCCTTATCTCATAAGGAAGGAGGAATGAGATATCTAATTGATTGTTTTCCTAAATCAATTAGGATTCTGAGGTTATAAATACTACATCTCTGGTTGTTCTAAGGTACGCATTATTCTCACCCTTAAACTCTGCTCAAATCTCTATGGTATTGTTATAATTTTATAGATGCATTAGATTTAAAGGCTTTGTTTGGTACCTACCTTATTGGATCAAATTAAAAAAGAGAGATACAAAAATATTTATTAATTATAATGTCTAGTGATGATAGATATGACTATACTACGGTGGATGATAATGACACTCCTTGTAACGCCTACCTCAATAATCCACTCGCCTCATCGGCTCGCCCACCCCATTGATCTTATAAACTCGCATCTTACAGTTTAGGGATGACAAATTGACCCGATACCTGCTTTCCTACCCCGCGCTTTCGCTCCGTTTATGATTGCCCCTACTATTCGAGGCGGCTAAGGCTATATATATATATATATATATATATATATATATATATATATATATATATATATATATATATATATATATATATATATATATATAAAATTCTTAAGATTTAAAAATTATTTTGCGTAAATGAGAGTACAAGATACGAACCTGTGTGAAGATTCAACCACAATTCCTAATCACTATACCACAACCTATTTATTTGCAATTTTTTCAAATTTTTTCTAAACTTATTATACAAAATTCGACTTCAAATTAAAACCTTACCATTTATCAATAGTAAGTTTAATGCCAATTTTCCATTTTACTCTTCAGGGGCTCACGACTTCAACTCACTGCTGGGTTAAGCTTAATCGCTTGGAGCCTTGGATGGTCGCCGCATCAATTGATTTACTGATCGCCGCCTACCGCCAACCTCTCAAGCCCGGTCGCCACCTCCTTCTCCTAATTGTTTGGTGTATTTCAAGGTATTTGAATTACGATTCTTTTATAATCTTCCATTATAAATGCTGCTAAATGAATGCAAATATTGTGTGGAAGACTCATCAGTTTTTTTTTTCTTTTTTTTTTCAATTTTTTTAACGTTGTATTTCAGGAAAACTGTAATGAATGCTTTATTGTTTTACTATTGGTTTCTCATTTGGATAAAGTCATACATTGTCACAATGGACTGAGGAAAACTACCATTTAATTATTTAAATGAAGAATGCCTATTTTTTGATTTATAAAAAATATTTTAGGAGAACGGGGCACTAAACTTATTTTGACCATAATAATAAATAATCAAAAAAATTGGGGCAGTAAACGAGGCAGTAAGCTATCCCACTCTGTCCCGACCCTGCTTTAAGTAGGGAACGGGGCTCGTATGGGGGTAAAAAATCTCCAACGGGACGAGGATGGTCACCCCGGTCCCACCTTGTCTCTGCTGCCATCCTCACATGAAGAGATAATGATAACCCAACCGCCGCTGGGTTAGCAAAACATCCCATGAAATGACAAGAACCACTGGTAACCACTGGTGATTGAAAATATTTAACGTCTCTCATTAAATCTTAATAATGAGGGAGACGAAGAGACAATGACATTAAAGACCATTAAAGGCTATAACTGCAGGCTACTCCTATAAATAGAGACCAATTCTCCAAGTAAAAATCAACTCTCATATACTCCATATTGTTATTCTGCATATCTAGTTATAGACATCGATTATCACACCGTGAGTGGACACAGGGATAGAGGCATCACTACTTTTTGCAGGTAACCACCATTGTTGCCGCCAGTTCTGGATGAGGAGAAAACGTTTTATCATCAATTAGCGCCGCCTATGAGAATTCACACAAAAAGTCATGACTCAAACTAGAAGAGCTAGGAATGTAATCGCCCCACAACCACCATCAAGATGTAGACATCGAGTCCAACGCCGCCAATAATCACACACAACAAGAATTTGTCTCTACCGCTCAACTTGTGGCACTACAAGCTCGTGTGGCGGCCTTAACACTCGGCTCCATGATCGAATCACTGCTGCTTCTCGGCGCTTCTCAAGGTCTTAGTCTTTCACCGGTAGGACCTTCACTGCTAAGTGTTCCGTCCTAAGGTCTTAGCCCTCTACCAGTAGGGCTCTCACCACTAGGAGCTCCTCTCCAGGCTCATAACTTTCCAGCAATGGAAATACCGCCAATGACAGCCCACCGCTGGTCCCAGGTTTTTCGGCCCCATCTTTTGCATCTCATTTCCATTCATTGACATCTGGTCCAAATCCTTATTGGGGACAAACGTCATGGGTGCCTACGCCTATGTCAAGGTTGAGAGACCAAAGAGTTAAGCATGGAGCAAGAATTAGAGGGCATGATGGGTCACAAAATAGCTAAGGCTATGTCAAAGAAAAATAGTAGGCAACAATCTATGGTATTGGAAGAAGATCCTTTTTTCTTAGAAATGATGGCGGTCTCCTTGCCACGAGACTTTGAATAGCCAAAGATGGAGAAGTACGACGGATCCTCTGATCCTTTCGATCACCTCATGACTTTTATCGACTTGATGAGGTTGCGAGCCACCCCGGGAGGCCAGGGATTGGATAGCCACCCTTCTCCCAAAATCAATCCGTACATTTGATGGCTTTTCCAAGCAGTTTGCTGCATACTTTGTCAGCAGCAAACATGCTAAGAAAACTGCCAACGGGCTGATGTAATTGAACCAGGATAATGACGAATTATTGAAAGATTTCATCTTTCAGTTCAATAAGGCTACTTTAGAAATTAAAGATCTACAGATGTCTACTACAGTCACTACTATGATGAATGAAACTTGCAGTCACCCTTTTAAAATGTCACTCTCTAAAAATCCACCAGATACAATGCACGAGCTACTACGGAGAAGAGGATAAATATGTAGATGCAGAAAAAGCCTTTTTCATTACTAAAGGTATGAAAATTTGAAAAGAACCTGAGTTTAACAAAAGTAAAACCCTGGATGAGTCAAGTACTGAGAGAGGCAGAGACACGGTACAACATAATCGAACAACCGGTTTTAGCTTTGATAATAGTGGCTAGAAAATTAAGACAAGATTTCCAGTGCCCATCGACATGTGTGATAACTGACCAACCAATTAAGCAGATACTACATAAGCCAGAGGCGTCATGGTGTCTCTTGGAATGGGCTATCGAACTGAGCGAGTTTGATATTGATTTTAAACCATGCACTGCTATAAAAGCACAAGCTTTAGTAGATTTCATTGCAGAACTCACTATCCCTAAAGCACTGCCCCTAGGCGACAAAGTAACCTGGATAATATATGTCGACATATCGTCTAACAGTGATGGCTCAGGAGCCGGAGTCATAATTCTCTCCTCAGATGCTGAAGAACTCGAATACTCAATTCGCTTTGAATTTTTGGCTACTAATAATGATGTAGAGTATGACGCAGTCATCACAGGGTTAGGACTAGCCATACAGTTGGGAGTGAAACTTGTAGAAATTCACAATAACTCACAACTGGTCGTTGGATAATTTTTGGGAGAATATGAAGCCAAGGATGGCCGCATGGCTGCTTATCTGATGAAAGTAAAAGACTTGCAACGAAAATTCAAAAGATTCAAGATTTCAAAGGTCCCGAGAAAGGAGAATGAGTGGCTCAACGTTGTCGCCAGGCTAGCATCGACCAACCAATAACATCTTTCAGTCTAAGCTAGTGTTCAGGTACTCAGTGAGTCAGCACGGTGTTATTAATTGCGGTTCTTGAATTGAATGACAAACCTTGTTGGATAAACCCAATCTTGGATTATCTCATGAAAGGTACCCAACCAACAGACCCAACGGAAGCAAAGTGGTTGAGGTACGAGCTACTATATATTTTGTGATTGATGGACAATTATAGTGAAGATGACTCTTTGTGCCTTATCGAAAGTGCTTCTGGCCGATAGAGGCAGCAGAGATCTTATATGAAATACACAATGGCCTGTGTGGAAATCACTAAGGTGGGGACGTCCTTACTTTTAAAGCTTTAAGGCAAGGGTATTATTGGCCGTCAATGAAACAAGAAGCTAAGTAGCTGGTAAGAAAATGCGACGCCTGTCAAAGGTTTGGCAACATAATCCATCAGCCAGTCGAGCCAGAGTCGGCAATTTACTAGTATGCCCAGCTTTATCAATGGGAGATGGACATCTTAGATCATTTGCCATTTGCTAAGGTCAAAGAAAATTTCTCATTGGTGGCCATAGACTATTTCACAAAATGGGTCGAAACTGAGCCATTAGCAACATAACCACTGCCAAAATACAGAGTTTCATATGAAAATATATAATCTGCCATTTTGAGATACCACGGGTGATTAGTCACGGATAACAAAAGGCAATTTGATGACCACAACTTTAAGAATTTTTGCGACTGTTATAAAATCTCACACCGACTTACTTCGGTAGCACACCCTCAGAGCAATGGCCAAAGTAAAGTCATAAATCGTACCGTACTTTGGAATTTAAAAACAAGGTTGGGAAATGAAAAAGGATCTTGGGCGTATAAAATACCTAATGTATTGTAGGAGTGGCAAAAACCTCGTCACTCGTGGACTCACCGGCTCGGCCCAGCTTGGGCTTGGGCACTGAGCCCCAAAAAAGACGGCCGAGCTCGTTGGCTTGGCTAAAATCAAGCGGGCTCTTAGGGCTCATGGGAACGAGCCCACGAGCCCCGACTGCTTTGGGCTCGTGGGCTCGTGTTCACTAGCCCAAAAGCACCCAATGAGTGGGCTCGATTTTTAGCATCCAACAGAACTGTTGGATGAACATCCAACACTCATTTATTAAATGACCATTGGGCAAACGGTCATCAAATTAATTTTTTTATTTCATTATTTTCCTATCAATACCCCTATTCTAAACTTATTTTTCATACTTCAATTCAATCTATTAGCTCTCATTCAATATACTCAATCTAGTAACAATTCTCAAATTTTATTCTCTCAATATTAGTGTTATAATTAGTATTTAATATCTCATGATCTAGACATTACTCTCGTAATTTTAAGTTGTAATTTTGTACTTCTACTAATTCTCTAACTTTCTAGTTTCTACTCTCTACTTTCTACTACATCTCCATCTTCTCCTATTCTCTTTATTATATTATTCCAAACGGCCTACAATCGAAGTGATGATGATTACAGTGGTCTTAATGACATTCCAATTCCAGACGATATTATTGATTAGTTTGGTGTAGCACTGATCCAATTGATTTGGAAGACGTTCAAGAAGATGTCAATACACAAACTACCATCGGCTTTAGCATTAAACGAAAAGCCACCAAACAAAAAGCTAAATGCTAACAGCATTTTGAGTTGGTGCCAACTGGTAAACTAGTGTCCGGAGTTCCTGAGTTCAAAGCACAGTGTAAACACTGTAAAAAGAAGTTAGCTTGGCAAAAGGAGGTAGGCATGACCCATCTAAACAGAGACTTCAAAAAGTATCAATACAAACATGGAGGTTTGGATACAAATCATGCACAACTCCAGTTTGAATCTCCGGGAGCTAGGTCTAGTAGTCCTAATCTCAACAACTTGATATATTTACAAGATGTCATGCACCGCGAAGGACTACCAGAATTGATAGCAAATGTCGTGTTTCCACTATGTCCGGCAGACAATCCTTGTTGGTGGAAAATATCTCCAACCAATGTACGTTAATATTTCTAGAAATACTCTTCGTAAAGATATTATTGTTAAATATAATACAAAAAAAGAAGCTATTGTTAATGATATTCATAATTACAACAGTGTTGTATCTTTTACATCAAACTTATGGACAAATAATAATAAAAAAAGGACATTAGTTGCAACTGCACAATATATTGATAATAATTGGATAATGCATAAAAAAGTAATAGCAATTAAACAAATAGACTATCCTCATAATAGAAATAATAGTTTCCATGTTTTATTAGGTGTGTTCCATGAATTTAAAGGCTCGTAGTTTTGCATTTGATAATGCAGGCCCAAACAATATAGTAATTGAGAAATTAATTCAACATTTGTAGTACAGAATTTGATGATTTTTATTTCAATTTTGTTGTGTATGTCATGTGTTTAATTTGATTTTGCAAGATGGATTAAAATTTATACAACCTCAATTAGAAAAAAATTGACATGCTATTAATTATATTACGGTCTCACCAGCAAGAAAACAAGTTTTTGCTGCTCTATATATAGAAAATGGGCTGCAATCAAAATGTTTTGCTATTGATGTTGGCCATAGGTGGAATTCAATATATCTTATGCTTGAATCTTGTGAAGATTACGAATATTGTATTACTATATATTATAATGACTGACACTCATACGGCGCTAAATATGATTTGGAATTATATGACTAGGAAATATGTGGTCATGTTAAAAAAAAAATTAAAAGTTTTTTATGACACCACAATTGCATGTTCTGGTGTATATTATCCAATTACTCCACTTGTTTTAAATCATTTCTATTATATTGCTAACAATTTTACTAAGTATAAGAATTTTGCTATTTTTTCTAGTATTATACATATCATGGAAGCTAAATTTAGAAAATATTGAAAAAATTGTCTATGTTATTTCCATTAGCATGTATTATAGATCCTAGACTTAACTTAGAGGGTATGAAAGTAATAATAATGGCAATTTCACAAAAATTAACTTACGATAATCAATTAACGTGTGGTAATTTAGAACAAACTTTATGTTCTATGTATGAGGTCTATGATGAAAGGCCGGTACGAACGTTGTACGACCCCTGTTCCAACATATAGTTCGTCACCAACTGATGACATTAATTTATGGAGTTACGTGAGTACACATAGGAGTGGTCAAAGTTAACAATCAGTTGGTGGTTCTTTTTTTACTTCTTCCATTTCCCGTTCTAATGATACACCTGTAGAGTTAGTTAGGTATTTCACGCATAACGTGCTTAGTATGTTAGATGACGAAGAGAGAAATTTTTTTGATATACTACGATGGTGGAGACAACATCAACGTAGTTATCCAATTCTTTCAAAAATAGCACGTGATCTACTGACACCTCCAGTCTCAACTGTAACATCGGAGGCTGCATTTAATACAAGTGGCAAAGTTTTGTCTGATATCAGATCAAGAATTAAAGTTGATATTTTAGAAAGCTTACTGTGTCTAAAGGATTGGGATGATGTCGAACTTCGAATTCAAGACAAAGTACAAAGTGGACAGAATAATATCCGAAGAACTTGAAGATTTGAATATGGATTAATCAGATTCGTAGTAAGTATTATTTTGCCTTAGTATTTGATTTTTTTTTTATCTTATTTTGATAAAAATTATACACGTAACATCTTGTTCGTGTACAATTATAACTCCACCTACTTTCAAAGTTGCCGGGTCCCAAGCCCGTAAAAAAGGATGAGAGTTTTCAATCTTTAATTTTCAACATAAAGGATTTACGATCATTGATTTATTTCTCATTTTCAAAATAAAAAAAATTTGAGGGTCGAGCCAAGCTCGTGGATAGCTCAGATCGGCTCGGCTTGGCTCAGCTCGGCTCAGCTCGTTCAGCCTATGAGCTTGTGGGCCAAACCGAGTACTGATTTTGGACGAGCCGAGTTCATCTTTTATGGGTCGAGCTGGCTCAACTCAGCTCATTGCGATGCCTAATATACTGTGGGCATATCATACTACCCCTAGGGGGCCAGCGGAAAAGACACTGTTCAAGTTATCTTTTGGGATGGAAGCGGTGATACGTGTCTAAATTTGAAATTCAACTTTGAGAATGTAAGTCGAACAGACAGATGACAATACCACAAGGGCAGAAATCGACCTACTTGAGGAAGTTAGAGAAATGGCTACAATCAAGACAATTGCTTACATACGCAAGGCAACCAAATATTTTGACCATCGAGTAAAGCCTAGGACTTTCCAACTCCACGATCTAGTGTTAAAGAGTAGTGTAGCTGCTAGGCACCCACCATCTAAGCTGGAGCCTAATTGGCATGGCCCTTTCAAGGTCATCAAGAAGATCGATGAGCATATAGTTTCAAAAATATGAATGGAAAACCATTGGAAAGACCATTGTACGCAGATCACTTGAAGAAATATAATGAGTAAATTATCTCGCATTTCTTTTTCGAGTAAAAGCAAGTATTTGTAGTTGTATTAAATCGCATTCCTCCATTTGATTTTCAATTTAATAAAATACCAAGGTGGATAAATGATGAGGGTGCTACGGAAGGATCACCTGGTTTGGAAGTCCTAGTGCACCTACTGAACTCAACCTGTGACAACAATTTGTTATTTGCTACAGCCTAGATTAAGGGTACGCCAAGCGATACAAACATTCTTGTCAATCGCTATCACGATCAACATAAGACGATGAACCTCTGTCTAAAAATCAAGACGATAAGCCCTAGCTCAAAAAACAAGGCGACGAGCCTTAATTTAATAAAGGACGATAAGCCTTAGTTCAACAAAGGCGACGAGCCCTAGTTCAAAAAAACAAGGCAACGAGCCTTAATTTAATAAAGGGCGATAAGCCTTAGTTCAACGAAGGGTAATGAGCGTTAGTTCAAAAACAAGGCGACGAACCTTAGTTTAACGAGGGGCGGTAAGCCTTAGTTCTTAAAAAAAAAAGGGCGATGAGCTTTGCCCACCAAATAGCCTAACCCAACCCAACCCAACCCCACCCCACCCCACCCCACCCCACCCAACCCAACTCCAACCCAAGGCGTGAGAACTCACACGCCTATGGATCGGTACACCTTGAGGCGTGAGAACTCCCACGTGCACCCGCCCCACCTTCAGAAGTGGAAAATCCCACTTGCGCCAACCCCGCTTTAGGGTGTGGGATATCCCACGCCTAGGGTGTGCGCCCGCTTCACCTTCAAAGCCAGTGTGAAATCCACGCTGTGCCCGCCCCACCCAACTCGTCCATTATTCCACTCATTTTCTTTATTCACACAATTTGTTCACTTTGCTACGTTGACCGGGGGATATACCATTATACATTACAACTAACAAGTGCAAAAAGTGAAATACAACCAACGATTACAAAGTGAAAAAGTGAAAAATAATTTTTTATTAAAATAAAGATGTATGTTCCACGTCGGACATACAAAACTAAAGTTTATAGTACTCAATAATATTTAATAAAATCAACTGAATCTTATAGTTTTCATGATTAAATGGGAAAACCGCCATGAAACTAAAGTAAAAAATGAAAAACTAAAGATAAACAAATATCTAATCATCAAGAGAGCCACCGGGTAGAGAGTTAGCCTTCCTATTGTAAGTCACCCAACCTTCTGAGCAGCCAAGTGTACAACCCGATGCTTCTTAAGATACTTTTCAAATTCATTCGGGCTTATTTCTGAATGATCGTCAACTAGCCACTCTTTAGTCATGTTGATAGCGGCCTTTAAAGATTCTGCACCATACATGTGCGAACTAGTCTGATATTCAGTAGACCTCTTGTATCCCGCTATGGCTTTATCACTGACAACCTCCAACTTTTTGTGAAGGTGGTCAACCTCTTTATGAAGTTGATCGATCTTTCCATCTTTCTTCTTGGGCGCCGCCATTGCGTTGTCTTGATCATTCTCGGGTCATGACGCTTCTCGAATTTCTCAAATCGCAGATGCTTTCTCCTCCATAACAACCATCCGTACAAAGAAAGATGAAATTGAAATTAACTAGATGATGAATGTTAAATAAGAAAGTAATAGAACATGATCAAAAGACATCGACTTACCTCATGGGTGGTTGTTATACATGATTTGTCGCATAGAAACTACTTCTTTACTCTTTAAACTCTCAATAAGTTTTCATTCACATAACCCAACATGATCTCGATCTCGATCGACGAGTCAATAGGAAGAAATCAAACTCCCGAAGCATGGGCATCACTACCTCCGTAGTACATGGTATAAAATTAGGGATAACTATTGTCTCAAAGAAGGGCCTTTTCTTTATCGACCCGCCTTTCTTTTTTGTTTAAATGTGATAGAGACAGGCCTTGAAGATCGGTTGCAAATCTTGCTGCATCCATCACACCTCCAAGATCAAAATTATCTATATCTGAAAAAAGAAAAATAGAAGTTGATAAAGCAAGTATATGCAAAATAAAAAGTCAAAAAGAGGAATAAAGACATAAAAGTAGCTTGCCCTCAGGTGATCCAATGTGAACCAGTCGCAAGTTCTCATTAGATAGCACCTCTCTCATATGCAACCCCAAAGGCATCAAGTGTAAAAACTTATCTAGACATGCCTTCAACCCATGATCAAGGTCTAGGGGCTCGTTAGAAAGCTTGCAAAAAGGGATTCTCCAACAGGTTTTAAAAGAAAATTATCATACCTCTGGCCAAACAAAAAGGAAACGCTTCCTCCAACCGCCATTAGAATTAGGAAAGTGTGGTAATAAAAATATTACTTTAAGTTGAATATAGGCATAAAAGTTACTTCTGATCACAAGTAACATATCAAACACACTTCTAAAGAGTCTCAGACACGACTCGATATCATTTGTAAGATACAAGTACAAAAAATAAGTTGATATTCGCCAAGAGTTAGGAGTTAATTGATCGTGAGTATCGTGAAATTCTTTGAAAAAATAAACTAACAAGGAATAAAGAGGAAACCTTAAACTAGCTGTCACGATAGACTACCACTTTCCTACGGTCTGATCTTGGAATCCATTCACTAGGATGGGAGATTCGGTATAAGTGACCGACGAGTAATTAAGGTTTTTTCAACATTCTATCAAAGCTCTTAAGATCGTAAACACAACCATCATTTGGAAGGTTGATGTCAAATTTTAATTAACTCGCAAGTGTACGAATCTAGTGGAATATAGATAGGTAAAAACGAGGTCGATCCCACGAGACTCGCTATGAGGAAGATGTAATTTAATCCGAATTAAATGTTATTCTAGGCTAGTTGAGTTGAGAAGATTTGTTGTTGAAATTGTTTAACTAAAAGGCTTAAGAAATAAGCTCAAAAATGAATTGAGAATTCAAGTTGTGTAAAAACACCAAGGTTTCAGAATCCACCATTGTCTAATTTAGCAATTATCCAATCATTCATTAATTCCCAAGAAAACACATACGACAACCCGAAATCAATCATTGTCGTCCCTAAAGATTTATCAATCAAGTCCGAAGAAGAATATCAAATATAGGCTCTCCTTATGCTTCAAACATAAACCACTTAAGTGTTTTTCAGTATCAAGCTCAATTGAAAGAAAACAAAGAATCAAAGAAGTTCTAAGCATTCTATGTATCCCAATTCAATAGAAGATGACGAAAAATCAAAAGCAATTAATAGATCATATTATATCACCAAGCATGGATTAATTAAATCAACATCTAACTATCAAAAATACATGATATTTAAGATGAAAGAAATCATATTTAATTAATTTAGTCAAGAACAAGCCATAAACGTTAAAGCTCTTAAGAAGGAATTAACCGAATAATTAAATAGTCACTAAATCAAGACAAGGTTTCATCATCTACCTTGGCTAAAGAAAACTAGAAGAACATGATTAAACTAGAAAACAATAAATGATAAAACCCGGCATGGATTGAAGGAGAAGAAATCTTGAAGAAGTCTTGATAGTCGAGGAGTCTTGTTCTCTTGATCTCTTCCTTCTTCTCTTCCGTCTTCTCTTGATTTGCTCTCCAAAAATCCAACCCTCGTTATGAGAATGTATCTCATATTTATATTGCCTCCAATGTGCCACAAAATATCCCAAGAAAACCTAAAATTCGTTCAAAACGTTTCCTAGTTGAATTGGGACTCAAAAAGGAAATAAAATTATGATTCTGCCGAAAATACACTGGGAGATCGCCCAGTGCAAACCCGGGCGATCGCCCAGGCCAAGAAAAAGCTTTCTGCTGTTGAAAAAGGGTTGGGCGATCGCCCAAATTTAAGCCTGGGCGATCGCCCAGCTTACGCTGTTTCCTCTCATGGCGGCTGTTTTTCAAATGGCCATAACTTCTTGTAGGAAACTCCAAATTGAGATCCGTAAAAGTGTTGGACTCATAATTCAATTATCTTTCCAATGGTATATCATTTGACTTGTGGAGATTTTAATATCAAAAGTTGTACTCTAAATTCTCCACATACTTCGGTAGGTAGTTTCTCAATTTGGTTCTTTGGCTTTCCGGTGTTTGGTCCATTGATTAAACTCTTCGTTGTCACTCCAAAACACCTTAAACTTATTGATTTTCCCTTATTCCTCATCCTCAAATGTTTGGCTCTTGAAATTCACTTCAAAAACTCAACTTACTCGTCGATTTCGCCAAATTATTGCTCTTTTCGTCCATTCTTCTCCAATTGTTCACAAACGCGTCCAAAACCTCGAAATAGAACAATAATATACTAGATAAGTAGAAAATAAACTATATGACGACATAAAGATTAATTCAATGCCAAAATAAGTGCATAAAACGCACTTATCAAACACCCCAAACTAAACCTTTGTTCGTCCTCGAACAAAAACAAAACTAAAATAGATTTCAACTAAGCTAATTGATTCCACGAAAATCACAATGTTAAATTCCTTACCATATGCCTCAAGTTCGAAAATAAAGCAACACTTTTAGAAGGATATCAAACAACAACACAAAAATTTTGACTTATCTGATGCTCGACCTTGTGTGAGTGTGTGAATAGCCAAACATTGAACTTATGCATGTATTAGACCATGACCAATATTGTGTTGTTGACATTTTAGCAATCCCGAACCCTTTGTAGTCATTTATTCCTTACACCTCTCGTAAGTTATCACACTTCTAAAGCTTTTCTCTCAAATCCCGAGGTGTTCTAGCGAAGTTGGTTTCTATGGATCATCACAATGCTCTTTCTTTTCAACGAAAGTGGTAAAACTTAGCACTTGTATTCTGAGAATTAGGATGGTGAGAGGTTTCTAAATTCTCATCTTCAGTCTCTAAGGTTCTAATCTAGCAATCCTTCCTGAGCACTTCTATTTTTTTTTTTAACTCCTCATACTTGCCTTACATCCTGTGCAATACTTCTCTTTCACTAGCTTTCAGTGTGACCTTTGTAGCGAAGCTTTGGGTCGATGACTCCCAAGTCGATGACCATAGGGCACCAGTTTGAAAAACCCTAGCGTACTTAATTGCTCGAGTCCCACAAAGCTAATAGAGGAGTGAAGATGTAAATTTATAAATGTCGCTCTCTTTTTTTTTTTTTTTTTTTTTTTTTTTTTTTTTTATACAAGACTCATGTAACGAGCTTTGGGCCGATGACTCCCAAGTCGATGACCATAGGGCACCAGTTTTTAAGATACCCTTACAGCTTAATTGCTCGAGTCGATATTTCATTTAATTTTTATCACCGCAAATAGTGCTCGATTCGATTCCTTGACTATAACCCATTCAACCAAAGATGAGACCTAGAAAACCCAAACCATCAAAAGTCTTAGAACAAAAGTAGTAACTTTAACACCCCAAACCGTCTCAAAACAGTTTAGTCACTAGCTCTAAGAATGTAGGAACGGAATGTTTCATCATGATACTCAACAATAATATCAACACAAACACGCAAGTCATGTCTCCAATAAACGATAAGTCAAAGTGGCCATGTGCTTTCTTAATCGTGTCTAACATAGATAAGTAATCGATAAAAGAATGAGTTCAAGTGTTGTCTAATAGTCGACTAAAAATGTGCTCAATTTGAACAGATATCATCATTGGCGGTAGGATATTCAACAAACAACAAGACAAATTATTTTTTTTTTTTTTTTTTTTTTAAACTATTTCGATTATACGCACTGAATGATAAGCAAATCGGAAGTTTTTAAGTAACATGATATTTTATAACCCACCCCTGAAACAAAAACCTTACATTGTCCCCAATGTAAGAATAACATAAAGCACAGTAGTAGGAGAAAAGATCGATTACTCCCGTGGGATAGAAGTGGAGAAGAAGCATCCGGCAGTCGAAGATGTGGAACACCGTGGACACCGCAGGATCGATTTACAAAAGCAAATCCTAAAAGAAAAAACAGAGAAAACAACAAACAAAAACAACGAAAGCAAAAATTTTTTTTTTTTTTTTTTTTTTTTTTTAATAAAAACGATTTTCAAGTTTTTTTTTTTTTTTTTGTAAAATTTTTTTTTTTATAAAAACGATTTTCAAGAAAGAAGGGCAGGATCACCCAAATTAATTTCTTCCTCCCCCTCGCGAGAGTGAAACTCCAAGTATGGTTTTAAACGTTGGCCATTAACCTTAAAAATATCACCATTTGTTGGGTTTTCAACCTCAACAGCTCCATGGGGATAAACAATGCGAACAATAAAAGGACCTCGACCATCCGGAGCGTAGTTTACACGGAAATAAATGCGGTAAAAATTATATAAAAGTACTTTCGACACAGGATCGAATGATTTTCTCGACTATATGCTTGTCATGAAAGACCTTCATTTTGTGCTTGTAAATCTTAGCATTCTCATAAGCATCGTTTCGAATTTCTTCAAGTTCAGCTACCTGCAATTTCCTTTTGACCGCTTCTCGCATATCAAAATTGAATTTCTTAATGGCCCAATAAGCACGATGTTCTAACTCAACCGGAAGGTGACAAAGCTTCCCATACACCAATCTATAAGGGGACATCCCAATGGGTGTTTTAAAAGCTGTCCTATATGCCCATAAAGCATCGGTGAGTCGTAAAGACCAATCTTTTCTATCGTGTCGAATCTGCTTTTCTCTAAAATATGCTTGATTTCACGATTTGAGACCTCAACCCCACCACTAGTCTCATGGATGATATGGGGTGGCCACTTTATGTGTGATGGAGTATTTTGCTAGAAGGGTTTGAAAATGTTTATTGCAAAAGTGAGATCCCCCATCACTGATAATGGCTCGTGGAGTGCCAAAGCGAGAGAAAATATTGCTTTTCAAAAATGCCACTACGCTTTTGTGATCATTGGTCCTACAAGGAATTGCCTCGACCCACTTAGAAACATAATCGACCCCAACTAATATGTAAAGATAACCAAAAGATGGAGGAAAAGGTCCCATGAAATCAATCCCCGGACATCAAAAAGTTCAACTACGAGAATAGGATTAAGCGGCATCATGTTTCTTTTGAAATGCTTCCCATGCGTTGACACCTATCACATGAAGAACAAAAATATGAGTATCACGAAGAGAGAGTAGGCCAAGAAAACCACATTGCAAAATTTTGGAGGTAGTCTTTTAGCAATCGAAATGGCTCTCCACGCGTGGTCATGATGAGAATGACATAACACTGTGAATTCACTTTCGGGACGCATCTCCTTATAATTTGATCAAGACAAGATTTAAACAAGTAGGATCGTCCCAAAAGAAATTCCTCACTTCACCCGAAAACTTAGTTCTATCCTCTGTTTAGTCCAATGTTCGAAGTTTGCACGTAACAAGATAATTAACAATATCGACAAACCAAGGCACAACATCAATATTCATGAGTTGTTCATCTGGAAACAACTCATTTAATGGTAATTTATCCTGCACAGAGTCAAGCACAATTCGAGATAAGTGGTCAGCCACAACATTTTCAGACCCCTTTTTGTCCCTAAATTCAATGTCAAATTCTTGCAAAAGCAAGACCCACCTAATCAATCTAGGTTTAGCATCTTTCTTAGTTAGAAGAAATTTGAGGGCAGCATGGTCAGAAAAGATAATAACTTTACACCCTACAAGATAAGATCGAAATTTATCTAAAGCAAATACTACTGCTAGCATTTCTTTCTCTGTAGTAGAATAATTTAATTGTGCATCATTAAGAGTTCTACTAGCATAGTAAATAACAGAAGGTAACCGATCCAATCTCTGTCCTAAAACTGCTCCTACAGCATAATCAGATGCATCACACATAAGTTCAAAAGGCAAAGTCCAATCAGGTGGTCGAATAACAAAAAGATGGTCAATACGTTCTTAAGATGTTCAAAAGCTTCTAAGCACGAATCATTAAAAATAAAAGGTACATCCTTAACAAGTAAATTGCATAAGGGTCTAGAGATTTTACTAAAATCTTGAATGAAACGCCTATAAAAACCAAAGATGCCCAAGGAAAGATCTTACTTCTTTCACCGATTTTGGAGGTGGAAGATTGGAGATAAGATCAACCTTGGCTTTGTCAACCTCAATACCATTGCTAGAAATAATGTGGCCAAGAACAATACCTTGTTTCACCATGAAGTGACATTTTCCCGCTTTAGTACTAAATTCTTTTCCTCACATCTCTCGCAAAACTAATGTTAGATGGCGAAACAATCACCAAACGAGTCACCATACACGTAAAAATCATCCATAAACACCTCAAGAAACCTCTCAACCATGTCGAAAAATATACTTAGCATGCATCTTTGAAAGGTAGAAGGTGCATTACACAAACCAAATGGCATTCGTCTATATGCAAAGGTTCCAAAAGGACAAGTGAAAGTAGTTTTCTCTTGATCTTACGGAGCTATGGGAATTTGATTGTAACCGAATAGCCATCTAAGAAACAATAATAAGCATGCCCCGCTAGTCTATCAAGCATTTGATCAATGAATGGAAGAGGAAGTGATCCTTTCTAGTGACTAAGTTCAATTTCCTATAGTCTATGCATACACGCCATCCTCGTAGTTACTCTAGTTAGAACCAATTCATTGTTTGCATTAGTAACTACAAAGTGATACCCGATTTTTTTTGGGACAACATGCACAGGACTTACCCATTTGCTATCGAAATAGGATAGATAATTCCAACATCTAACAACTTAAGGACTTCATTCTCACAACATCTTTCATGTTAGGATTTAACCTACGTTGCATCTCCCTAGTGGACTTAGAATTTTCCTCAAGATGAATATAGTGCATGCAATCTACGGGATTAATACCTATTATGTCGAGAATGGTCCAACCCAGTACCTCTTTATGTTCGGTTAAAACACCTAACAACTTACCTCTTTGTGCATCATCAAGGCGTAAGAGATAATTACAGTAAAGTTTCGCCTCCTAAGAATGCATACCGCAAGGTGTCGTCGCAACGGTGCTTTGAGCTCTAACTTGGGCGGTTGTTGAACCGATGGGATGTGCTTCTTCTCACTTAATGGAAGTGGCTCAATTTTACGTCTCCACTTACTTGTATCTATGATGTGTGTTGACTCAAGCAAAGTGTTCACCCCATCTATAGCACCATCAACATCAAAATCTGTACCAAAATGGGTTAGACACATCATTAAAGCATCATCAAAGTTAGTTGAAATACAAGAGTCATCAACCAATGCTTCTATCATGTCAACATCAGCAACATCCTCGTCGTCATGTGGTTGCTTGTTGACATTGAAGACATTCAATTCAATTGTCATGTTGCCAAAGGACAACTGCATGACTCCATTCCTGCAATTAATTACAGCATTAGATGTGGCTAGAAAAGGGCGACCAAAAATCACAGGAATATGCTTAGTGGAGTCTCGAACAGGTTGTGTATCAAGTACAATAAAATCAACAGGAAAATAAAATTTATCAACCTGTATCAAAACATCCTCAACAATGCCACGAGGTACTTTTACAGATCTATCAGCAAGTTGTAAAATGACAGATGTTGGTTTTAACTCGCCTAGTCCAAGTTGCATGTACACAGAGTAAGGCAGAAGATTGACACTAGCTCCTAAATCTAACAATGCCTTCTCAATTTTATGGTTTCCTATGATGCAAGAGATAGTAGGACAACCTGGATCTTTAAATTTAGGAGGGTGTTTCTTTGAATTATCGAGTGACCTGTTCGCTTAAGAATGCCTTTTACGTACATGCAATTGTCTCTTTTTAGTACAGAGGTCTTTCAAAAATTTAGCATATCGTGAACTTGCTTAATAGCATCAAGTAAAGGGATATTTATGCTTACCTGCTTGAAGATGTCCATCATGTCATTGATAGAATTACCTTGCTTTACCTTTGTCAACCTCTGAGGAAAAGGGGCTTTTGGGATGTAGGATGGCTCATTGTCTTCTTTGTGAGCTTCTTGGACTGAATCATCAGTTGAGGTATTACCTGGAGAAAT